>CM060624.1:26553119-27100619 GCA_030578275.1 Meda fulgida
ACGGCGCGAGGCCGGTGGTGCGATTGCTAATGAGCATCACATGTGAGGCACACCGGTCTCGCATCTCTCACGGAGGAGCGGAAGCATAAAGGAGGAGCGACGACGTTGATGATCGAGAGAGGAACAGGCCTGTATTTTAGTTGTGTTTTGTTTTTGTATTTTATTTTAGCCAGCAGTCGTCCGCGAGGGGCTGCTGGCAGTTCTTATGTTTATTTTCGGTTATTTCGGTTATTTATTATATTTCTAAAATAAAATACAAAAACAAAACACAACTAAAATACAGGCCTGTTCCTCTCTCGATCATCAACGTCGTCGCTCCTCCTTTATGCTTCCGCTCCTCCGTGAGAGATGCGAGACCGGTGTGCCTCACATGTGATGCTCATTAGCAATCGCACCACCGGCCTCGCGCCGTTCTCTCACGTCCCTCGGCCGTCCTGTTCGCCACAATGCAATTATAAACTGCCTCATAAGGCGACGTGTTGAGGGAACACCTCCAGGCAGAGAATATTAATGTTAAAATTAATTAATTTAGAGTTATGTTTTAAGTTCTAAGAAACATGGATCACAAAAACACAAATAAACAGTTGTAAACATTACAAGTTGTAAACATTTTCATTAAGTTATTGTTTGCAATTGTTTTAACTTACTTCCTTAAGATAATAAATTCTTTCAATAAATAAATAAATAGAAGTAATGCAATTATAAACTGTCTCATAAGGCGACAGTGTGTTGAGAGAACACCTCCAGGCACAGAATATTAATGCTAAAATGAATTTATTTACAATTATGTTTTAAGTTCTAAGAAACATGGAATACAAATACACAAACAAAACAAACCAAAGCTTGTCCAGCTTATCCAATTATAAACTGCCTAAGTAGGCGACAATGAGTTGATGGAACTCCTCCTGGCGGCTGGCACAGAATATATTGTGTGTTGTAGAAACTGCCAAACAGCTACCGCAGGCTTTGAATACTCAATGTCTAAAACATAAAATAATTTAAAGCATGTATCCACAGCTTGTAAAAGGCTGTCTTGCTCTAGTGCCGCTCCTCCCACAATTACGAAGGCTTGTGAGCAGTTGAATTTGTCCCCAAGCTGCAGGACATGAGGGAATTGCCTCCGTTGCTCCTCCTCCTCCTGGATGATGTTTGTCCCAACCTTTAAATATAATTTTTAAATGGTAAATATGCACACATGGATCAAATATTAAAGTCCATTAAAGTTCACATATTTAGTATAATATTTTTATTTGTATTAAAAAAAAAAAATATATATATATATATATATATATATTTTTTTTTTTTTTTTTTTTTTTTTATTACAAATGATATATAATTTGTATAATTCACTTCTCAATACATTTATGCTGTGTTTTGGGTGATATGTGATTTTTTAAAACCCATTTAGCAAAGTTACTCAACTATACCATTAGATTGCATATTATGAATTCTTAATTTTTTTTAAAAAAATCACAGTAATAGTGATACTGCTATGTGTCATTTAAAAAGTAATAAGTTAAATGTTATTATAAAGGAATAAAGTCTCAACCAACTGTCATTTAATTAATGGGAATGTGGCGATCTGAAAAGTGTTGTGTATCTCAACTGACTATTGTAATAACTTACTATCTTATTGAGTTATAGTTATCTTTTATAACTTTTAACCTTTATAGAGTTGTCTAGATAAAAAGTTTTTTTTAAGGCGGGATCTAAAGCAATGAAAAAAAACACACAATGAATGGCGTTCCGTCCGGACGCATTTTCTTTTGGTCCGAAAAAAGAACATGTCCGGGAAAAAGAGGACGTATGGTCACCCTAGTTTAACAATTTGTAGTATTTTAAATTCACACGTTAGTAGGATAGCCCAAGTAAACATTTGCTCTACAATGTGCTTCTATAACACAGCATACCTTCTTCCTGTAAGTGACTGCGACACTGGATGGATGGACCAGGCTTTCTCTGGGTCTTGAAGCCGAGCGCGTCGGTTAATATCTGAAAATATGAATAACTTTCCTAAAAAGTATTGGAAAGACCATAGAAAGTTAGGAAGAGTATCACAACCGAGTAGTACTAAGAAATTGGCTGGCTATATGGCCATATTGGTGTCGCAGATAGCGGACAAAAAACAGTCATACAGGGGAGATATAAACATGGAAATAATTGGCTGGACATTTAGAACGGAAAAAACGGCAATAATACTATATATAAGAGCTTAAAGTCTCGTTATAACGAAACATAATAATAACGTAGGCTACAATATGTATCTAACTCACCCGTGTATCTTCTGTCAGCTGTGGTGGTCAACCGTTGAAATTTGAATTTTAAACTAACGGGCTGCGTTGTTATAGAAACAACCCAATAAATGTTCCGAATAACCCAACAGAACGACCCAGTATATTTAACCCAGCTATTGGGTACACAGAATAACCCAACGTTTTTTACTGTGTGTGTAGTCATTTGTCCTGCGTTACTTATTGATTAGTTTTGCATGATTTCTGAAACTTGTTCAGTAGTTATCTGGGAAGCATAACAAATAGTATTTATTGATTAGTTAATAGTGAACTACCACTTTCATGTGTGCTATTACTTACTAATTCGTTAATCAGAGTTTCTTGTTATTTAATACTAGTTACTAGATTCTTAATATTGTGTTACTCATTTGTACCTGTGTAGTTATTCATTAACGAAGGAACTGTATTCTAAAGTGTTACCATATTCTGCCCACAGGAAGGTTTCCCACATGTACGACACACACCCAAACCTCTCACACATGTTCTGATTCACATTTGCTCTGCTTCCATGTGTTATACTTAAATGTCACAATGACAAACACACTATGGAATGGAAACAACTTGCATTTCTAGGAACTGTTCAAACACACAGGCCAACAAATGAAGTGTTTTGAGATGTGTAATTTGTTAGAAGGCCAAACAAAAAGAATCAGTGATGGTTATATAGATGTTCTGTAGTTATGTGGTTAATCCTATGTTTAGTCATTAAATCATGTATAATTTATTCATTACCCCGGTGGAGATATACAATTTTGAGAATGTATCTAGTCCAGTCATGAAACTCTACAGGATGCAATTTGCATTCACCGCATGGCGCAAGCTGATTGGCCTCCGCTGGTCCTGTAGCCAATGAATTTGCTTGCTCAACATTTAAATAGTCTGGTTCATTGTTTGCTGAGCTAGTCCTGCATCAGAAGTATGGGATTTATGTACTGTATGTCTATTTATGCAGCAGCATGTGTGTCTATTAGCAGTAGGAAGTCCTTACTTGCTCTGCAGCAGCAGAAATTGTCGCCAGCAGCAGAAGTGTAGCAGATCAAGTCCACCAAGGCCAGACACATTAACATATCCATATTCAATAACATGCTAGAACTGTTCCGATAGTTGTTGTGATTGAAATATGTTTAGAATGTATACACTATACCATTTGGAGTCAATAAGATTTTTATTAAGATTCATTTATTCTTTAAGGATGCATTAAATTGATCAAACATGATAGCAAAACTAATTTATAATGCTCATCTTACTTTCTATTCATTAAAGAATCCTGACATAAAAATAGCTTCCACAAAAATATTAAAGGGGAACTATGCAATTTTTTTTTACCTTAATTTACCCTAACTGAACTGCTTCGGAGTCATTAGAAGGGTTATATGACTTTTTTCGGTTTGAATGTTGGCCGTCTCGCTTCCCTCTAGCGCCTGTGAGCGGAGAAACCACCCTTGCAACTTTGACCAGAGGGAGAAAATGGGAGGGGGGAAGAGTCGCCAACGAGTTTTTACGACAGTGTTGTCAAATATCTATTCCAAAGCTGTAGGGGGAGCTCTATAGAGAAACCTGTGAGCAAAAAGTGAGAAACAGCGAAGAAATTACCAAAACTGCATATCGCCGCTTTAAGCAGCACAACTGTTTTCAACATTGATAATAAGAAGAAATGTTTCTTGAGCAGCAAATCAGCATATCAGAATGATTTCAGAACGATCATGAGACACTAAAGACTGGAGTAATGATGCTGAAAATGAATCTTTGCCATCATAAGAATAAATTGCATTTTAAAATATATTAAAATAGAAAAGAGTTATTGTAATAGTATTTTGCAGTATTGCTGTTTTTACTGTATTTTTGATTAAAAACAAATACAGTCTTGGTGAAAAAACTATAATTAACTGCAGTGTAAATTATTTGGTGTATTATACCTGTAATATGGATAGTCAGATGTTCACACAAGGAAAGGCCTGCTGAGTCCAATACCAAATTAAGTAGAAGGTTTGCATTTTTAAATTAAGCCTTCACCAATCCAACAAATATAAAATGAAAAAAAAAGTGGATTGTTGCAATATATGTTAGAAGGAGAGAATCTGTGCTGAAAATTAGTATTTAGAGTTAATATGTTTTTAAACGGATTAGGAAAAAACATATAAATTATTTGTTGAGCAGATGGTAGCTCGACAACACTGTACATATGTTCCCTATCAAATAAATCCCCCTCAATCCCCTCAACGATGTCTGCAAGTTGGTAACACTCAAATCACATTTTTTTCATGACTGCTAATGATACTGGCATCTGCTGGAATCTACAAATGATCCAGTGGAAGAATTGAAATGACAGTATACTCTGTTTGGGGTTTAGTTTGGTGGCCAAATCAGCAATGGATCCTTTCCCTCAATTGACTATTGTGTGTAAGACTGAAGAATAAGGCCTTCAGTCCACCCCTGTTTGGATCTCTGCCCTGGTTGTCCAGTTGGTCTGCTGGTGAGCAATGTTTTAGCACAGCTGGGACAGGAGTGGGTGGCAGGTCATTTTGTGAGAGAGAAGACGTAAAGCGTGATAAGTGATGTACCAAACAGCTACTGGATGAACCAACACAGATAGTTTTGATTCAACTTACAGCTTGTGGGCGTTTGACAGTTGACTTGTTTTTTATGTAATAGAACTAGTGAGTAGATGTTACTAGTGGGGCGTTTGACAGTGATAGGGGTATCGTACAAATTGTGAAAGGATTGAGATACCTGTTTTCTTTGTGCAGTATTGTCGGTCCCATAGCCTGAAAAGTCAGATGGGGAAATTCTTTGTTCCGCTAAGTTTGGGAATGTACCATTGTTAATAGGGAATGGGTGTTCCAGGGACAACATGGCCTAGTTGCCTCTGATATATTTCCTGTTCAATGCCATGCAAATTAAATATTTTATTAAGAGAGTCGATTGTTTAATCTGAACGCTATGACCAAATCTTTCTTCTAGACTTGATATGTATGGGAAAATATGTTAACTGCTGTGTGTCTTTCTCTCCCCATGGGGTAATGGTGCTGGCCGCCAGTATAAATGTGCATGTCTGTATAATGGAGTTGGTCTGTGTTGCTGTAATGGAGAGTGTGGCCTGAGGGCTGCAGTTATTTTGATGATTTTCTTTTTTTGGTATTTGAGGAAATTATTTTTGTAAAGTTTGTATTTTGCATTATTACTTTGAATCTAATTTGGTTGTTGTTTCACAACACGACCACTTGTCATGAACGGTTTATCTACATCAGTGGTTCTCAACCTTTTTTGGGCCAGCGCCCCCTATCCAATATCCAGGTCCCCGACCGCCCCCCACCCCCAAACTAATGAGCGAGCAGGAACAAGTGAGAGTTAGATGAAATAAGTGCAAAATTGTCATTTATTAATACAATCGAACTATACTCCACAATGATTAATCCTAACAACAAGCTATAAACTGCATTGAATAGCAATACCAGTGTTTCTCACAGGATTTTTGGTAAATCTGTGGTGGGTGGACCTCGGGCCTTGTAGGGGGTTAAGTGAGGGAGTGAGTTCAGGTGTGGAGACGAGGAGGATTCTGGGAAGTTAAGTGCAGAAACAAGGACGGACTGGTGCAGACGAAGACTGTGACATAACGCCCCCCTTCAAAGAGGCGCGACCTCGCGCCAAATAACATCAATGGGGTGGGCGCCCTGGAGGCTGACTAGGGCATGGCTGATCTGGAGCAGGAAGCCTCCAAGGCTGTGAGGACCCTTCGGAACAGACACCGGCCCAGGAGCAGACACCGGCCCAGGAGCAGACACCGGCCCAGGAGCAGACACCGGCCCAGGAGCAGACACCGGCCCAGGAGCAGACACCGGCCCAGGAGCAGACACCGGCCCAGGAGCAGACACCGGCCCAGCAAAACACTCCAGGACTTCAGACTCACAACTTTACATAGACAACGACCGACAAAGACCGACAAAGACTGAATGAACAGAGGCAAACTAAATACAGAGACAAATGAACATTAATGAAGTGAAGACAGGTGACACAGATGATGATAACGAGGAACAGGCTGGTAAGTGAGGGAGTGAGTTCAGGTGTGAAGACGAGGAGGATTCTGGGAAGTGAAGTGCAGAAACAAGGACAGACTGGTGCAGACGAAGACTGACACATATATTGTAAAACAAATGCACTTAAAAATAAAGGACAGTCATTAAAGCGGTAACGTTTGCACTTAGGTTTTATTACGCATTTAGAGTATTGCAAGAAGCTGCTAACCTTACTTTCAAAAAATAAATAAATACAATCATGATTTTTCATGAAAAATTATGTTAGAATTGTAGGCCTAAAATACCTAGGTATCAGGTATAATTAATACAATTACAATTAATTTGGTTTGTCGTGATTACTTTGTTTTGATAATCAGTAAAAAAAAAAAAGATCTTCTAACAAGAATAAACACATATGAACAATTAAATTATTATTGCATTATTAATTATTTTTATATCTTGAAACTACCCAAGCAGCGTTTCATGCTCAGATGTGATGGCGGAATGAATACATTACCAAAATGTGATTGCAAAATATATTTAAATTATCCATCAAATTGTTATTTTCAAATTAAGTTAACAATAATGCCTGACCAGTAAATTACTTGGTGAACAAAGAAAACATTTTGGCATTAGGCATTGGAATTAGTTAATGCCCAAAAAATGTAAAAGTTTTACCTTGTAAAATTTAGTTTAATTTTAAAATTCGTCGCCGGAGTGAATGGGAACATGATTTATTGAAAAATATAAGTGTTTCTTAAGTCAATACTTTTTAATGGCTTGTCAACTTTCCATTCCTCCGCTGCGTGACTCTAGCCAGCGCTGGATTGTTGTCAGCGCGAAACACATTTTTGAGCGCGGGTGTTACGATGCCGGAAGGACGGAGCAGAAAGGGAATCCAAGTGCAGCATATTTAATCAAAATCACAGGAGAAACAAGGAACACAGGAACACGAAAGCAAGTACAACGACCGACAAACCACAACTGAAACACAGAGGTATAAAAAGACAAGCAAACAAGCTAAACAAGATAACAAGGGGGCGTGGCTAATCAGAAACACATGGGGAGACTAATCAACAAAACAGGGAACAGCTGAAACATGAAAGGACCGGGGAACACATGACAGACAAGAACAAGATACACAAACACAAAACCCACACCGTGACATAGCCCCCCCCCCCCTATGGGCGGCTCCCGACGCCCCTCGAAACAAAACACTAAAGTTCAGGAGGGTGGTGAAGTGGAGGCGGTCCTGGGGGAGGGACGGAGGGCCAGGCCCGGGCAGGGAACAGAACCAGGGCCTTGCAATGGCGGGCATGGGCCATGGAACGTGGGCGGAGCATGACGCGCAGGCGGCGGCCAGGGCGGAGGCGACCCCTCGGGCGGCCAGGGCGGAGGCGACCCCTCGGGCGGCCAGGGCGGAGGCGACCCCTCGGGCGGCCAGGGCGGAGGCGACCCCTCGGGCGGCCAGGGCGGAGGCGACCCCTCGGGAGGCCAGGGCGGAGGCGACCCCTCGGGAGGCCAGGGCGGAGGCGACCCCTCGGGAGGCCAGGGCGGCGAAGACCCCTCGGGAGGCCAGGGCGGTGACGACACCGGCTCAGGAACAGCAGACACCGGCTCAGGAACAGCAGACACCGGCTCAGGAACAGCAGACACCGGCTCAGGAACAGCAGACACCGGCTCAGGAACAGCAGACCAGGACAACACACACACTGGCTCGGGAACAGACAACTCACACACTGGCTCGGGAGCTGACAACCCACACACTGGCTCGGGCTCAGGAACAGACAACCCACACACTGGCTCGGGAGCAGACAGCACACACACTGGCTCGGGAGCAGACAGCACACACACTGGCTCGGGAGCAGACAGCACACACACTGGCTCGCCCAGCACACACACTGGCTCGGGAGCAGACAGCACACACACTGGCTCGGGAGCAGACAGCACACACACTGGCTCGGGAGCAGACAGCACACACACTGGCTCGGGAGCAGACAGCACACACACTGGCTCGGGAGCAGACACCGGCTCAGGAACGGGAACAGACACCGGCTCAGCAGCCACTAGAACAGTAGCGGCCACAAGGACAGACACAAACACAGAAACAAACATTGACTCAGGAATATCAAACAACGGCTCATGAACAGACAACACACACACTGGCTCAGGAACTGGCTCGGGAGCAGACAGCACATACACTGGCTCGGGAGCAGACAGCACACACACTGGCTCGGGAGCAGACAGCACACACACTGGCTCGGGAGCAGACAGCACACACACTGGCTCGGGAACTGGCTCAGGAACTGGCTCGGGAGCAGACAGCACACACACTGGCTCGGGAGCAGACAGCACACACACTGGCTCGGGCTCAGGAACAGACAACCCACACACTGGCTCGGGAGTAGACAGCACACACACTGGCTCGGGAACTGGCTCAGGAACTGACTCGGGAACAGACAACTCACACACTGACTCGGGAGCAGACAGCACACACACTGGCTCGGGAGCAGACACCGGCTCAGGAACGGGAACAGACACCGGCTCAGCAGCCACTAGAACAGTAGCGGCCACAAGGACAGACACAAACTCAGAAACAAACATTGACTCAGGAATATCAGACACTGGCTCTGGAACAGGAACAGACTCTGGCTCGGAAACGGCCATCTTGTCCGTAGACACTGGCTCGGAGGAAGTGATGTGAACAGTCTCTGGTTCGGCCATCTTGTCCGTAGACACTGGCTCGGAGGAAGTGACGTGAAGCGTCTCTGGCTCGGCAGAAGTGACGTGAAGCGTCTCTGGCTCGGCAGATGTGACGTGAAGCGTCTCTGGCTCGGCAGATGTGACGTGAAGCGTCACTGGCTCGGCAGATGTGACGTGAAGCGTCTCTGGCTCGGCAGATGTGACGCGAAGCGTCTCTGGCTCGGCAGATGTGACGCGAAGCGTCTCTGGCTCGGCAGATGTGACGCGAAGCGTCTCTGGCTCGGCAGATGTGACGCGAAGCGTCTCTGGCTCGGCAGATGTGACGCGAAGCGTCTCTGGCTCGGCAGATGTGACGCGAAGCGTCTCTGGCTCGGCAGAAGTGACATGGAGCGTCTCTGGCTCGGCAGACGTGACGTGAAGCGTCTCTGGATCGGCAGACGTGACGTGAACAGTCTCTGGATCGGCCGGAGGCTCAGGAAGGGCCTCCGGGCACTGCAGGATGCAGGAAGTCCTCTTCCTCCTCCTCCGTCTCCGAGAGCGTGAGGGCGCTGGACTGGACGGGACCAGCGGCGAGGGCTCTGTGCTGGACGGCGTCAGCGGCGAGGGCTCTGGGCTGGACGGCGTCAGCGGCGAGGGCTCTGGGCTGGACGGCGTCAGCGGCGAGGGCTCTGGGCTGGACGGCGTCAGCGGCGAGGGCTCTGGCTTTTGCTCGAAGACTGGCTCTGGCTGGACGTGGCTGACGTGAAGCTCTGGCTGGACGTGGCGGACGCGAAGCTCTAGCTGGACGTGGCTGACGTGAAGCTCTGGCTGGACGTGGCTGACGTGAAGCTCTGGCTGGACGTGGCTGACGTGAAGCTCTGGCTGGACGTGGCTGACGTGAAGCTCTGGGCTGGACGGGACCAGTGGCGAATGGGGCCCAGGCTGGACATCACCAACCCAGGGTCGAAAAATGGCCAGCGTGGAGAGTGGTGTCGGGGCTCCTCTCGACCACCTCCTCTACTGAGGCCTCCACGTGTCCCACGAAACTTGACCAACCGGGTCCCCTCAAAAGAGTGGTCTCTCCTCCGCTCGGTGGCTGGAGATGAGGCACTGGCGAACATGCTGCTGGATTCAGTGTGGTCGGTCGTTCTGTTACGATGCCGGAAAGGACGAAGCAGAAAGGGAATCCAAGTGCAGCATATTTAATCAAAATCACAGGAGAAACAAGGAACACAGGAACACGAAAGCAAGTACAACGACCGACAAACCACAACTGAAACACAGAGGTATAAAAAGACAGGCAAACAAGCTAAACAAGATAACAAGGGGGCGTGGCTAATCAGAAACACATGGGGAGACTAATCAACAAAACAGGGAACAGCTGAAACATGAAAGGACAGGGGAACACATGACAGACAAGAACAAGATACGCAAACACAAAACCCACACCGTGACAGCGGGAATGCTGATTCTTGTCAGCGCTGGATTCTAGTCAGAGCGCTGGTCTATGACTGGAAAAAATAATAGACTCGTTGCAAAAGTGACGATACATAGGCTTCATGTGCATTAAACTGAAAGAAGAACAAGCGTGTCGGTGAGAACACTCATTTAAACAGTATTCACAACCGAACTTGACTGCACATCATATTTTTGACATTATTGATACTGCTTTCAATCGTAATGCAATAGAAATGAACACAAAAAACCTGCTAGTGCCTACCTACAACACTGATGGCGGTGGACTTGCGGTCAAGAGTAGAACGGCTGCGGATTAATGTTTTTCTCTTTTTTTGAGCGCTGCTTACGTTTTCTTTCTCGAGCACCATAGTGCTTAAAGTGTTTATTACAAATAAATTACTAAATGCTTAAAATGAATAAAAGTAAATGAGCAGATTTGCGTTATATATTTAAACTCATGAACGCCCCCCATTAACACCTGAACGCCCCCCTTTCAAAAATCTTGCTTCCAACGCCCCCCGTTGTTCTCTGAACGCCCCCGTTGAGAACCACTAATCTACATGCACAGTCTCTGGCAACTTATTTTCCTTTGTAGACATGTCTATCTGTGTTTGCTCACTTTGCACTTCTCTTTACAGCTTATACTCTCCTTGTGTTCAGGAAAAGAATCCACAGACAATGATGTATGTCTCATGTGTTTGACATTTCTTTTGACCAAAGATTCATTCACAAATTCAAATGATTCAAATTCAAATTATGTTTTGGTCAGAAGGACATACCTATCACTTTTGAAGACACAAGATTAAATAATATGTGCTAACATGATTTCAGTGTGAGGGAAAATGCTAACGAGAGACGAGCCAAATTCATGTTTTCGTGGTCACTAAGCGTGACATGACAAGCGAGGGTTACTTAAAATTCCTGTTGTGGAAAAAAGTTGCATGAATTTAACTCGTTGCCACTCAAACGTGTGGTAATGTAGCCATCATCACTCCATCAGCCTTTAACTATTCTAAGATGAAACAAACATGTTACTTAAAGAGACAAACATTTCATGGTTTCCTCAAAGGAAACTTGAAATTTCCAGCTCAAGAGGCGTTTGCTTTTATAAACCAGGTCTTTGAATCCCATGGGCATGTCTGTTAGGATATGAAAGGTAATGTGTCCGTATGATGTTATTGATTGTCTGGTGGAGCTCTTCCCATAGCACACTTCCCCAGCTTCATTCTCACTTATTTTACAGCTGGATCCTGTCTTCACTCATAAGCCGAGCCTCAGAGGGCTCATTCCTGAATCTTGAGGTAACGGCGCAGGTGCCTCTGGCTCCTCAAAAAGTGAGGGGCCTAACCAGGCTTCCCAACACACGTGAATCTCATGCGCTCGCATAGACGTGCTAATGGAGGAAACTGTGTAAACACAAGGCATTTGGAAAACAGAATGAACCAAAACCGATGGGAGGAAATATGTTCACCCACAGTCTGTGTTTACTCGCTGCATTGTTTACTGTAATATCTTTCATGTCTTCTTTCTTTAGCTCTGGATTGAATTACTTGATGCAATGTGAGGCACGTGTGGCAACACGTGGGCCAGAGACCAAAAGATGATCTATCTGGGCCAATTAAAGCCAAATCTAAACACATTAAAAGTATAATAAACACAGGATATCAGTGTAGCTCATGTAGAATATATCATCTGACCAGGCCAGCTATCAGGAGAATGTTCTTTCTTTCTTTCTTTCTTTCTTTCTTTCTTTCTTTCTTTCTTTCTTTCTTTCTTTCTTTCTTTCTTTCTTTCTTTCTTTCTTTCTTTCTTTCTTTCTTTCTTTCTTTCTTTCGTTCTTTCTTTCGTTCTTTCTTTTGTTCGAATAGTACTGCTGACAAGTGGTTCAACATGTGCCCACAGATGTTGGTCTGCGTGTTGATGCTGATGATGCTTGATGTTCAGTTGTGCAGGAAGATGTTTTAAGGAACAGGCCCAAAATAACAAAACAAAACAAACAAACAAAACTCAATTAGCCCCTGTATTTTAACTTTAAAACACAATTATGAGTATTAATAATAATAATAATAATACCCTGGCATCCACTTTATGCTGTATTTCTTTCATGACATGGCATTTTTGATTTTGTAATAATTAGTTATGATTTCTGAAGGGTCATGTGACACTGATGCTGAAAATACAGCTTTGTCATCATAGGAATAAATTACTTTTTAAAACATATTAAAAAAGAAAACTAATTTCAAAGAGTAAAATTATTTCACAGGATCTTTCATAAATAAACGTATTGTGTTTGTAATTTTCATCTGTAGGCCATCTATGCGCGATGTTAAATATAATGCTCATTTTCAGATTAATATTTCATTTTGACTACCACATGCTTTATTATTTAGCTCTGGGCTCTGAGGTTAAGAGGATGTGTTTGAAAATGGAGCAGGGAAATGTGGTTCAGTTTTAATGGCTGAACACCTCTGGCCCTTTATTTAGTCACCTAATTCAGAAAGATCAGCTATTTTTTAGCACTTATGTCAGCACCACTGTGAGTAAACACAGTTAAACACATTTAAAAAGAGTCTTTGGAACACCTATACAACACAAAAATAATTATATGAATGTCAATGCATTTCATAACTAAATGTAACGCCAATTTTTTTGGTTAGGTTTTAAATGATAACATAATCAACATACTGTTCAACATTAAGGAACATATTTGTCCACTTTGCGGTTGTCCACTGTGTGTTAGTGGAGCATGTTCATATGTAATGTGATAAACTACACCTGTGATTACTTGGATGGGACTAGGGTTGCCAACTTCAGAGAAGAAAAATGTGGGACAGTTGTTGTTCTTTACAGGAAAATAAGGGACTCAAAATATGTGTACTGTATCACACAGTATATGTCATTTCAGGTTCGTATGCGTTTAAAAAAAAAATTGTTTAACCGATTTATGTACAATTTAATTCTAAAAGGAATCACACAAAAAAAGTCACATTACACACAAACCATATTTCAAAATAATAGCATTTATCTGAAATAGAAAGCTTTTGTAACATTATACACTACATTTTAAAGAAATTAAAGAAAGTAATAGCCTACTTTTATTCAGCAAGGTCGCATTAAAGTAGGCTAATCAAAAGTGATAGTAGACATTTATAATGTTACATACGTAAGCTTTTTTATTTCGGATAAATCTACTTTGAATCTTATATTCATCAAGTAATCCTGACTTTTTAAAAAGAAAACATTAATAATAATCAGAAATGTTTCTTGGGCAGCAAATCACATCAGCATATTATTCCCTCGGCTTGGGAATATTTCATGTTTTCTTGCGTGTCTGGATGTTGGACTCATGAACAAAAATCACGTTGTTTGAATTAACCAAAACTGATTTGCCGAAATCAAAACCCGGCCGGACAGTGAAAGGGATTAGCCATTAGCGCGAGTCTCGAACCGGAAGAGACCAGACAGCAGAGGATTCTGTTCACAAGTCAAACAATGATTTGTCCCAAAAGAATAATTAATTCTCAATTTAGAGTTTGTTATTCATATGTTCTGATGCGCGTGAGTGTGGGCTGTGATTGGATGATGACCGGTGTCGTGATCATTCTCAAGTGTCTTTGCTGTTGTATCAGTCAGTGGTTAGATCAGCGTAGCAGTCTATTTAATCGGAGCAGGGGAGCTCCCGTACAGGACAAATAATTTAGGCCCAAAATACGGGACGTTTCGGCTAATTCGGGACAGTTGGCAACCCTAGATGGGACACCTGTGTGAACTTAGAACTGAACTAAGAACTCTTCTGTGGAAGTCTCAGGACCAAAAAAATGTTTGTCCAATCATTGCATTCGGCCCAAATGCAGTGATTGGAGGGTGGGAGGGTGAGATCACATGCTTTCAAAGCTAGATTGCTATTGTTAGCCTCCCTGAAATTGCCCTACCTTTAATGTAAAATGGCTCTTAAATTTTCATTTTTTTGGTTTGGATGACTCTTGTTTGATACTTTGTATGCAATGTCATTCATATTGTTTAAAATGTGGCTTAAATTTCCAAATACTTTTTGGGCCACTGCAAATGTTTTGCTAAAACATGGTATCAGACAAGGATGAAACTTCAAATTTTGACATTATCAGACACCCACTTAGTGCCTCTCTCTGAATCCATCTCTCCACCATCCTGTTTGGATTTCCTCCTCCCTTAAGGGAGATATCTGTTACTAAACCAACAGTATGAACCATGGCAACCACTCCAGCCCTTTAGCCCAGTCAGCAACACTGTGTAAATACCGAGGGAGAGCGCATATGAAAAAAGAATTGGGGGAATATGTGCTGTATCTGTGTGGAAGCAGTCCCAGATCCTCACGTGTATTTGGACTATCGCTTTTCCCAAGGACCGGAGATATTTCATTGTGAAGATTAGTCATAGACTAAATAAAATCAGCTCCAGTGGGAGGTTAAATGAACTGCAACCCCTGACATGGTTTCCAAATATACCTCCGGATGAGCATGAAACATTAGTGACATGAAGCAACTGTAGTGTTTAACATAGAATACATTAATACATTATCTGTTTGTCAGAACACCATGTATGGAAGTTTGCTGGGGCTCTTATGCTCAATGGTCAAATACACATATCCAGTTAGTAAATTGCAGTATGTATCGAAAATACAGATGTGATGTGTATGGAGAGGTTTACAGATATACCTGTTTTCATTCAATTCGACCAGGCTCACCTGCCTGTTTGATTATGATTTATTTTCTTTCTTTCTAATTTCAATATCTGAACTAGTGTTGCCATGGTACCAATAGACAATATAAATACCATTTTCAGTACCACAGAAACAAAAATAGGTCATATATAACAACTATATAGTCTTTTCTTTGAGTTTATCAAGTAATTATTCAAGTAAACAAAAAAAAGTATTACTGCTTTGTAAGTAATTAGCAATAGGGGAGCGCGGGGCACAACCTAACGCGGGGTTAAATGTAACACGGACGTTTTACATAGTTAGTCAGGCCAAAAGAAGCTCTCCTGTGAATTTGTGGAAAGTTTTGATAAGATTTTGTGAAGATACTGAACAAAGAGTGTTTTGACACCATGCAAGTAAATTTTTTCATCATCGTTTTTTTTCGGCTTCTGAGTTGAGTGTGTACGTCACCAAATCTAACTTCATATTACCTTAATCACCGTCTTGTTGGCTGAAACATAGCACCACTTTGAAACATGTCAGCAACTCCTAGCAACTGTTAGCTAGGCTTATAATATTTTTTACACAGCGGGGTTAGTTGTAGCACAGTGTTACAACTAAGCCGCCAAGTGTACAATGATAATCAAATGAAAACAGGGACAGGGAGCCACACAACTTTTCAGGTTTGAGTATTTATTTATATATTTAACTTAGTTTGACTTTCACACACAATGTTGGATTTTTTTTTTTTTTTTTTACAATTTTGTTAACTGCATTGATCACTTGTTTATTAAAAATATTGCCTGTTTTTAATGCAATAAACCCTTTAAAATGTGATTTTAAGCTTGTTTTTATTATTATTACTGTTATTATTAATAATGATAATAATTTTGCATGCAGCTGCCACACACAAATACAATTCAATTGCAATTACAATATTTGATGATTTTATTTATGTGTTAATTTTTTGCAAAACTGCAGCCCTTTTCCTCTCCATGATATTGATCCATAATAGAAGGATGATTGGATGAGGGATGGATGTATGGATATCTATCTATACAGATACACAAACAATATCAAACTATACAGATAAAATGTTACTGAATTGTGTCTTACACAAGTGTTACAACTAACCCCTCTGTCTGTTACAATTAATCCCGCATATGGGGTAAGTTGTAACATTTGTTATTCTGTCACTTTCAGTGCAACTGTAAGAAAATGGTAGGTCCTAGATAAAAACTTTAAGTGTCCATTTGTAGCAGAGATGTGTATGTTGCTTGTGTAAAAAAAGATGAATCTAACTTAACAATTCTTTTAATAATTGAGCCAAAACCAAAATGTGTTAGGTTGTCCCCCGCTCTCCCCTATTTTAAAATGTATACGATGTTTAATAGGTAGCCAATGCAGTGTTGACAGAACCGGGCTAATATGGTCATACTTCCTGGTTCTGGTAAGAACTCGAGCTGCTGCGTTTTGGACCAGCTGTAATTTGTTTATTAAGTGTGCAGGACAACCACCCAGTAGAACAGGGGTACTCAAGTTCAGATGCCAAGGGGGCCACATGTAAACCACATAAAATGTGAAGGGCCACAAATTACAACTTGCATCTTAAAACTTTATTTATGAAAATATTTACAGTTTTTACTTATTTAGAAACGCGGTTTATTACCTATCTTGCTAGTTAAGTCTTGCTAGTCTTTGTCCTATTTAAAGTAGGCTAATACTGAATAGATACTGAAAATCTTGAACAAAAAAGTGGATTAACAGTTTTCTAGCAATATTAATTATTAAAATTAAGCACAAAATTGTAGAAATCATAACCATTTCATTTCATAATCATTTAAAAATCATACCTAAACAGAGTATTAAAAACCTCCTTACAAGGTAAGTATTGCTAGTCTTTGTCCAATTTAAAGTAAAATTGAACATAAAAAAAAAAATCTGGAACAAAAAAGCAGATTAAAAAAGTATTAACACAAAAATGTGTTATTAAAGACCTATATAAAGTCCCATTAAACATTCCACACACATCACAATGACGATGATAAATGTTATTTTTTATTAATTGACCTACGGATTATCCAAAGCGTCCGACTCGCAGTATTAAACATATATGCTACATATAAGTCACACTGTCTAATGTTCGCACAACTTTTGAGCTAAAAATAAAATAAAAAGTGCATTCATCTTTTGCATGACGCGGGCCATAAAATTAATGCCGATGGGCCGGATGGAGTACCTCTGCTGTAGAGCATTACAATAATCTAGCCTTGATGTCATGAACGCATGAACTAATTGTTCCGCATTTGTCAATGAGAGCATATGACGTTATTTAGATATATTTTTAAGATGGAAAAATGCGGTTTTACAGATACTATTCACGTGACTTTCAAATGAAAGATTGCTATCAAAGAGCACACCCAGTTTCCTAACCGAAACCGTGTGGACGTTTTTTGTCCAAGAATTAAGTAGTAGGAAATTACTAGTCATCCAACTTTTTATATCAGCTATGCATTCCGTTAATTTTGTGAATTGGTAAGTTTCGTCAGGGCGTGAAGAAATATAGAGCTGAGAATCATCAGCATAACAGTGAAAGCTAATTCCATGTTTCCTAATGATATCTCCTAATGGTAGCATGTACAGAGTGATCAGCAACGGTCCTTGTACTGAGCCTTGTGGTACGCCATACTGAACTTGTGATCGATAAGAGATCTCTTCATTTACTGCTACAAACTGATAACGGTCAGATAAGATTAAATCCATGCTAGTGCAATTCCACTAATGGCAACATAATTTTCGAGTCTATTTAAAAGAATGTTGTGGTCAATGGTGTCAAATGCAGCAATAAGATCGAGTACCACCAATAGCGAGATAAAACCGCGATCGGATGATAAGAGCAAATCATTTGTAACTCTAATGAGAGCTGTGTCAGTGCTCATTAAGGGTCTAAATCCTGACTGAAAATCCTTGCAGATATCATTTCTGTCTAAAAAGGAACATAGTTGTGAGGATACTGCCTTTTCTAGTATATTTGCCAGAACAGGTAGATTTGAGATCGGACTGTAATTGCCTAATTCTGAAGCATCAAGTTGCGTTTTTTTAACTAGTGGTTTGATCATAGCCATCTTAAAAGTTTTTGGTACGTATCCTAGTGACAAAAATGAATTAATGATATTGAGAGGAGGATCTATGACCTCTGGAAGCATCTCTTTAGTCGGAATAGGGTCTAACATACATGTTGTCGATTTAGATGATTTAACGAGTTTAGAAAATACTTCCTCACCTATAGCAATGAATTAATTTGTCCTTAGGGATACTGCAATGCACTCCCTGATGCGATGCTGTAGTAGACGGTTGTATAGTTATAAATTTCTCCCTGATATCATCAATCTTATAAGTGAAGAAGGCCATAAAGTCATTACTGTTGTGCTGCTTGGAAACTTCTGAGCTTGAAGCTTTATTTTCGTTAGGTTAGCAACTGTTTCAAATAAATACCTCGGGTTTTGTTTATTTTATTCTAATAGGGTTGAAAATAAGCAGATCTAGCAGCTTTAAGGCCTCTCTGTATGAAATCGAGCTCTCCTTCCATGAAATGCGAAATACCTCTAGTTTAGTTTTCTTCCAGTTGCGCTACATTTTTCTAGCTGCTCTCTTAAGGGCCTGAGTGTGCTCGTTGTACCACGGCGTTGGACTATTTTCTTTGATCTTCTTTAAGCGCAACGGAGCAACTCTGTCTAAAGTCAAAGTAGATGTCATGCACATGCAGCCAAGGAAGACATAGACTGGCATTATGCAATTTTGTTACAAGAAGTGAGAATGGGATTGCGGACGACTCATTTCAGCAGTTCAGAATATATTATATATTTTAGGAGAAAATAAATGTCTTTGATAATTAAAACTGCTGACTTTTTACATTCTCTATTAGCTATATTTAACACTGCATGAAAGGTAATATTCGTAAAAATTTAAAAAAAAGCATAATAGGGGCACTTTAAAAATCATATCATATAGACACAGCCCTACTATTTATGTATATATATATATATATATATATATATATATATATATATATATATATATATATATATATATATTTATATATTTTTTTTTTTTTTTAGAGTATAAAATAATCCCCCTCAAGAAGGAGATGAACCAACATGTGATAAATGTCCTAATGAAAAACTGTGTCTGTTGAATAAGAACAAGAAGCACAAGGTTTAGTTCAACCTTTGACCCGTAACCCTTGGCCTAAAGCTCCAAAGTGACTCAATTGGAATCAGATCCAGGAGGATTTTCCCATCATCCAAGCACACTGACCTGCACGTCCTGGCCTGAAGAATGTTTATTTGTTTGTGTTTTAGAGGGTAAAAGTCACTTTTTGGCCTTATTTCCCATCGTTTTTTATTTTTATTTTTTTTATTTGTTTTTTTTGTTAAAGGGCTTTCCTGAATGCTCCCCATGGAGATTAAGCACTCAAAGCAGATTTAAATGTATGGTCTTTTGGCACAGCAGCCATTAATAGCATAGATGCTTTCCATTTTTGTTCATTCTGTTCTAATACAAGAATGACCCTCTAAATTACACAAACAGCGTCAGCAAAATATGTACATGTAAAACTTTCAGTGGTGGACTGAGAATTCATAATGCCGTGGGAACAGAGTTTTAATTGAGCTTTTTATTTTTTACTCAATGGACTCCCAAATAGCTCAGCATGACTGTATTTGGGTCTGCATATGTGTATTTAATTCTGTACAGCTGTTGGCATGGTGTTAACATTGCACATACACACATACTGTAGATGCACATGGAGGTCTGGACTTCCTCACACTTTATTTCACCAGCTCTCTCTCTCTCTCTCTCTCTCTCTCTCTCTCTCTCTCTCTCTCTCTCTCTCTCTCTCTCTCTCTCTCTCTCTCTCTCCTCTCTCCTCTCTCTCTCTCTCTCTCTCTCTCTCTCTCTCTCTCTCTCTCTCTCTCTCTCTCTCTCTCTCTCTCTCTCTCTCTCTCTCTCTCTCTCTCTCTCTCTCTCTCTCTCTCTCTCTCTCTCTCTCTCTCTCTCTCTCTCTCTCTCTCTCTCTCTCTCTCCCTCTCTCTCTCTCTCTGTCTCTCTCTCTCTCTCGCGCGCGCTCTCGCTCTCTCTCTCGCTCTCTCTCTCTCCTTGTTGCCCAGTCTGTCTTTGTGTCTGTGTGTTTACTGGCACCCATTAGGGGAAGTTGAGAGAATGAAGCTCACATTTACCTTTTAAAGCCTAAGCCTCTGCTGGGCAGAGATCTGGTTAAGTACCTCTCTGTACAGCCGGCTGAGGTCACTGTCAGGTTCACATCTTCATGAAATGTTTTTGCTATACCCTTTGATAATTCTGAAATATGTTCTACCCAAATTATCTAACCAAAGTATCGTATCTGATCTGTTGAGTCAGATGTCTCCTCACTGTCATGACTTCACTAGCATGCTTCACATTACATGACCTGCCCACTGTTTACTTTGTATGGATCTGCACATCACTAATGACGTTGTTCTTTATTATACCTCACGTCGGTGATTAGTATCCAAATGACACAAAGCTAACTGAGATGCCAAACAAATGAAAAGGAATTTAAACAACTGTCCCAAGTCTTCTGGCATCAGCCTCTCTCTTGTATAAATACATCCACAGTCACTGGACCATCCCAATGATGGGAAACAGTGAGGGCTGGAAAAGAGGTACTCAGTAGCTGGGATGGCAGACCAAAAATAAGACAGACTCATTTTTTTTCTTCTTTTTTTTATCAGAGATGGATGACTGTACATGATTTAAACAGCACAAGCATTGCTGATTATATTTGTGAAACAAGTATTAAATCAGTTTTTCTGCCTGGATCCTAGCTTTACTCAAGTTTGAGACCTTGATAGAAAAACAACAGCAATGCAAGGCCAATATAACACTTTAAACACTTAATAAAGCACTCAAGAGTGTCAGCAAGAGTGTCAAAGTGCTGTTGAAAAGTTTTGATGAAAAATAGAAATATTCTGATTTTTAAGCATTTTTTTTATATATATAATCATGACTGCTGCCATTGTTCTCCTGTCCACCATGGAGCACTTGACACTCCAGTCCAGTAGATAGTTTGCCAACTGGCATTAAAACTTCAGAAGCAGGTGTATATTTCCACCATCTACTGGACTGGAGTATGACACACTGGATTTGAAAAGACCTGAGGGTTAGTAAATTATGACAAACTATTTTGGTGAACTACTTCATAGCTGTCAACACTCAGAACATGAAGAATCATGAAGAACAAGAAAAGTGTTTGTGGCTGATTTTTTTTTTTCTTCTATTTAGCTGTGAATTTTGTCAGGCCAGCCAGGTGATAATTTTGTTGTGGATTAGTTGAATATATGCACTATTGCATGAGGGACCTCTGTCAGTAACGTCACTTATAGAAGTGAAAACGCATTTGTACGATAAAATGCGTGTTTAAAAATGGCCTCGGAGCACACAGCAAACCACATTGAGAAAAGAGCACAACCCAATTTGTCTTGAACTTCAAATTCGTATGTTTTATTTGATCTACTACCCTCATTAGGTTAGTATTTGGGTAATTTTCATATGTTAAGACACAATAAAATGAATTGCTGAATCCTTAAAACTCCCAATAGTGGAAATGTCAATGAATCAACCCATGTCATCAAACTCTCACTATTGCCAGGCAACCAAAGTTGGCAACCCTGACATTTCTGCTCAGGTGTCTAATGCTTCAGTTTCCCAGTAGACGTAGTTCTGCCTTAGCAAAACCAAATATTAGAGGGAACATTACAGACCACCCAACCCAGTCCTGCGAGACCCTCCGCACCTGCTCGAGTGATTCACATTTAGCACATGATGATGATGTCACATGTACTCTCATGATAGATAGTATATTATTTTTGCAATTCATTTTGTTCTGGTCCTGCCTTAGACAATGTGTGAAAACAAATAGGGCAAGTATAGACCCCTGGAGTGCCGTCTTCTCATATTGTAATCAGGATAAATGACTCATATCCCCAGACGTTCTTAGTTTAAAAAAAAACATCTAAAAATGTATTAGCCTGTTAGCAATTATAGATCTGGCTAGGGTGATTTGATTTTAAAGAAATGTTATGGGTTCAATATAAGCTAGACACTATTTCTGTGTTCATGCTTGGCTGTATTACTGTGATGAACTTTCAATAGAATTCTATGGGTCAAGGCAATGCACTGTTCTCTTTGTTCGTTTCCCACAGCCGTGTTGTGGCCTCAAAGAGCTCTTGTGGGTAATTTGATCCAGGACTGGGGCTGGATATATTCACTACTGCTTGGATTTCTGCCTTGGAACATAATATTACACAATCATACAAGTGGGCGAGGACATTGAAATGATCATGGATTGCTGCGAAATTCTCACCCTCTTCTGGGTTGGAATGTGTTTGGAAAACTTGTAAAGAAAACTTTGATGAATAGATAACAGCATAAAGATTTAGAACAAATTATGACCGAATTTGTTTTGGTGAACTATTTCTTTAGATATCTGGTAATATCCACTTTCAGTGGCATTTTTGCTCTGAGACCTTTCTGAACCTGCATTCCTACAGAGTGTATTCCTGATGCTCAGGCATTTGTCTGTGCTTCCCGCCTTTACTCGAGTGCTTCCCGTTTCCTGAGCCAACCTCTCAGATTAGAGCTACTGTTTGTAGCTGATTCAGAAACGTGACTTAGAGCTCACGTGCAGCTCTGTGATGCTGCATTTACTTGATCAAAATAGTAAAACTTAGTGCTGCATAATATTTTTTGTGAAATCCGTAATGCATTTTTTTCAGGATTCTTTGATGAATAGAAAGTTCAAAAGAACAGCATTTATTTTAAATAGAAATAATTTACAACTTTATAAATGTCTTTACTGTTACTATTGATTGATTTAATCCAACCAGACTGAATAAAAATATTAATTTCTTTAAAAAACTAAAAATGAATTTCTTTTTTTGTTTTTGTTTACATGTATGTATTTGTATATATATATATATATATAAAAATAAGGGTATTCTGTTTTTCTCCACTGTCTGCTATTTCACATCACTCACAAGCACATCCTCTGTCTCCAGACCATTTTAAACATCTGCTCTAAATTCACTGTAGATGGCCTATGAAGTCTAGTTTAATTTGTCATACTATGCAACAGCAGACCAGAAGAAAGACCCTGGGCATTATGTGGGACGGCTCACATGTTCTACAGCACCAGTTCCAGCTGTTGCCTCTCTTGCATCAACCAGATGTACCACAAGGCTTTACTAACTAGTCCAGGGCATCATTCATACAAGAGGCTGTAGCCATCAAAGATGAAAGCTCTGAGCCATTTTAAGAGTTTGGGACATGACATCAAGTTACCCATGTAATTCACACATTAAATCTTGTTTTCAGAGAAATATAATGAAATTATTATTATTATTTTTTGTAATAAGTAAAAAATAATAATTGTCAATTAGGAATGAGAAAATAAATTTCTAAAAACAGGATTTAATATATTATATAATTTTCCTTTTTATAAGTTTAAATAAGTAACATCCTGCCCTAATGCAGTGAATGAACACCATAAAATGTTGTTTCTGACAGCTCAAAGTCTCAACCATGCATTTAAACATACAGTATATGTTTTGTCTATTAGCCAGTATTATCCTGCTATGCGTCTTGCTTAGTTGCAGACAAATACATTAACATAAATGACTGCCTTATGTCAATGGAGGAGGTATGGAGGAGGTGAGGAGACACTTAACCCTTCAAACGTGGCATTACTGTTACACTCAGTGAAGACACAGGGGGTTTGCATGGGAAACATGGAAAGTTCAAAAAGGAGAGACATGTTCTTGGAGAGACATGCAGAGAAATGAAAGGAATGACAAAACAAAAGATAGGAGATTTATGTAGAGAGGAAACAATGGTGTGGGGCAGAAGCAGAGGGTAAGAGAAACAGGAAATGACCTACACTTTTAGGGCTTCACTCTGAACTGGAGAACCCTGGGAGAGTTTCGTTCTCACCTGCCACACCCAGGAGCGGTCAGTGACTTGAACTAATGGCTAATCGCTTATTTCCTCTTCACACAAATGTACACTTCCATTCCACTTCCAAATATATTAAGGGCCATTCAGCTGCACTCTCCCATTCCTCTGGTTTTCCTTTGTTTCCTTAGAGTTTAGACTTGTTTTGCCCTATTTCTGACTCTTGTCTTCCCTCTATACACACAGCTGAACTTTAAAGGACATGTTTGCTGATTTTGAACACTCATGTCATTCTTAACACCAAACTTTTTGTTCTTTTGATATTTACCACGGTCTTTTTGTTGGCCTGCTTTTTGTTTTTCTTGACAACAAAGTACTGTATGTTTTTTGAAGAATTTCCTTGCCACTCTTTTCCATATAATGAAAGGGACAAATAGGGACAAAATGTCACAAAGGTGCCAATGTGGTCTCTATAATCCATAATCCAAAACTGCTAAAGCCTTGCGATAGCATTGTCTACTGAACAAACAGATTTAACGTAAATTTAACTCGGTTTTGACATCAAACCTTGCATGATGCAACTAAAAGTACCATATTTAAGATATATTTTTCAAGTGAATTCATGATTTTAAGTGAATAATGACGGTCTATCTTCACACAACTTCAACTATTGTATGTCTTCAGAAGCTTTGGAGGACTTTACAGTGCACAGGGACAGCTTCAGTCACATTATTTCCATTATATGAAAAAAGGCAAGCAGGTTATTCTTGAAAATTTCACTGTTTGTGTTGCCAGAAAATAAAAAAATCACAGGAGTTTGGAATGTCATCAGGGAGCATAAATTAATTTGACAGAACAGACTTTTATTTTTGGTTAAATATCCCTTTACTGGGATAATTCGCCCAAAAATGAAGATTTTGCCATAATTTTCTCCCTAAACAGAGTAATTATTCATGTCAACTCTTGTTTTTGGTTTGTTGTCAGTTCTGAGTTGTGCCGCTCACTTCTCATTAGCATCTGCACTGGTAGGATGGCACAGGACAGAAAGGAGTATTGATGAGTAATGAGTATTCACAGCTGAAGGTTGAAGGACGTTTGATCTTAAAGCAATGCCAGATGATGGTGAAAAAAAAAAGTTTCACAGACCTTAAATCTACCTTTGTAGAATTAATCAGAGACATTGGATTCATCTGACTGTGTTTTTGCTGGTGTGTGGAAGGTTATGGCTCCACCCAAACACACGCTTGTACGCTTTCACGCTAATCTGCGATTGATAGGACTCGGGCCAAGAATGTTTTTCATCTGAGTGCATTCGCTGTGTAGTGTGCCAGGAATTGATCTCAGATTTAAGTACTGCAGACTGCCAGTGCTCATGCTTGTCTATCATTGTCACTGGCTCATTTCACCAAATGTACATCTCATAAAGAGCATTGCCAGTTCCATTACTGTCAAGGCCTCATGACATACAGTACATTACCATTCAAAAGTTTGAGGTTGGTGAGATGTTTTTTATTGTTTTTGAATGAATGAATCTTATGCTCACCAAGGCTGCATTTATTTGATAAAAAATATGGTAATATTGTGTGAATATTATTACATTTTAAAATACATTTATTTTCTTTTGACTGTATTTTAAAATGTAATTTATTCCTGTAGTGGCAAAGCTGTATTTTTAGCATCATTACTCCAGCCTTCAGTGTCACATGCTCCTTTAGAAATCATTCTAATATGCGGATTTGATGCTCAAGAAACAATTTTTTTTGTTATAATTGTATATATTTAGTTTTAATTTTAAATACATTGTATGAATTAAACAGCTCTTAAACATATTTTATCACTAGGAAAAAATGAAATAACCTATGAATCATGAAAGTGTTATGTAATCGTTTAAGAAATGTATCCTGATATAGAACCTTTTTGGCATGTAGGGCTTTTTAAAATTCAGTCAAAAACCCTAAGGTTCTATGTAGAACCCCAGTGAACTTTTTTTTATGAGTGCCGTGAATAACTACGCATGAGTTTCAAGAGAGACCGCTACTGAATGAGCTTTTATTTGTTTATGTTACTATTTTTTTGTAAGTTTGCTGGTTCTGTGGGGCACAGCAGGTTGGTTTTTCCCATGTTGAGCAGAACAGAAAATAGGTCAAGGAATCAGGAAGACACATAGTAGGGGACAGGACGTTTGATGGCCAGCAGGGAATTGACCTGGTTGCTGGTGATGGCCCAGGAAATAACAAATCTCATGTATTTTATCTTTTATACCTTAAAGGCTTTGTATCTGGGCACAAATACAAAGCTTTTTCTGAAGAAAAAAAAAGGCTGTGGCCATGGAGTAATGTTATTTTAGTAAACTTTGTTATATTTTCATTGACTGTGACTTGCAGATAGACCCATAAGATAAGCAGATAAGCCCAGAAAAGTCTCGGTTACATATGGTAACCCTCGTTCCCTGAGGGAGGGAACGGAGACGTAGGTCATGACTGACCAAATAGGAATCTCGCTAGAGAGGCCAATCTACTTCGAGTGAAACTAAAACAGGCCAATGCACATTGGCGTGCAATCATTTGCATCAGCTGCGCGACCTCGTTAGCGCGGGTATTTAACGAGCAGCTGAGCGATTGCACAGTTAGTTGCAATCGGGCGGCAGCAGATGTGGCGACGGGACCTACGTCTCCGTTCCCTCCCTCAGGGCCCCCGTGCAAGCCTCTACACCTTCTTGCCTGGAAGGACGATAGGAGGAGGCCTACACAGAGAGTTTGACACTGTTGTTCCGTGACAACCCATACAGTGACATTGGATAACACTGGGAAAGCGTGCCTTTCCTGTTTAGGAAGGAACGCTGCGGAAGCCACTTCTTCAAAGAGTTACGTGGAAATACATATGGACTAACCCGAAGGCTGTACTGCATATGAAATAATGGGTGACTTAGCCCAAGGGAAAGACACGGGCTTCCGATAGGAGCAACCATGGAATATATACACATATGGGATCCCCGTAGGGTCACACATATGGAACCCAGCCCAGATCCGGTTCTCAAGGATTCAGCGGATAAGGGCCTGGCGCCGGACGCTCCGCCAAGTTCGGGCCGAGGGGTTTTGGAGGACTCGACAGGTTTTTCACTCTGGAGCAATAAGGGTGCACAGTAGGGTGCAGCAAGCCGACAGAGCCAGACCTCTCAGTGCTTCTACCCGTTTAGGGTGAGAACACGGGAGGAGACCGGCTCTACACGTAGGCTATAGTATCTAGCGAACGTGTTAGGTGTCGCCCAGCCCGCAGCTCTATAGATATCTGTTAGCGAGGAGCCACGTGCCAGCGCCCAGGAGGATGCAACGCCTCTCGTAGAGTGTGCATGCAACCTAAGCCGGCAGGGCACGCCTTGTGCTTGGTAAGCCAAGGCGATGGCATCCACTATCCAGTGGGCCAACCTCTGCTTGGAGACAGCCTTTTCCCTTCTGCTGGCCTCCGTAACAGACAAAGAGCTGAACTGAGGTCCTGATGCTTTGAGTTCTGTCCACGTACATACGCAGAGCGCGAACGGGACAGAGCAAAGCCAGGGCTGGGTCTGCCACCTCCAAAGGCAGCGCTTGCAGGTTCACTACCTGGTCTTTGAAGGGAGTGGTAGGAACCTTGGGCACATAGCCAGGCCGGGGTCTTAGTACCACGTGGCCGTCACCCGGCCCGAACTCTAGGCACGATTCGTCGACCGAAAATGCATGCAGGTCTCCTACCCTCTTGACAGAGGCCAATGCAACCAGTAGCAAAGTCTTCATGGAAAGAAGCTTTAAGTCTACTGACTGCAGAGGCTCAAAGGGAACATCCTGAAGTGCTCGAAGCACCAGGGAAAGATCCCAAGAGGGTATGGAGGGGGGTCGAGGAGGATTTAATCGTCTTGCCCCCCTAAGAAACCTGACGATCAGGTCGTGCTTTCCAACTGTTTTGCCATCTATATGGTCATTATAGGCAGAAATAGCGGCAGCATGTACAGTCGGGCTCAGAATTAATGGTACCCCTGGTAAATATGATGAAAAATGGCTGTAAAAAATAATTCTGCATTGTTTATCCTTTTGATATTTCATTCAAAAAATTGGCAAAAATCGAACCTTTCATTGAAGTAAAATAATTGAAAGTGGAGGGGAAATCACATTATGAAATAAATGTTTTTCTCCAAAACAAGTTGGCCACAATTATTGGTACCCCTAGAATTGTTTACGAGTAAAATATCTCTGAAGTATATTCCCATTCATATTTACCTTTTTTTAGCACACCAGGGTGACTAGGAACATGAAATTGTCCAGCCATGACTTCTTGTTTTACAGGAGTTTAAATATGAGGAAACACAATGGCCAAATTCCCTTAATTATCCATTACAATGAGTAAAACCAAAGAATTTAGTTCTGATGTGCATCAAAAGATTGTTGAGCATCACAAAATAGAAAGTGGCTGTAAGAAAATAGCTAAAGCATTGAAAATCCCCATTTTGACCATCAGGGCAATAATTAGGAAACTTCCAATCAACTAAAGATGTTACAAATCTGCCAGGAAGTGGACGTGTGTCTATATTGTCTTATTGCATGGTGAGGCGGAAAGTTTGAGTGGCCAAAGACTCTTCAAAAATCACAGATGGAGAATTGCAGAGATTAGTTGAGTCTTGGGTTCAGAAAGCCTATTAAAAAAAATTAAACAACCCCTACATCACCACATGTTGTTTGGGAGGTTTTCAAGAAAAATCCTCCTTGCTCATCCAAAAACAAACCCCAGCAAATTCAGTTGTCAGGCATGACTGGACCTTCAAACAGCACAGGGTTCTGTGGTCAGATGAAACTAACAAATAGCTTTTTGGCAGCAAACATGCAAGATGGGTTTGGTGCACACAAGGATAAAAAGTACCCCATGTGTACAATTTAATATACCATCTTTAATGTTGTGGTCATATTTTTCTGCTGGAGGTCCTGGACTTCTTGTTCAGATACATGCATGGCATCGTGGATTCTATCAAATACCAACAGATAAAAAATCTAAACCTGACAGCCTCTGCTAGAAATCTTATAATGGGCCGTGGTTGGATCTTCCATCAGGACAACGATCCAAAACAAACATCAAAATCAACACAAAAATGTGTTAAGTAGCACAAAATGAAGCTTCTGCCATGACCGTCCCAGACCTGACGAGTGGAGTGAACTGAAGAGAAGCACCAACATGGATCTGGGAATCTGAAGGATCTGGAGAGATTCTGTAAGAATGGTCTCTGATCTCTTGTCAGGTGTTCTCCGAACTCATCAGGCATTATAGGATAAAACTCAGAGCTGTTATCTTGGCAAAAGGAGATTGCAAAAAGTATTTAATAAAAGGGTACCAATAATTGTGGCCAACGTGTTTTGGAGATAAACATTTATTTCATAATTTGATTCTCCCCCCCCCCCCCCCACTTTCTATTCTTTTACTTCAATGAAAGTTTAGATTTTTGCCAATATTTTGAATGAAAGATCAAAAGGATAAATGATGCAGATTTATTTTTTACAGCCATTTTTTATCATATTTACCAGGGGTACCATTAATTCTGAGCACGACTGTACTTTGAGGGTGGAAGGGGACAGTCTACGCTCCAACCCCTGCTGCAAGAAGGAAAGCACAGACCCTATCGAACATCTTCGGGGGTCTTCTCGGTGAGAAGAACACCACTCGACGAACAGGTTCCACTTCAGGGCGTAAACACGTCTCGTGGACGGCGCCCGTGCTGAAGTGATGGTGTCAAGTACCTCTGGGGGTAAGTCACCTAGAACCTCCGCGTCCCGAGGGACCAGACATGGAGTTTCCAGAGGTCTGGGCGCGGGTGCCATAGGGTGCCCCGTCTCTGAGTCAGAAGGTCCTTCCTCAGAGGAATGGGCCAGGGAGGGACTGTCGCGAGGAATATGAGTTCCGGGAACCAAGTCCGGGTGGGCCAATAGGGAGCCACCAGAAGGACCTGCTCCTCGTCCTCCCTGACTTTGCACAATGTCTGTGCAAGTAGGCTCACTGGGGGAAACGTATATTTGCGGAGGCCCCGGGGCCAGCTGTGTGCCAGTGCGTCCGTGCCGAGTGTTCCCTCGGTCAGGGAGTAAAACAGTTGGCAGTGGGAGGTCTCTGAGGAGGCAAACAGGTCTACCTGAGCCTCTCCGAACTCTCTCCAGATCAGCTGAACCACCTGGGGGTGGAGTCGCCACTCTCCCGGAAGCACAGCTCGTGATAGCTCGTCGGCCACACGGTTGAGCACACCGGGGACATACATGGCTCGAAGCGACCTCAGATGCTTCTGACTCCAGAGGAGGAGATGGCGGGCGAGTTGCGACATGCGACGGGAGCGTAGACCACCTTGTCGGTTGATGTACGCAACGGTCGCAGTGTTGTCCGTGCGGACCAGTACGTCCCTGCCCCGTAGCGGCCTTTTCAAGCGGCTCAGAGCGAGATGTACTGCTAGCAACTCGAGGCAATTGATGTGCCAATGCAGTTGGGGAGCCGTCCTCGAGAGTGTGCTAGTATGAGCCAGTCGTCGAGATAGTTGAGGATGCGAACGCCCTGTTCTCTCATGGGAACAAGGGCCCCCTCCGTGTCTTCACGAAAGTCACGGAGGGGGGACAGGGACAGCCCGAAGGGTAGGACTTTGTACTGATATCCTCGACCCTCGAACGCAAAGCGCAGGAACGGCCTGTGTCGAGGAAGAATCGAGACATGAAAGTACGCGTCCCTCAGGTCGATCGCTGCAAACCAATCTTGGGGACGGATGCATTCGAAAATGCGTTTCTGCGTGAGCATTTTGAACGGTAGCTTGTGGAGGCTCCGATTCATAACTCGCAGATCCAAGATCGGTCGTAACCCACCACCTTTCTTGGGTACAATGAAGTAGGGACTGTAGTGCCCTGACCTCATATCGGCTGGAGGGACCGGCTCTATCGCGTCTTTCGCCAGTAGGACTGCGATCTCCGCACGCAAAACATGGGCATCGGCTGCTCTCACTGTAGTGGAGTGGATGGCCCGAAACTTGGGGGGACGCCGGCCGAACTGAATCGCATAGCCGAGCCTGATGGTCCGAATGAGCCAGCGAGACGGACTGGGGAGCGCTAACCAGGCTCTCAGAGACCGTGCAAGCGGGACCAAAGGGACCGCAGGCGTACCCGGAGTGGGGCAGCGAGGTGGAACACAGGGACACGGCTCGGGGGGCTCTCTCTGGGAGGCGGCCCGTAGCGGGGTCTGTGTGCGCTGTGCAGCACTTACCTGGTTCCACAGGGCAGGAGGTGCAGGAGGCGGCTCGGTGGCGTTCTCAAACTGCACACTGCTACTCACTGGCGATAGAGGAGGCGGATGAGAGTGGTGAGGATTCTGTCCCCCCACTGCTCTCCGGGTCCCCTTCGGACCCAGAGATGGTAGAAACTGCTCTTTTATTGAAAATTTGGGTACCGCTGGTTTTAAGGCCAGCGGCGGAACACAAACAAAAGGAAACAAAAGATTTTCCACCCGGCCCTCCTCCGGGGGAAGGAGCGATGCGGTCATCGTCTCCTGAAGAGCAGTTCCCTCCATCTCCGGGTCGCCCGTCCTAGGGCCGTTTACTCTTGGCTTTGCCGCCCTTCTTGGCGGGGGCCTGGACGGGCGGGGCGCCCTGCCTGCGACTGGCTCCACAGCGCCGCTTAGGTGGAGGCTGCTGCTGTGGCGCGGGAGCAGGGGCAGACGCAGGAGGACGCCCTCGGCGACGAGCAGACTAAGGAGCCGCAGGCGGTGGGGTGGAGGCAGCAGCTGACCGCCGCGGCAGGATGTGACTGATCGCCTCAGTCTGCTTCTGTACAGCCGAGAACTGCTGGGCAAAGTTCTCGACCGCGTCGCCGAAGAGGCCGGTCTGGGACACGGGGGAGTTAAGAAACCTGAGCTTGTCGGTTACCCTCATGTCGGCCAGACACAGCCAGAGATGGCGTTCCTGGACCAACAAAGTGGACATCGCACGACCCACAGACCGCGCGGTAACCTTCGTCGCACGAAGCGCGAGGTCCGTCGCGATGCGAAGTTCTTGAAAAACTTGCGGGTCGTGACCACCCTCGTGCAGGTCCTTCAGTGCTTTAGCCTGATGAACCTGCAACAACGCCATAGCGTGTAAGGCAGAGGCAGCTTCCCCGCAGGCCTTGTAAGCCTCGCCGGTTAAGTCCGTCGAGTACTCACAGGCGCGCGAAGGAAGACACGGTTCTCCACGCCAAGTGGAGTTAGGGCACAGTTGCATAGCAACGGCCCGTTCCACTGGCGGGATACGCGTGTATCCCTTAGCTGCCCCGCCATCAAGGGTGGTGAGGGAGGAGGAGCCACCGGGACAGTTTCTGGCAGTGAAAGGTGCCGTCCACGTCCCCGTGAGCTCCTCATGCACCTCCGGGAAGAAAGGCACTGGGGTGGGTTGCTGAGAACCAGCGCGCGCCACCCCGAGATACCAATCATCCAGCCTCGAGGGCTCGGGACACGGTGGAGGGTTCCACACGAGCCCGATCCTGTTGGCGGCCCAGGAAAGCATGGCCATCATCTCCGGGTCCGACTCGGGCACAGCTGGCACACCCGAAGGAGGCAGCGGCTCCGAGCCGTCGTCCGCGGAGCGGTCTGACCCACCCTCCGATGCAGCCATCGACATCTGGTTGTCGCGGTGAGCGCCGAACAAAACGACCGGTACACATCTCGAGGATGGTCCGGCACGTTCCGTTGGCAGCTGAACTGGCTGCGGAGCATGAGAGGAGTGAGGGTTCCTAGGGGGTTGGTTCCCCAAAGGAAGCGCGCTCACTGTAATCCTCAGGTCACCCATGTCACTGCCGGAAGCAACCCTCGAAGGGGGGTTGGACCGAGGTGCAGGCACGGGGACTCCGCCCCTTTGCAGGAACGAGAGTCTCGACCTCAGCTCCGAGATGGTCATCTTCCCACAATGGGTACATGACTCATCCACGAATGCTGCCTGTGCGTGTTCGAGGCCCAGACACACAAGGCAGCGATCGTGACCATCCAGCGATCCCAGGTAACGACCGCATCCAGAAACACACAGATAGAACGTCATCTTGAAAAAGACGCGAACTATCTGTGTTTGCTCTTTTAGGAACTACTCTCACTGGTGCTGAAGCACGCAGGGGAGCAGCCTCAGCGATCACAGGGGAATGTGCACCCGACTGTGCGCTGGCAGATCTTACCAGCCGTTAAAACAGCTTTTTTGTTTGCTCTTTAAAGAGGAGGCTGCTCACGCTGCCGTGCTGTCGCGCCCAGCACCAGAAAAAAAGAGAGAAGTTCAGAAAAGAAACGCCTGTAGAAGTTTTCCACTGCAGTAGAGGCATCGAAGTGTTTGGCTCCGAAGCAAAAAGCTAACTGTGCAATCGCTCAGCTGCTCGTTAAATACCCGCGCTAACGAGGTTGCGCAGCTGATGCAAATGATTGCATGTCAATGTGCATTGGCCTGTTTTAGTTTCACTCGAAGTAGATTGGCCTCTCTAGCGAGATTCCTATTTGGTCAGTCATGACCTACGTTGTAGTGACTGATCGATAGGGAACGTTAATGCTTTCTTTAGCTAAAAACAGATAATGTGTCTGCGCAAAGCATATCAAGGACATGTAAGGGTGAAAACATGCGCTGGAGGGCATAACACAGGATGTTTATATTTACTTTAAAAAACAACAGCAATCATTTGAATTCTTGAGTCATTGCTAGGTTTGTAGGGGTGTAGGGTGATTGCTAGGATGTGGCTACCACATGTCAAAACAAATCATAGACTTTAAGTTGAGGGTAGGACATAATATTTAATGGGCCATATATTTGCTGAATTTTGGGGATGTGCATAATATATTTGGCAGAAAGGGTCAAGTAAACATTTGGTTCTTGAGAAAGAAGGTATTTTTCTGGATAATACAACGGCTAAATAATGAGCCGCTTAAAACTATGTGGGCTATTATATGTCTATGCAAGGACTTGTGGTGCATTGTATGGAGAACACTCTGGAAATCCATTTCAGTTACTTTCCTCTCTAGCCACAATCTCACAGTAAGGCAGTAATTCATAGTAGAGTTTGAGTAGCCTGAGACTATATATATATATATATATATATATATATATATATATATATATATGTATATATATATATATATATATATATATATATATATATATATATATATATATCATGTGACTCTTTGTAATAGTTAGTCAGATGTTCAAGTTCTTTGGTCTGTGGATGATCTCAACCCTACTGAAAAATCCATTGCTGGTCACCAACACAAGGTATGGTTTGCATGTTGGGACCATCATGGGCGTCTGGTTTGCTGGACCCTAGCATGGGAGGTGGGAATGCCTTTGGACCAGCTACAACAGCTCAGTTTTGTCACAGTGTCAGGTTGTGTTCCCCTGTCTATCACTAGAGGTCCTCGTTCTCACGGTGTCCTTCATATTTAACTTCAATTACCAGCATTCTGTCTGTCACTGTCACTCATCAGTTCATTGCACTCAGCTGTTCCCTGTTATCATTGTTCCCAGCTGTTCGGTGTTAGTCTTGTTTGATATGTGTTTAAATACGCTGCTTGTTTAGTGTTTGTTACGGAGTCCTTGTTTAATGTCACACCACTTCCTGAGCTGCGTCCTGGTTCTTGTCCTGGTTCTTGTCCTGGTTCTTGTCCTGGTTCTTGTCCTGGTTCTTGTCCTGGTTCTTGTCCTGGTTCTTGTCCTGGTTCTTGTCCTGGTTCTTGTCCTGGTTCTTGTCCTGGTTCTTGTCCTGGTTCTTGTCCTGGTTCTTGTCCTGGTTCTTGTCCTGGTTCTTGTCCTGGTTCTTGTCCTGGTTCTTGTCCTGGTTCTTGTCCTGGTTCTTGTCCTGGTTCTTGTCCTGGTTCTTGTCCTGGTGTTGTAATTGTGTTTTTGGATTTTGACCCCTGCCTGCTTGACTACGTGTTTTGGATTGCCCTTCAATTAAACTACTGCGCTTGGATTCTCTGTTTCCCGTGTGGTTTACGTGACAAGTTTTGCTTGAGAACAGCAGTACTATGCGGATTCACCAGCACTATACCAGCTCTAACTAGCATAAACCAGCCTCGACCAACATGGACCAATGTTGCTGGCAGGGAAATCATGTTGAAGAACATGAGCATCATGTTGACACAAACTTGTGGAGTTCATTCAGCTTGAGCTAATAAACTGCTATAATTGAAGCATTGATTACTTGTTTAATATTTCAAATTCTACAGCCTGTGTATCAGGTCCAATTTTCTAAACATTTTAGCCTGTGTAACAACGCAATCTCACCCCAAGGCGTCATTTAGTTTACACTTTTGACCATGCGTCAACTAACTGACGCTAAAGGGTGCCTTTAGCGTCAGTTAGATGACGCTTCCGTTATGGGTAGGTTTAGGTATGGGGTAGGGTAGGCGCGTCTCATGTTGACGCTAAAGGGTGCCATGTGCGTGGGATGTAGACGCATGGTCAAAAGCGTCAGTTACATGATGCCCGAGGATGAGCGTTATCTAACTGACGCTAAAGGCACCCTTTAGCGTCAGTTAGTTGACGCATGGTCAAAAGTCTCAATTAAATGACGCCTTGGGATGAGAACGGGCTGTGTGTAAACATGACCTGTATGTTAAATTAAATGTGTCATTTAAAAAAAAAAAGAGATACAAATCAAGCCATAATTTCTAGGTTTTTTTTTTAGGCTCCGTATAGACATTCAACAAAATCTATTTTAGTTGATCTATCAGTCAAGTTCTTTTTCCATGGCATTGAGACATTCCCCATGCCCCATTCCCATGGTAATAAGTGTCAGAGTTAAGAAATGGTGTTGTAAATGCTCCCTAGTGTTTAAAAAAAAAAGTAAAGAATTATTTGTAATAAATTATGTCTCATTTCCTGAGAGATGTTTTTTTTTTAGAAGCACTTGTATTTTTCTACCATGGGAAATATCAACTATATTAACTAAGTGCCCCCAACACCAACCTCACTACTACTGTTACTATGACAGATAAATTTGGGTCATTTCTCACAGTTGCACACTTCATGTTCAGCAAGTCATTTATCAAATGCTTGAACAAGTGACCAATTTTAGCTGCAGCTTCAGCATCTATGTGTAGGGGGGCGGGACGCTTTAGATTCTAGAGAGCATTTGATTGGACTGAAAAGCTGATGAGAAGCTAAATGCAGAGTGATGTCATCAAAATCGTTGGTCCATATTGGTGGAAGTGAGAGACTGTAAGTTTTGTAACGCTTTTTATCTTCTAAATGCAAATTCTGTCATTGTTATGTAGCACACTAGCTTATAGATAACAGTAAGTCTAACATATTCATACTAAAAGACAAAAAACTATCATTTTGATTTCATGATGACTGTAATGTCAGTATGTCAGTTGTTACAGTCTTTTTTCCCCCCTATTTTATATCATCAAATAACTAAGCATCGTATCTCTATCTGATCGTACAGACTTTAAACATAATTTATAATTAAATGTCTCAAATGTGTCTTTCTGTGAAAACAGGACTTGCAGAGATGGATAGGCCTATAAAAAGTGATGCCCACTCACACAGCATGGGAATTATTTGATGCTTATGTTATTGCTAATTTTGTCTTTCATTGCAATTCTTTATGGGTTTAAAACATTTTTAATGGCCATGTAATGAAAGGGTAAAAACTTTGTTTGCAGATTATAATTGTGTTTGTATTATAATGACTGTGTGAAGTGTAAAACGAAGGATTTAGGACCAAGCAGAAGCCTCATTGGCTAGTGCTCACCTTTCACTATCTGCATTTTAAATTCTGCAATTCACTTTGGGTGAACGCAGACGACATGATTAATATTCATGAACATAACAGCCCACCGCTACATTAGCATAACAGGCACTGAGCGATCTACATAAGGGAAGACATAGAGAAGTCATCTTTGACTATTGTTAATGTAGATACAATCATTTAATATTTAAGTAAATGTTAGCGTTAGTTTTATTTTCTTCTAAAAATAATGACTGGCCGATAATGTCTCAAGCACCACCAGTCTTTAAGCTCTGTTTAATATGAAAAATACAAATGATCTTTCATACATGATTGCAAGTGCAACATTTTAGATCTAAGTCATTTAAAACTGCAATATATTGAAACAGAGGCTGATGAGATTTAAAATGTGTCTCTCCTAACTTTTCAGATTGTTTTTACGCCCCAGTGTATAATATTGTTATTATTAATAACAATAATAATAATGCTCATTTCTGTCTGAATGGATGATACAATAAAAAAATAAAGGTTTAAAATGGGGATTTCCATAACGAACCTTTCAGTGAAGAGTTCTTTAATAGAATCATTCTCTTCTTAGTGTAAATAACAGTTTAATAATTTAAAGAACCCTTTTCCACTATAAAGAACCCTTTCTGCAATGGAAAGGTTCCATGGATGTGGTTTTATAAACCATTGATGGTAATAAAAAGGGCTTTTGCACCGGAGGATCGTTTTCATAGTTCCAATAACTATACCCGTTTTTGTGTGCGTTTGCACAGCAGGAATTGGGAACGATTTAAGTGATAAATGAGCTCCTTCAGAGTAGGGTCTAACACAGCACAATAGGAAGGAATGACTAGTGACGTAATTGTACATTGATTGGCCGAACGCATGCCATACGAAACACAGGCCCCTACCATTTTTTAAAAGTTGTGTAAACACACAGTTTACATACATACTCTACGTACTAACTCCATGAACATGGAAAACAGCAAAACATTAACCGGCGGCGAAGTCCAGTTACTTCTCAACCTTTATGCTTCGGAGCTGTTAACGTTATTGAATGTTGCGCTTAAATGACGTCTCTGTCAGCCGGCATACGTCACTTCAAGGTTCCTATGGCTTTGCGAATGCAACCAGGAAAATGGCCCTAGTGGCTAGTCCCTATAGCTAAAAGACACTATAGAAACTTTATTTTGTGAGTGTATAAAGAGCTTTATGGAAGAGTGGAGAAACAACTTTGTGTTCACTGTAGACTATCTTAGACCTCCATATTACCACGCAAAGCTCAATCAGTGACTTTTCAGCACACTACCCAGATGCCGCTACTAATCTGAAATGTTTTTTTTATGCTCTGTTGATGTGGATGTGCTTTGTGTGAATGACGTCAGGTACATAGCCTTGTCTTTGATCAGACTTAAGAGTCTTGCACTCTTAACAGGGTCTCAGATCAGTTGGCTGACTGTGGATTAGGGGCAGGGCAAGGGGTTTGAGTGTGCATGAGACTGCAGGGCGTCTGTTTATCAATCTATCCCATCAGAGTAGAACACGGTTTGTTCACTGGATTTAAGTTCTTGCCCACACAATTCTCTAGACATGAACACAAACACAATCTTGTTTCATTGCCATTTTCCATTTAAAAACAACTGCACTGAAAAATATAATTTGATCAACATTAATTGCACTCACAGATTGTTTTTAGATTTGAAGCAGACAGATCAGATAATAGGGCAGACTACATATCACACATGTAATATCATAGTTCTACAGTTTGATTAGTACATGTTTCAGCTCCTGAATGTATTCAGATCAAGTTAAGGAACAACACATGTTTTAAACCAAAAACTCAACATGTTTAGGCCTACTCCGCAATTTATCATACACTCATATATGCAGTGTGGTGTTGAAAGCACTGGATGGTGCTATAGAGCTTTACAATGTGTTATACATATTTTTATTCATACAAAGTATATTTTGCCAACTGGTGAGCATGTTTTGAAATGTAAACGATGTCTGGGTTCTAAATTAAATATACTAGTTTACTTACTACTAAAAGGTGTGCAGTTTGCACTTTATAATGTGTACTATAACGTTTGTGAAACAAAATGCCACGTTCCATACTGTTTAATGCATGTGAGAAACTTCTTTGTGGTCTTAAGTGTAAATGAGGTTTACACATTACTGTGTATATATATATATATATATATATATATATATATTTTTTTTTTTTTTTTTTTTTTTTTTTGCTTTTATGATATAACTTGTATATTATGTTCTAAAACATTGCTCCATGTAAATGTACCTCTTCTATATGTAATTTAAACTAATTGTGTTACCTCTGTATGTGAACTGCAGGGATTGCCTGGACCCCTTGGTCCCCTGGGCCCCACAGGCCCTAATGGGCGACAAGGTGACACTGGTCTCCAGGGCTCTAAAGGAGAGAAGGGCGACTATGGCAAAGGAGGCATTGTGGGTCCAAAAGGAAGTGTGGTGAGTCTCTCTGTCCTGCTCTCTATATCTGTCTGCTGTTACGTAAGGACTTAGTAAAATGCTTTTTAAAATACAATAGGTTTAGAGTTTAAGCTGCCTTTTCACGTACTGTTGTTACTTTTCATCTCGTGGCAATTGCAATGAACTTTCAAATTGGCCGTGCAGAAGCCGTTACCCTCATTTATTCACCATGGTAAAATGAAGGAATAGTGAATGAATGAAGGCAATTTAGTTTTATTATTTTATTATTAATCAATTTTAATAATTCTGTAATGATTATAAAATAATTATTTCAGACATAAGTATTCATAATTTTTAGAATTTTCACAAAACTTTCATTGCCCCCAGAATATTTTTGTTGTATGAAGATCATGCAAAACATTTGATTCTAGCTTAATGCATTTTTTTAATTAACTCTTGCAAGTGGGTATACGTTTAAAAAAAAAAAAAAGCAACATTTTGACCAAAAGGCTGAGAAAATCATGTTTTGGTCAAAGACTAAGTCAGTATTGGATTCAGAATGTTGATCAAAACACAAATGGAGTAGGTTGTGTGTCCATTAACACTATAATGCTTGTAGAGTCCTGTACCTCTACCTGGGTCAACATTTCATTCGGTAATGTTTGGCAGTTTTGTTTTATGTACTGTTTAAAGTTTCATTTAAATAGTTTTTTCACCTGTCTTTTGATCCAGAGATTCTGTACTCTTTCAGAAGATGCGTAATTGCGCCCCCTACCGTATAACAGTGAAAACATGGATTGCCGGAAATCTCCATCAATGGCTGGGAAGCGTTGTATCATAAATGGCAGAAAAAGAGTAAAAAGAATATAGTGAAAACTTCATTTTTTTGGACACCTAATTAAATGTTAATTGCAATTAAATGAAAATATATTTTAGTTTAAACTTATATTGAATGCAGAGTGTCAGAGTTATGTTCAGTTTTGTTGTCATATTGTTCCTGTGTTTCTGCTTCCTGTTTTCTTTTTCAGGGTACGCTTACACGACAACAATGTACTAAAAACAGAAACGTTTTCCTTTGTGTTTTTCGTGTATAAACAGAAGCAATGTCAAAACGATCCCCGTTCACAAGAATCCGCGGAATAGACTAAAAATGCTGTATTATGCTGCCAGGCCAGTAGTTGGCGATGTGACTTTGTAAAGAAGCATGTCCCGACTGAACACATAATACACATGCACATGACGTCACCGGTTTCACAAATTTGTATTTTTGTAGTTTACCGATATTCACGGTATCTTTTTCAAAAACGTGCACTTTGAAACCTGTTTTCAAAAGTTTGCGTTTCCTGGCCCCCAAAACGCAGCTGATGTAAATGAACGGCCAAAAAAGTTTTCCATTTTTAGTTGAAAATGGGGATGTGTAAGTCTACTCCCTAGTTAGTTGCTTTTTTTTCCGATTATGTTTTTCATTACATATGTTGGCCCTGTGTATTTATAGCCCTGTGATTTTCACGTTTGTCAGTTTTCGTTTGCTTTATGTGTGTTTGGCGTTCTTACTATTTATTCACACAATCTCCTGCATATTTATGTTTCTTATTAAAGGCTGAGTTTGTTTTGGATTACCTTTTCGTCTTCTTCGTCTTGCATGTTGGCTACCACACGCATTACACAGAGTGCTTTAGAGTGCTTTTTTGACCTATACGTAATATTTATATGTAATTTCATAATTACTTCTGTAGTTTTTTAAATATGTTTAAAGCGTGCTGCCAAATGTATTGACAAGCTAAAATAGGTAAGCATTCATGGTAAACTAAAATATACTTTATTCTACTGAACCTTAAATATATTTGTAATTACAAATTTTTATGATGAAGTTGCAATTTAGTACATAATATTTTAACTTTTAAATGTAGTTTCAAATAACACACTTCAGTTTACAGATCAATTATAATAAAGTACGTTTACTGAGTTATCTAGTTATCCCTTAAGTGACCTTTTATTTAATTTATTTTATCTGAAAGTAATATACCGGTATATATATATATATATATATATATATATATATATATATATATATATATATATATACGTTTTAAGCCATTTTCGCCTTGTTTTACTTTATCATTCTGTTTAAAACATACTCAAGAGCAGTTCTGAGAGCGAGTTAAAGAGTGAAACTTCACATGAAAAAGTGAAATGCTAATGTCTTTGGGTCTTTCTTTAGGGAATGGTGGGGGTTCCAGGGTTTGATGGAGCAGATGGTGTCCCGGTAAGTATTTGTTTATATCAACAATATTGTGTTTAGATCTGTGAAGTGAAGCAGAGATTTATAAAAATCATAAACCAACCGAATTTATGAAAAATTCACTAATGAATAGTTCCATTTATTAAAACTAATCACAGAAATAAACAAGCCTTCTAAGTAATATAGTTCAAATTTCATAAATACTTTTCCTTAGACTTCTAAATATAGTTTTTATTGTGACCATTGTTTCCTGGTTTTTATTTTGGATTCACCAATTCTGGGTCATTGGTAATCTCTCGTCAGGGCCACCCTGGTCCATCTGGGCCTCGTGGAAAACCAGGAGCTGATGGCTGTAATGGAACCCGGGGAGATTCAGGAACGCCGGGCCTTTCAGGATTTGATGGTGGACCTGGAATATTAGTATGAATGTTAATTTATTTGTGTGTCACAGAGTGAATTTTTTTTATTTTTTTTTTATTTTCTTTATTGAGTTTTTTTGCATATAAAATACAGAGAGACAAAAACACAATAACAAACAACAGACATCAGAGGACATCATTGCCATTGCCATGCTAAACAAATCAATTATACATTCTCACCAAAGTAATCTATAAAAGTTTGCCACGTTGAATAAAATATTTTTAGACTTCCCCGTTAGCAAATATTTAATTTTCTCCAATTTCAAATGATCCATTATGTCTTTCATTAAGGCTGAGTGAGCAGGGGGCATTTTCTGTTTCCAACACAAGAGAATCAATCTTCGCGCCATCAAGGTCTGGTTCTGGCTTAAGCTGTTTTTTTAAGATCTTAGAAAGGGTTTGAAATATAGTGTTCCAATAGTTTGTAATGCGAGGACAATTCCAAAACATATGTGCAAGAGAGGCCGACCCTTGTAAACATCTATCACAAGAAGGACTAATGGAAGTAAACATCTTTGACCATTTCAATTTGGATAAATGTAATCTGTGTAGCACCTTGAACTGGAAAAGACCATGTCTAATACATACAGAGGTAGAATGAACATTTCTTTGGGCTTTTGACCATTGATTGTCTGTAATAGTCACCCCTAGATCATCCTGCCAAGCATTTTTCAAATGGTCCAATGTAGGTGTTGTTTCTTCCTGTGTTAGCACATTGTGGATTTTAGCAATTAGTCCTCTTTTAAATGGATCAGACAAGAACATTGTTTCCAATGCGGAATTTGGGGGCTGATTAGGGAAAGACGGAAATAATCCCTTAACAAAACTTCGAATCTGTAGGTATTTGAAAAAATCTTTACTTTCCAATTTGTATTTGCTCTGTAATTGTTTGAATGTGGGAAATATATTTTCAATAAATAAATCTTTTATACACCGAATACCCTTATGTTCCCACTGAAGAAATGTTGTGTTTAAGACTGACGGAGGAAATGTGTGATTATTTATCAATGGACTTAAAGCAGATGCACCTCTCCATCCGTAATACATTCTAATCTGGGACCAGATTTTAACTGAATGAGAAACTACTGGGTTCTCAAGTTTTTGTTTTGAAATAGGCAAAGCTGAATAAAGTAATGCTTTTAACGAGGAGGGAATACAGCTTTCATTCTCCATCCTACTCCAATCTCAGAGTGAATTATTGAGACAGAATATATTCATAACTCACACATGACCCATCTAACCTATAACGATTTTATTTTCTCTCGCACTCTTTTAATTATTTTGTCTCTGTGTACTTGCCTATCTGTAACGTTTACCTTCTGTATAGGGTCGGCCAGGAATAAAGGGGGAGAAGGGTGACCCTTTGGAGCTGTGGGTCTATATGGAAAGATTCAAGGTAAGAGGAACTTAACTAGTTTAAATGCAGTTTACATCAATGCATTTGGTTTAGGTAAAAAATAAAATAGGAATGGTTTCCTGTCACTTTGTCCCTTTTTCTGTTGTATTACAGGGAGATCCAGGGCCACCAGGTGTTCCAGGATATTTTGTAAGTTTGACTTTCTTTATTCATCTTGTGATATCAGAAACTAAGCAATCAGGGATGAAAAGATGAAGGGATAGATGTGTTTTATAAAACACCTAATTTCACTCTTACAGGGACCGACTGGTAACCCAGGGTACAGTGGACTGCCAGGATATCAAGGACCTTGGGTGAGCTAGTCATACAATACAATTACTGAGTTTTTATTTGTCTATTTGTTATATTTGTTGTATCACATTGTCTGATTAAACCAGACAAAATAAGGAACCTATCTGATAACGCGAATGGTGGCGTGGGAAGTAACTTTTGTCACCACTGACCAAAGTTGGAAACTGCTTTTTTCTGAATTAATTCTTCTCCTTTTTCTTATCACATATCAGCACAAAAAAATTTCAATAAAATTATATTTGAAAAGTGAAAAAAAGTGCCTAACGGGTATTTAATAGTGAGAATAAAGTGTTTAATGGGTATTTAATTGGTATATAATTGTAATTGGATGTGATGTCCCTGCGTGACGTGCAGCTCATATGACCACACTCAAAACCATGGCTTCCTTCACGGACTTTCGAGGATACCTTTGCTGATCAACAGGTTCAATATATTAGGATTAGGAGTAAATTTAAGGGATAGGGACAAGTAATGTCTCAATTAGTCACCATCCATTTATGATGTTAATGAAAATAATCATATACACTGAAAATGTTGTTATTATTGCATACTGTTTTATAATATAACACAATAAAAAAGTATCTGCCACTATTTGTAGCATCTAACAACTATTTACATTTATTGCAAAACTGTAAATAGCATCTATATTTACACTTAATGCAAAGAAAGTACTGCTATTTTCACTTAGTTTAAATAGCATCTATTACTATTTGCACTTAGCATCAGCCATCAAGTTATACTGCTTGTTTTATTTCAAACCTACTATCTCTTCTTCTCACTGTATTATCTTTCTTCAGGGTCCCTCTGGTAGCATGGGTGCTAAAGGACAAAAGGTAATAAAACACAATATTTTTGCTTAATTTAATAGTTTTTTTTTTTAATTACATTCAAACAGATATATTTTTATGGCATCACAATCCAATTAAATCACTTTGGTAAATGAACATATATGTTAATGTACATGTGTCGCCTCAATACAGGGTGAAAGCAGTAAACTATTAAAAGGATTCAAAGGAGAATCAGTAAGACAAATATTTAGCATCATATATCACAGTGTCAGACTAATATTATTGTGTTTAATCTGCACTATTTACCCAACTAAATTTCATATACTCATCTCAGGGGGACATTGGAGAGCCAGGCCTACCAGGACCTTACTCGCTGATAAGACCAAACATTACAGAATTGCAGGCAGGAGGAACATTATTTGAGTTTATTACAAATATTTTCTCTCAGGAGGAGAAAATGATCTTGCTACTGTAATTTTCATCTTCTGTTCATTTCCTGGTTTTCTTTAACAGGGTGAAAAGGGGCTGAAGGGTTATAAAGGTGAACAAGGAGATCTGGTAGGTTACATTTGAGCTTTTTTGAACACAAATTTTCCATTCCTTCAACACAAGGATGTTCATGTTATATTTGTGGAATAGTCAAAAATAGAAGACAAACCACTTATATAAAAAATGGGAGAAATTATAATGCTCAATGTGGTGGTTGTTGGAATAAAAGCCCCATCTTTCAGTTAAAAGATTATTTTTGATTGACGTTCAGAGTAGCTGGATCACATTGATTTTATTGGTGATTTGAAATATATTATTGAAATGTAATCTTGAGTTTTACAGATGGTCTTTCCTCATTCAAACAGATAGAGCAGTATGCGACTTGAAAATAGCTGTCATTGTAACTAACCACTGAATGAACCAAAAGAGACTTGGCAATATCTTAATGATAATCTTATTTTTTTATTTTTTTTTATTGTTTCAGGGATATTCATCTACGAAAGGAGAGACTGGTGTATCAGGGTTTCCGGGACAACGGGTATGATTGTTTAAGTGCTGAAATCTCTTTATTAACGCAATGCAAAATCTATAATAAAAATAAAAAGCCCATTTGGATTCATTTTGGTTTTGGATGTACACACATATTCAACCTTTATATATATATATATATATATATATATATATATACATATATATATATATATATATATATATATATATATATATATATATACATATACATATACATATATATATATACATATACATATATATATATACATATATATATATATATATATATATATATATATATATATATATATATATAATGTAACCAATTACTATTAATTACAGGGAAACCCAGGATTAAATGGCTGGCCAGGACCGAGGGTATGAAATTTTTATCAAATTCCCAACAGTACAAAGCATTTGTGTTTACTTAAACATTTCAAGTCTCTCTCCATTCCTACAGGGTGACACTGGACTACCAGGTTTCCCCGGAAATTCTGGCAGCAAGGTAATAAATTAATTTCTGGTTTAGTCCTACATCTTGTCATACCTTACCAATCAATCTGCATAATAAGTTGTATGACCTAAATTCATATCATTCAACAGGGAGACAGAGGAGAACCAGGAGAGCTGATAGGAGGTTCAAATGAAGATAATGGAGGTACTAAAAATAATGCACTGATATTATCGCTGTTCAAAGGGGTCCTATTATGCTTTTTTTTTACATTTTCAACTTTCTTTAGTGTGTATAATTACTGTTTGATAATGAAAAAGGTCTGCAAAGTTTCAAAGCACAACATCACTCCAAAAGGAGTTATTCTCTATATCAGTTATTCTCTATAAACACTGTTTCTGATCTCACTGAACTGCCTCGATTGTAGTCTTGAGTTTTCTTCTGGGAAGTGGGAACGTCACAATATCCTTCATTTAGATAAGTCCCGCCCGAGGCATATGCAAAAAAAGGGTCGTGGCCCGGTTGAGTTGAGTTAGTAGTGTGTTGAAACTCACGGTTATGGTAAGGAGCGCGACATTGAAAACACCCTTGAATCGGTTGACCAATCAAACCACATTGCTCTTTTCGTAAGGAGGGGCTTCATAGAGACAGGAACTAAACAGAGCGTTACTGACAGACTGGGAAGAGAGGTGCTGCAATAATGTAAATTATGTGAAATATAATACTTTTTGAACATTCAATCATGAAAACCTATTTTACTAGACCTCAAAAACAAAATCAAGACTTTGAAAAATGGCATAATAGGATGCCTTAAATGTTTGGTATTTAAGTAGTCCTAATCTAACCTCCAATATACAGTATAATTTTTCTACATTCTTAATATTTTTCTTTCTTTGCTTCTGTCTGTTTTTCTTGTTAATACAGTGGGTCCTCCAGGATCTCCAGGGGAGCGTGGCATAATTGGAAATTATGGTTCTAAGGGTGTTAAAGGACAGCCAGGTCCCCCAGGACCCCCTCCCTCTGAACAACAACCAGGTATTTCATGACTGAGCCTCGTCTGACAGTTAAACACAGATAGTTCAATCTAAAATGGAAATTCTGCCATTATTTATTCGCCCTCGTTGCATGCGAACTTGTAAGTCTTGTAAGTATGTAAACCTGTTGTCACAGAAACGTCTCAGTTACATAAGGTAACCCTCGTTCCCTGAAGGAGGGAACTGAGACGTACACTTGACCGGCGAATAGGAATCTCACCAGAGAGGCCAATCCACTTCGAGCTAAACCAAACGAGCCAATGCACACTGGCGTGCAGTCACCCGCAACAGCTGCTCCGCCACGCAGCACGGGCACACAATGAGCAGGAGGTGCGATTGCACCTCAGCCTTTTGCTGAGGAGCCGAGCCGGTGACCTGGCTGCCCCAGGGTTACCATATATAACCGAGACGTTCCCTATCAGTTGGTCTCTCTATACGTACGTCGTGACCAATGAATAGGAATCCCTACCAAACCGCCACAGCTGCTGACCCGTGCAAGCCGCTTGCCCCTTCTTGCCTGGAAGGACGATAGGAGAAGGCTTACACAAAGTGTATCTGTCACTGTTGTTCTGTGATAACCCATACAGGGAGATTATTGAATAACACTGGGAAACACATTCTGTCCTACATCACCAGACTAATTTGCCTTATCTTCACAGTACTTTAGACCACGATGGAAATGCAGACAGCAATTAGGTCTGGGGGAAAAAAAGGTCCTGGGAAAAAAGTTCCTAGGACAAATTGTTCCGGGTAATTTAGGTGGAAACACAGCTTTAGACATTACTTTAACCAAACTCTCTCTCTGATATGATTGTTTCTCTGATCTACAGTGGATCTGTGGGGTCCAGAGGGACCACGGGGACCAAAGGGAGGCAAAGGTGAAGCTGGAGAACCTGGTAATCCTGCCACTCAGCCTGGGCCACCTGGCTCCGATGGGCTGCCTGGATTTCAGGGACCACCTGGACCCAAGGGATCATGTAAGTGTGATAAGTGTGATGCTAATAAAGCAAGCAACTTTTTGTATACACACTACCATTCAAAAGTTTGTGGTCGATAAGATTTTTTATTGTTTCTGAAAGTCTCACCAAGGCTCCATTTATTTAATAAAAAATGTTTTAAAATGTAATTTATTTCTTTGATGACAAAGCTGAAATTTCAGCATCATTACTTCAGTCTTCAAATTCACATGATCCTTCAGAAATCATTCTAATGTGATGATTTGCTGCTCAATTAACATTTATCTTTCTTTCAAAAAAACAAACAAACAGAAAAAATCTTACTGACCTAATCTGACTCTTCTTTTGAACAGTAGAGTATATAGTGTGTGTGTGGTGCAATTATTAAATATTATATTTTCCATTTGAATTGCCTAGAAATTATTTGTAAAAAAAAAAAAAAAAAAAAAAAAAAATTATGAAGATTTCAGTCTCTCCCCACATGTATTGATTAAAAAAATAGCCCAGGATTATTGACTGTGTAAGGCCGTCTAACTCAATCCAATGGCTGTATTCGAATTAGCGGGGAAGGTCTCTTTTCTCGAGGCAAAGTATTTTGGTTAAATTCAATACATTTTGTCTTATGTATTTACTCGTTATTTCATCTGACTCCATAAATGAAAAGGGTTTTAATGATATCTGGGTATCATTAAAAGTGAGCGAATGTTTGATTATTCTTTTGAAACTCTTAATTATGTTTTACCCGTTCAGATTAGGAAACTATGCCGCTTAGAGGTCCTCGCATCTTCTGCGGGTCACACGATCACAATCTCGTCAGTTTCGTCACTAAACAGAGGTTTTTGACTAATATCTCAGACGGTCGGATTCACCCAAAACACAATCAGAGATACTTTTCGTTTAGTCCCCTTGAATTGCATACACTTGAACTTAATTCAATAGTTATACTTTAGTAGAGGTTTTGGCCCTATTATAGGTAGGGTTGGGCGATATGGCCAAAAAAAATTATCACGATCATTTTTTTATATCAGTCGATATCGATAATTATCACGATAAACGTCAAATCTTTATTTCTTCCAAGCAGATTTTTGCTCCTAAGTGAAAGTTGTAGAAACCAGAGTGTTAATTGTGGTTTTAAACTACTCCTTATTGTCAGAACATATCATGACAAACAAATCTGAGGTAGATGATTCAAACATTTTGTAATTTCTCCTTAACAAAATAAATATCTTAATAGAAAAAAATATTTCTTAGTTTCTGCATGTGCTAACTTTTATTTGGTAAAATGTAATATTCTGACTGAGTTTAATTAAAATTAGCCATTGGTCATCCAGCATCATGCATTTAGATCATGATAACCACAGATAAAAGCACCTCACTATGTTGGCTAAATGTTACTTTATGGTTTCTATGGTATTTGTATGAAAAACAGTACCCTAAATACATTATTAAATACTGTAATTATATTCCATTAGTCCTTTAATACATTGTCTACAATAATAATATAATACAATTCAATATGTATATCCCACATTTCATAGTGCAGTTAATATTAGTAGGCTAACGTTACAGTAAATCCATGGTAAATTATGGGAGTTTGCAGCCGGAAAAGCTTCTGACTGGATCGTTGCGCGCAGTGTTCCTCCTGTTCGTCAGCGCTGTTTCATCTGCCTTTAAACTGGTTTAAATCACTGAGACATTTGTGTTCTTCGCTGAACTCAAGCGCTTCTCACTGGATCTCGTGACGAGACGATCAGAGTAAACGCGTCTGCTAGTGAGCTCGCGCTGCGCTGCCGTTTGGACTTTGAGCCGAGCGGATAAACGTTCCGTGAGGCGCGCGGTTCAGATGAGTTTTGTTCCGCTTTTGGCGCACAAACATTATCGAACATTTATCGAACTCTTGATATCGTTTTATCGAGAAAAATGATATCGCGATAACTATCGTTATCGTTTTATGAGGTACCCTAATTATAGGTATGAGTTGACCAACAATACTTCCCTCATAATAGTTTAGACTGGCCAAGCCTGTGATTTGTCACTTACACTTATCTAAAGTTACTTTAAATTAAGACAGAGGTAAAATAGACGTACCCAAATTTAGCTTGGTCAAGTAGCACGTTAGCTACCCTAAACGGAATGCCCCGTCTCTACAAAACAAGTACACTTGAACTAGTGACAAAGTATTAGCCGTCGCCAATCTGACGCAGTCTTGCGGGAGCATACGAATCCGATAATCTCCTTGGGAGAACAAACTCAGAGTCAATCAGAGTAAAGTCAAACGTTTACAATTTGATATGTCAGGTAAATGTATCATTACAATTTCATAATCAATTCAAAGATAATCAATGCAAAACATCAAATGCTCTAGAACAAAGAGGAAAAAGTTTACCCGACAAGAAATGTCTCGCAACTCTCAGCCTCGTGGGCCGATTTCAAATACAGAAAAGGCCCTGAGCTCTCGCTGCGTTTCATTATATACCCAGACCTCATTTCAAATCTAAGCATCATCCACAGTGGAAATTTACCTGTAAGTCACCATTTGCTAGCAGTGGAAAATTAGCATTCAGTCAAATGGTCAGAAGGTGTTAACTCAAAGACACACCCTCCAGTGTGGAAGATATCTCTAAACTTCCTAAGAACTTTATTATCTTTTGGTTTACATCTTTGTGAATGAGACATTTGTACCAGTCGCACCGAAACATTTCAAATAATACCAAACATGTATGATAATCATTCACATTAAACCATTTAGATTCTTGTGTGAGTTTGGGAGATCTCTGCCAGGATGAAGAATGGGGGAGAGAAATGTAGATTAGGAGGAGGGAGGTGAGACCTTCGTCTCAATAGTGCATGAGGGGGAGTTCAAATGTTAATTTCCTTTGTTTTCTCAGAGAGTGGTCCTCTCTTAAAGTACTTCTAGTTTTTCCAGTCTTACAACTGTTATGAACTGCTCCGAGACTTGGAGGTGAAGATCCAAATGCAGCTTTATATAGAATAGTCGTACAGGCAGGGTCAAGAATGAGCAAACAGGACAATGGAGAAGAGACAGAGAACAAAACCAGATAGCAGGCAATGGTCGAGGCAGGCGGCGAGAAGCAAGGTCCAGTAAACAATCCAGGTCAGGGTAAACAGAGAACGATCAGAAAACGGGGTACACAGTCCAAGGTCAAAAAGGCAATAAACAAAACACGGGAAAACGCTCGGAAATGCAGACAACAGTACAACAAGACTTCGCGGTGAGTGAATGAATGAACATGGTATATATAGACTGAGACTAACAGGATGACAAGACACAGGTGAATAAAATCAGTGACAATGAGGTACAGGTGAATGTGATCAGTGTGAATGAGTCCAGGCAGTGAGTATGGGAAATGTAGTTTGTGACGAAGTGATCATAGTCTTATCTGGAGTGCCCTCTGGTGGCTCTCAAGGGCACTCCAGCTGGTGACCGTTACAACAACTGTGATGGCCAAAATGACTGTGATCGGAGTGATTTATCTTAAAGTGACATTAAACTGAATTAGTACTAAAGACTTTATTAAAAACTATTAATGTGTCTTTATACAGTGGAAGACTTCTTCAGAGGCCCAGCCGGACAACGTGGACGTCCAGGGAATGCAGGAAAAAAGGGACCAAAGGGTAAGACAAGTGGAAACAAAGTTGTTTAAGTTTTTAAAAAACTGCTAGGGTTGTTTTTATGGCCAAGATCATGTCATGTTGTACATGGCATTGTGGGAATGTTTTTTTTTTTTTTTTTTTTTTAGAGCAGGAACATACATTTAGTCTATCTTCTCTATGAACATAGAAGGTGTTTGATATTTGTCAGTCTTTACTAATCCTGCTATATTGGTTATGTTTTTATCATTTGATCAGGTGACCATGGTCTGTGTGAATGCAGTGTAAAATCCCAGCCTGGCCTTACGGGCCCTCCTGGTGATGCTGGGGACCCTGGAATGGCAGGGGAGTGGGGTCAGCAGGGTGATCAGGGAGACCCAGGACCCAAAGGTGTCGATGGTGTACTTGTAAGTAGACATACACCATGCCTTGATGTCATCCTTGTTAAGGTCACAAGGTATATTAAATCTTTACATTAGCCAATTAAATCCATTTAACTTTTGCGATTTACAGGGTCATCATGGTTCTAGAGGATTATCTGGACCCAAAGGCAGCAAAGGAGAGATGAGAGCAGCTATACAGAAAGGTGCAATAGTCATCCGTTATATGTTTAGGAAACAAACAGAAAAGTATACTGTCGCTGTTGGGCAGGAACCTCCATATATCTGTATTTCATCACTTTTATTTAAAACATTTTCATAAATCATTACTATTGGTCACCTTTTACATCTGTCTGTGGGTTTTGCAAGTGTTTAACCACAGAAAAATATTAAAAAGAGCTTTTGACTAAACCTCGTAACTCCATTGGCTCCTAAAACTGTAGTTAAACCTCATACCTCCACCCAGCCTCAATCTTGAATGAAGTGTCGCACATGTTTAGACCGTCTCTGCTTGTTTGCAATGTAAGGGTAAATAATGAACTGGTTCTTTAGTACAACGTTTTCTTTAATCATGAAACACAATATATAAAGGCTAAAGTTTAATGTATTTTTGTACCGGAGAAGAGTGTCTTAGTCTAGCATTTGTCGTCAAGTCAAAGCTAATACTGTATTAAATAGCCTATGCATAGCACTTCATCTTTTATAACATGAGATTTTGACAAAAAGATAGAAGAAAATGCCATGTCATGGTGTTGACGCAATTGGAATGCTTTCAGCATGACACGTCACATGTAGGACACACCAATCCATTGGCCGGAGATGAAGTCAGGTGACGCAATGATAGCTTAATCATTTCTATAAATAACACCTGTAGGAGATTGTCACCAGATTCAATTGTCTGAAGAAATCACTCTGTGTATTTTGACGCCACGTCATGGTGTTCATGCAATGGCAACGACAAAACCCATACTGCCATACTGAGAGGATGCCTGCATACAGGTTATGGAAGTTTGCAAAAGCACTGTAGTACAGGAAGACCTCATCCTAAGAGGACCTGACATCCTGGGGTTGACTCCACATCCACACTATAAAACCTGATGAATGTGTGTGGAGAGGACAAGTCTACCCCAGCACAAACATTGTATGCCTCTCTTGCTAACACCTTAAAGCAGCAAAACTTTGGGTAGAATGGGTCCTAACTCCTAGAGGCGAAGCGACCCTGTGCACCTCATGCCTAGGCCTAGGGTGCAGTATCAACTTGATTAACTTCAATAACATAATTGATTAACATTAACTTCAATAAGCAAAGCTACCTTGAGAGTCAGAAGCTTCACAGAGTTTGACTCTAAGGGTTCGAAGGGAGCATTTGACAACCCTTCCAATACAATAGAGAGATCCCATGAGGGAACATGCGGGCTGCAGCCAGGCCTCAGCCATCGAGCATCTCACAAGAAACCGGACACCAGGGCATGCCATGACACTGAAGCCCCTTCAATCTGGTTGTAGCAAGCTGAAATAGCGGCCACATAAACCTTAAGGGTAGCGGGGTTAGTCAAACTGGGAGACGCTCTTGAAAAAACTCCAGTACTGAATCAACTCAAGTATTGAATCAACCTGGCAGTCGGCTGGGTTAAGATGACATTATTCACACCATGATGAGAAAATATGCCATTGAAGAGTATACAGCTTTCTAGTAGAAGGAGCTCTAGCATTTAGGATGGTATCAATAATATCAGTTCACAGACCAGAATCTATGAACTGGTACCCCTTTAAGGGCCAGAACCACAGTTTCCAGATCTCCGGTCTAGGGGTAAAGAATGTCCCCCAAGACTGAGACAGAAGGTCCCTCCTGGTCGGAATCTTCCATGGAGAACCTTCAAGGAGAGATCAGGCCAGACAGAAAAAGTTACCAAAATTAACCACAACCCCTCTTGACAGACCCTCGGCAGAACTCCCTGTCACGTCTGTGACATGGCATCCAGCCCCAAAGGGAGAGATGGAGAGAAAACCAAAGGGGACGGTGCGTTGACTCCTCGGAGGCAAACAAGTCCACTTCCACCCTGCCAAACTTCTGCCATATGGACTCCACTATTTGAAAATGGAGTTGCCAATCAGCTTTTGCCTTCTACAGGATGTCTGCTCCCGTATTGAGGTGTCCAGGGATATAAACTGCCCTCAGGAAGAGCAGTTTGACATCCACCCAGAGCAAACTAAATTTGATTTGAAATTTTGCCCACTAAGAAAGACGTTACTCTGCATGGATTTGAGGGTCTCTTATACCTGAGGCATCAACTTGTTACCCATGCTCAGTAAACCCAATGATAGTTTAATAATCTGACGTCATTGGGTTTTGAACACAGGCAGAATAAGGGGCTTTCCATGACTTCAAAATCGCATCATGAAGATCAGGAAAGAAGGGGAGGTTCATTTTGGGTGGCTGGGCCCGACTGCTAGTAAAGAAGTGCTCGTCCTGTTTACTACGCGCCGCTTCCCTCTTCTAATCGGGCCACTCGATATTTAATGTAGCCACCACACTAGTGACGACCTCTAGCAGTTTCTCATATGTCTTAGAGGAAGATGTAGACTGCCTGCCAGTCGCACTCGCTCCCTTGAGAGCTGATATAGCATGCTCCGCTCTGAGACAGAGAACACACAACTTGTGTCTGTCGTCCCCAGGAATAGCACATGATTTCTTTCCGTTTTTTCCCCTCCTGTTCTAAGACAAACAGACATATTTGCACACACAGTGACAGACAAACCGGCTTCTGAAGACAAGAAGCTGGTGACACTCTCTTGTAGGTGTTATTTGTAGAATTGATTAAGCACGTTGTTGCGTCACCTGCCATCGTCACAGGCCAGTGGCTTGGCGTGTACTACACATGGATCAGGCACCGGTTCATATTGAAGGCATTCCCATTGCGTCAACACCTTGATGCGAGGTCTATATTCCCTTGAAAGAGAAACTAATATGATGCACTTGCATTTAGTGTCTCAGATGCAGCCGGTCTAATGATTGATAAAACACATAAATTTGACATTCGCTGGTCAAAAACCTTGTAACTCTATTTGAGCTTGCTTTTGTTAAAATGTTAATAATATAATGACACATTTAAGTGTCTGATCATATATAAAGCCACAATATCAACTTTGACAACACAGTGTTTAATTGTTCAAAAAATAAAAATATAAAAATTCTGAAAAGTAGCAGTTTTCAGACATAAAAGGTTTCCACCTGAAAGCAACGATGTGCAAATTTAAATATTTTTTCTGCACTTGTGAAATGCAGGATTACCTGGGGACCCAGGGGACCCAGGTGCTATTGGTTTCCCAGGAGTGCAGGGAAGGCCTGGATCTAATGGAGAAGATGGTGAACCAGGTCTTAAAGGATCTCCTGTGAGCCTTGCATTTCAAAACACTTCAAAACAATACTAGAACAGCACAGAAGACAGTGGCTGTATTGATGTGCACTGTGCATTGTGTAGTGACTTCCATGATATTGATCAAGAAAAGTTTTAACTCTGATGTCAGTCTTAACCAAAGTATGTAATTTAGATGTATCTGCATGCTTGTTTTCCTTCAGGGAGATGGTCCCGTAGGTGAGCCTGGAGAGAAGGGATACCCAGGGTCTCCAGGTCTTCCAGGTCCAAAAGGCCTAACAGGACAACCTGGCCAAGTTCTTCAAGCAACTAAAGGTGTAAGGGGCCTTCCTGGAGATAACGGACAAATTGGTTTTGATGGAGTAAAAGGTTTGCATGGTGCTCCAGGTGTGTATCAGTGTTATTTGTGTATCATCAATATACAGTATTATTATAGTTTTTGTTCATATTTTGAATTAGGTTTAATTGTTTATCTTTTCTGTTTTCACTTTTAATTTTTGTCATTTTAAAGAATTGCTCATTTTGTTGTTTATTGTCATTTTTATTAATTTCTATAAACAGTGTTTTATTAATTTTATTGTTTAGTTTTTGATTATTTAATTTTAGTTAAACTAAACAAAAAATATAAATGTTGCCTTTTTTAATATTTTGGTAACTCTTTATAATAACATACATTAATAAATAATTAACAAACATCAAATAATGCTTAACAGATCAATAGTTTTTACTGCATGAATAGTGTGTGATGTGCTTAAAATGACTAATTAAACAATTTTTTCACAACATTTCTAAATGTAAAAAAAATTGCATTAGGTAATATGTGAATCAAAGTTGAATGAGATTTGTTAGCTTTTTTTATTTAATAATGATCTGTTATTCATTATGTAATCTTTAATACGTTTATTTAAACATTAACAAGCTATTGAGCCCTGTACACTGTTGACCACTTGACCAACCCTTAAACCTACCCATACCACCAAACCTGTCCCTAACATTACCTGTATCACACCTTAATAGCAGCAAAAGTGTTTTGCAATAGAACATGAATACAAGTACATTGTGCCTGACAATTTTTTTGTTTTGTTTTGTTTTGTTTTGTTTATTTATTTTACTTAAGTACATAGTAGCTAAAGACACCTGATATAAAGTGGAACCAGTTATTCTGGTAAAAAAAAAAAAAAAAAAAAAAATATATATATATATATATATATATATATATATATATATATATATATATATATATACGGAGTGATTGTTTGGGTGCAGATCGAGCAAACAAGCCAGGTGTGAAAATGCCAATTGTAATTTCGGTGTTTTGCTTTTTGTATTGAATATTTTTCTTTTTTTCTAGTGAGTTTAGCAAATCCACAGTATGTTATACTCTTCTTCTTAGTCTTTACATTCATGTCTATCTTACATGTGTCTTACAGGAGACTGTAGCTCAAGAGAAGATCAATGGAATATCGAAGGTAGCTGGATCAAATCTACAACAAGATCTTTAAAGATAACTGTAAAGATAACTATGACGTTAACTGTTGTTGTCCACACCAATGGATAATAACATTGTGTTTATTATAAGCGAGCACTGCAGTTGTCCTCTGCCGCTTTAAACACTCAAACTCTTTAAAGACAGGTGAATTCTGATTTCCTGTCAATGTTTTTATCATTCATCAGCTGGAAACTGTTCTGAAAGTTATTCCAGTGATATGTAATCCTTGGCATGAACAAGCCTTTCACCACATTGCAGTCAATCCACCATCCATGATCACCAATAACCAACTGTGTTTATATATATATATATATATATATATATATATATATATATATATATATATATATATATATATATATATATATATATATTTGTTTTTTTTGTTTTTGTTTTTGACATGTTTATCTTATTACAGTGGAGTGTTTTGGAGATCCCGGGCCACCTGGAGAGGCCGGGCAGCCTGGACTCCCAGGGTTGGAAGGAATTCCTGGTAATTGAATGTATTATTGTAATATTTTCCACAATCAAAAATAAATAAATAAATAAATAAAACTATTATTATAATAAGTTTCTCTCTAGTTACGTTATGCTTGCCCATATATGTGTGTTTTAGGAGTACCAGGTGCCAAAGGCATGCCAGGTCTTTCTGGAGGACCCGGGCCCAAAGGAGAGCAAGGTGAACCAGGAAGAGGAGGCCCACATGGGCCAAGGGGTGAGCATTGGGTAGCCTGTGTGTTATTGTACTTTTCATTTAATCATTCTGTATACTTTAACTCCTGTCTGTCTGTTAGGTCTGTCTCCTTTTTGGCTCTGATCATTTGATTTTGACCACATAGGTTTTATTGGACCTCGGGGCAATTTAGGATATCCTGGCACCAAAGGTGCGGAAGGAGCTCCAGGCACCTTTGGTATACCAGGTTTAGATGGTGCTTCAGGGGAAAAGGGTGAACATGGTGAGGTCTTAGGAGCATCTACTGGAGCTCCTGGAGAACCAGGACTGCCAGGACAGAGGGGTGAAAGTGGCCTTCCAGGAGACCCAGGCCAAAAAGGATACCCAGGTGAGAACTTCATGTGTCTATGGCCCTGTTTACACCTGATAAGATGAGTTTTCTGTGAACCGATCACAGGTGGTCAGCCTAGATGCATTACCGTTTACACCTGGTATTTTAACATGCGTTTTAAATGCATCTCCTGTGAGCATTTTTTGTTCAGATTTCATCAAGTCTCCTTCTATTTTTGTCACACTCTACATCACTTTCGCAGGAGCGCAGACTGCAAGGCAAAAAAATTAATGAATGAAGCCATCATGCTTACGAGCGAGGGCAAAAGGAAGCGAATGGAAAGGATGCGAATACTAAAAGCGATTTTGATCATAATACATGTATAATTGGCACAACATTGCGACATGGTATTAACATGCGAAAGTTGGAAACATTTGTTTTGCGATTTCGACTACCTAAGGAAGTGGTCAAAAGTGGAAAAGCACAAAAACTTTTAGACCCCATTTTAGACCCCATTTCCATGCATTTCCACCCCATTGCCAGCAGCCATATCACCCTGTAGCCCAAGACTGGTTGCCCACTGAAGCTAAGCTGGGCTGAGCCTGGTCAGTACCTGGATGGGAGACCTCCTGGGAAAACCAGGTTGCTGCTGGTGTTAGCGAGGCCAGAAAGGGACGCTCACCCTGTGGTCTGTGTGGGTCCTAATGCCCCAGTAGAGTGATGGGGACACTATACTGTCAAAGAGCACCGTCCTTTGGAAGAGACGTTAAACCCAGGTCCCGACTCTCTGTGGTCACAAAAAATCCCAGGAAAATTTTGAAAGAGTAGGGGTGTAACCCCGGCATCCTGGCCAAATTTGCCCCAGCGGCCTCTGTCCATCATGGCCTCCTAATCATTCCCATATATACATATCCTGATTGGCTTCATCACTGTCTCCTCTCCACCAGTAAGCTAGTGTGTGGTGGGCGTTCTGGCGCACTATGGCTGCCGTCGCATTAGCCAGGTATCCATCCTTTAAACTAATCCACTTGTGTTTGGATCAACATAAACATATCTTAAAATCAGGTGTCTGTCAAACCCATAATGATTGACATATGCTGATGGTTTATAGTCTTCTTACTTCAGGACTTTTTAGAGCATTTTAAAATATTCAGGCCAACAAACTTTCCTTTAGTTTCTTCCTAGGGCTGCAGATTAAAGTCATGGGCCAAATCCAAAATAGTTTTAAAATGTTTTAGTCTGTCAATAAAACACGGTATCTATGTATGAAATGTGTGATTTATTTATATTATTATTATTATTTGATTAATGTATTATTTTGTGGATAGAAACATGTTGAATTTAAGTCATGATTTCATGATTATCGGCACATTTTACACATTTTACTTTTCTGTGATTGTGAATCCTATGCAAAAACATTGATGCCACCTCATGAATCCGTAAAAAGCTTATTTTATGCCACTTATAAAACTTCTCTGTCTCCAACCCTCAGAAGCTCAAAAGGGAAAGTCTGTCTATGATTAAGGTGGATCAGTTCTGTTGTTATTGACACTCACTAAAGGATGCGATGTCACACAGGTATGGAGGGGATGCCAGGTATGATCGGCCTCAAGGGTGAAGGTGGTCCTCCAGGTCTTCAAGGAGCAATAGGAAAACCTGGACCGCAAGGAACATTTGGCTTTCCTGGGCAGCCCGGTTACAAAGGACCTCCCGGACCATCAGGAAAAAATGGAGAACCAGGTAACTAAACTGACGGGAAAAAAACTCAATTCAGAAGGTATCTTTTTTTTGTTGCCCTCATAACGGATAAGAAAAGTAGAGAACAAACCCAGAACTACCAAATACCTTCAATAACAGGGGACTTTCTACCAAAGCTCACTCCTCATTTTTTAATGTTAGGGTGCAAGCGTGTTTATCTAGCTGTCATTCAGCTCTACCGTACATGGAAACAGACTGGGAAATCAATGGCCAGTGTACTGGACTCTTATTGACTGATTTTCCTTTATTCTCTAATCCAACTCTATAATATATATCAATGTAATTGGTCTTTAGGAGATTTTTAATCTAATGGTCTTTAGGATCAGAAACATAAATTCAGTCAAGTATGACCAAACCAATTGACTTGTAGTGTATATCATACATTAGATTTGATTTCCGTGGTATGAAGCAAATCCTCTTTCTCCTAATAATGCTTAAATATACTATGTCTCTGCAGGTCCAAGTGGACCAAGGGGAGACCAGGGAGACCCAGGCCTTTATGGACCCAGTGGAGTAAAGGGTGCCATTGGAGACCCTGGAAATGTTGGGGTACCAGGAAATATTGGGGCCCCAGGAGACCCAGGACAACCAGGGTACTTTGGATTTGGTGGTCTTCCAGGGATTAAAGGTAATTAGTCTTTTTGTTCTTGATTTAATGTTACTTAAAATTGGCAGATTTAAATATGTGTAGTTTACAATAAGCAGATAGAAATAGTTTGATCATTGAATTCGCTCAAAATTGCATTAATTGAATATTGCATTTTTTTATAAACAACAAAGGTTCTAAAGGTGGTCGGGGCATGACAGGTTTTCCTGGAAAGCTTGGTGAGCAAGGTTTGAAAGGACCTTCGGGAAAGAAAGGACAGATAGGCTTTCAAGGACAGCAAGGTGCAAAAGGAACTCCTGGCTATCCAGGAGAAAAAGGTGAATCAAGAGCATGATTCTGTACTTCTGTACATGCACAATATGTAATATATATTCTATCATGGTCACGTTTGATTTATTATTTATTTTATAAAAGTTTCCCTTATAAGTGTAATAATTCCATAATTCCGTTTTTCATGGCCATTTCTTGGCTGTTCATCTGTCAACAACAGCCACTTTGAAAAATTACAGACTGATTAAACAAACTGTGCTTAAATGTGCTGCTCAAACCAAAGATTAGACTGAAATGATTTGCAACCTGTATTTGGACTGTGGAGGAACTTTTGCATTCATTTCTCATTACATAACATCTTTATTAATGACGTGTGTGTCATTGTAGTCTATATATTGTATTCTTGGTGGACTATTTAAGATTATATTGATAATGAAATATGCGTAATGTCTTGAGCATGCGGTGTATATACTTTTTCTCAAGGTGACAGAGGGCTGGTGGGACCTCCAGGTGAAAAGGCAATCATGAAAATACCACCACAAATGAAAGACGACATGAAGGGAACTAAAGGTGACCATGGAAAAATGGGAGAACCTGGCTTCATAGGTCCCAGAGGTGACTACAATCATATTTATTTTCTACTCAAGGACACAAAGAGTAGCATACTTCATATGCAGGGTTTGAAATTAATTTTTTCACTCACCGGCCAATTTGGCTACAACATTTTTAGGTTAAAGGCCATTCAGAACTTCTACTAGCCAGAAATAATAATAAAAAATAAAAAAAACAGATTAACTAAATCACAGCTTTATACTGCGTGTATATATATAGTATATATATATATATATATATATATATATATAGACAGACAGATCAATCTAAAATAAATGTCTTTCCTGTTAACCAAATGCTTTTTATTCTTTGTTATTGCTTCAATGCAAATGAACAAGCGTTCGCCGTTATTTGCTGCATTACGTAGTGACATGCATGTTCAAGTAAGCCAGATATGCGCTTAGTCAGTGCAATACGCTGTATTTAATATATCATAATGACTCACGAGTTGAGTATTTGCACCAAATCTGCGTAGATTTGGCTTACACGAGTAAGTGAGTAAATATAGTAACACGCCAAATTGGCTAGTGATTTTACAGCGTCACCAGCCACTGTTGATTTTTACCCGCATTTGACGGGTTGGCGGTTGTTAATTTCAAACCTGTTCATATGAATTTCAGAATCTATGAGAGCTCTAAATGTCTAAATGTCTGAATGATTCATATTTTCTGTGTATTTAGTAAAAGCCTTATTTATGCATACATTGACCACGTTTACACGCACAAGTACATTACAATATTAACCCTTTTAATGCATTGAAAAAAACTGGATATACCTGTTGCATTTCCGGGTCCATTTGGTTTTCACCATGCTTTTAGCTACTATATTTACTCCCTTTTATTAATTCAAATATGAAGAAATTCTTTGAAATTTAAAATGTTACAAGAACTACAGCAAAAACCAGTGTGATACGAAATAGTCTCTATTAAATCAATATTTATAGAATAAATGTTATTTGAATATATGTGTACATATTAATTTTTTAAGAACATATAATATGAGAATTGTGAGTATGGATTTTATTAAATTCCTTTGAACTTGATCCTGACTGCTCAAAACAGTCCAAATTTATGAAATCTGCATATTCTTTTTAAGTCAACTTCAATATTACTCTGAAATGTTTTCAAACAAAATATGTTCATTTGACTTGCATAAACGTTTACTTTCAGATGAAAAAAGATGATCTCATTTTCATGCTGCAGTGCTTCATCAATATGGTGAAATGTGGACTTCTCCCTTTTCAAACCCACTTTCTCTTCAAATTTACTCTATTTAATTTCAGAATCATTTTTTGTGAATGCACATGCATGTTTATAAACAAAGTGAGAAAATAAACAAGTGAGAAGGAAAAAAAATTGTGTGAGTGTAGGAAAAAGTCGAATGTATAGATGGATTGAAAAAAAATCAACATTGTTTTTTTTACGTGTAAAGCCACAGTTTACTTTCGGATCAAAACTTACTTGAACCCAAAAGGTGTAACAATTTAGATCAAGTAGTTCTCCTCAATTTTTTATTAAAAAATCTGAAAACAGATTTTAAGAAATGTATTAATTGTAGTAATTCTTAGAAATTAATGTTTTTGTACGTCTTCCAGGTCAAAACAAATTTGGTCATATTCTGATTATTTACATTTCTGCGTTTGGTTTTTGCTGATGTGTAAAGAACAAAAAGATCCCTTTCAGACAGATACTTAGAGCTTTTCTTTCAACATGCCTTTGGCTATAGGTATAAAAGGTGAGCCAGGTTATCCAGGAGACGATGGGAAAGATGGACATCCAGGTGAGCCCAGTGATGCAAAAGGTACAAAAGGTGTTCCCGGAGAAGAAGGTCATTCAGGGCCTAAGGGAATGCCAGGGCCTACAGGACAGTCTGGAATTGAAGGTTTCCCTGGAATGCCTGGACCCAGGGTAGGATAATGAGCTCTCTCTGACTCCTAAAACTATTTATGATTTAAAACATTGCACATAATCTCCTTGTTTATATGGGGTCCTATTAGAATGTTTTGGGTGTTGTGCTTTTAGTCATTGTGGCTTATATTGCAGGGTGACAAAGGCTCATCTGGTGCCTATGGACGCCCTGGAGATTCTGGAATTAAAGGAATAAAAGGTGCTCCTAAATAAACCTCTGAAGTGTCCATATTATGCTTGATGTATAACTTTTTAATAATCCTTGAATAAACTGCCAAAAAGGTTTACGTAAAATTCCTTTATTTAAGGTGACTTGGGTACTACCATGAGTCTTCCAGGATCAGCAGGACTGAGAGGTGAAACTGGGCTGTCTGGAACTTCAGGTTAGGAAAGTCCTTATTCTATAGTGCATCAAACAATATTATTGTCACAGGATGAAGAAGAAGATGATAATAACAGGTTCCAGAACGAAAAGTCTTTTAATAATAGAATAAACTCAGGTACAGACAGATGGTGTCACAGTATGTGCGTGCAACAAAACAAACACAAAAACAACCATCGTCCGCCAACTGAGGGTGCACAGGGAGGAACTTAAATACATGATGGTGATGAACTGAATGATGAGCGGCTGTGACGATGATTATAGCACAGGTGCGTCTGTAAGATGTCTGCTAGAGATCTGGAAAACATCTGAGAAACATCTAATGCCTAGTTCACACTACTAGACTTTAATCGTCGGCAGATCGCTGTGCGGTTTAAACTGCATGACTTGCTCTGGAGTCTTGAAGTCGTTGTGGTTTTCACACTACGTGATACTACGCAAATGATCTGCAACAAGGGTTACACACTACATGAGCTGACAACAACTCTATCGGTCCACAAACCACGTTTTGTCACGAAAACACACGTGAGAAGTGGAATGGGAAATGGCACGAAATAGGCGAAAATTGGCAGTGCATCTGTTTAGAACCCGGAAAAAAAAAAAAAGAATATGGGCAGCAGGAATTGTCTGTGCTCAGAGAGAGTTGGAGGTGAGTAATACATGTTTATAATGAAAAAACAGCTGCCATGTTTGTGTTGTGGTTCGGCTTGTGTAATGTGATAACAAGCTGATCATTGGCTGTTGCTCGTCGCGACACGTGACACCAAAGGCTATCGAGTCGGCCGACCGCTCCAGATATTTAGCAAGCTAGATATTTGTCTGGTGTCGGAGAGGCATCGGTGAGGTGTCAGCGAGCGTTTTTGATGCGTCATTTAGTATTTCACACATAAAGAATGGCGAGCGCGGATCCCCCGCAGATTTGCACACGATTACAACTCGACCTGTCGGCGAGCTCGTTAACTTGCAAATCGGGCTTAAATCGGGCTTAAAATCCTGTAGTGTGAACTATGAGAAAGAGCAGTTTTACATACATTCTAAATATAGGCATCCTCTAAATATTTATATCTGACATGAGATGCCTCAGAGACGTATTGCAGATGAGCTAAAAAATACATCTCTAAAAAATACATCTTGCAGATGTAAATGCAGTCAAATAGATATCTCTAAGGTTTTTAGTGTGCAATCGGGGTGTCCATAGAAACAGATAGGTGACGGAAATGAAGATAAAGAACACATGTGAATGATGAAAAGAACTAAAAGTCCATTAAAATGAAACTAGGAACAAACACAACTGAATAGGCGTGACAATTATATAATATTATGATATCATTATGATATTTTACTGCCCGTGTCAGTGGCGTCTGCAGCCATGTGGCTGTAAGCACTGTGCGTACCTTGAGAGGGGTTAATTAATGGCATTTTTATTTTTTACATAATTTTTTGTAATGATTATTAACATGTACACTCATGACATTGAGAAACAAAAGAGATTGAGACTAAATAAAGGTTTCCATTTGTGTGTTGTAAAGTCAAATGTGTGTATTGGTGCGTTTAAGTCCTCCTGGGAAGTTCGTACTTACGAGGTGGGAAGTCGTGTTTACGACGGCATGTGCGTTCAAGTCACTTTCGTCAGAGTAAGATGGCGGTGTACTTTCTCTCAATTAATTACACTAAAATAGAGCAAGTTTCTTAAACTCCAGTTCTAGAAAATGAAGAACAAAGAAATGTGCACCAGGTGTGCTTTGGTTTTTTATGTTTTTAATTAATTTATGAAGCCACTGCAACATTTATCGTGACACATATTACATTGTTATATTATAATGCCATCATTAGCATTGGCAATTAGCTTACTTCGCTGTAAATTGAAAAGTCTAGCAATATCACTGCTAAATACCTTAAGTATTGTGGTATTCCACCATTTTTCTCAGTGACATGCCCCCAACCAAAGTCATTTTAGGCAAGTCATGCCACTCGGCCGCCATCTTGGCAACGCCCCCGGGCAGCTATTTCGGACTAACAAGACCAGGTTCCTATCTAAATGAATGGGCAGAGAGTCAGAACTGCACTTTCACTGGTCACCGGGACATAAAAACTGCATGTATAGAAACAGCAGTAAAATATGATAAAAATCGCTGAAAAAGTTTGATGACTTTGCCCCAAAATAAGGTTTAAAACGCCTTTTTCCCCACAGGTTATACTTCACTACGCATGCGCAAGGGTTCTCTCCCTCTCTGACGTGCGCGCGCGGCACGGTTTGAAACAGTATGTGTGAGCTCTCGCTCGCTCGCTCTAGATTCTAGGAGATTTGAACTAATTTGCGGGCATCAGGGAGCCGCTATCAATATGCGGTAGACACTTGGGATGTCTGATATTTACACAACAAACACATACACTGCATATCAAATCTGCCACCTTTTCAAACAGTAACATATTTTCCACTGTCGCAAACCTCAACTGTGCGCATGCGTCAGTGGAACCGGACGATAGGCTTAAATGTTTCCCGGCTTGACTGTTAAAAGCAGACGATTGGCTTTCCAGCGGGAGGGGCGGGACATGTGCATACAACCGCCATCTTTGGCGTTACGGGTTTTCCCTATATAGTTGTATTGAGGATTGAGTAAGTGGCATGTCTCTATATAAATAGTCTCTGCCCCAACTCATAAAGATCGGGGCTTAAAGAAAATCCCGAGCTTCCCACTCGTATTTACGACATTGTGGTGGCGTTCTGTACGAGATGACTTGAACGCACCACATGTGCGTGCATGGGTGGGGGGTGAATGAAAAGAAATCTGATTGGCTATGTAATGGCGATCTGAGCCGTTTGTCTTTCTTCGCCATTTCTACAAGGGTGTAGCACAAAGGATTTGACGCGTGAATCCATAAACTGTCTTGTAAACTTTACTTTTTCGTTGTCAGATTACATTTTAACAGAACGTCCTCGGCTTATGACTGTAACCCTTGTTCCCTGAGAAGGGAACGAGAACTGCGTCGAATGACACTTTGGGGGAACGCCCCTCAGCGTAGCGCCTCTGACGCATGAATGAAACTAAGCCGATCTCCGATTGGTGCAACGTAATGACGTAATGTGTGACGACACATAGGTGGAACTATAAAGGGACGCCGGCACACACAAAATGTCAGCCTCTGTGATGAAGCAAGCGCTCCCAGGCAGGGGAAGGCGTGGCCAAGGGACGCAGTTCTCGTTCCCTTCTCAGGGAACAAGGGTTACAGTCGTAACCCGAGGATGTTCCCTTTCGAGGGAACTCCAACTGCGTCGAATGACACTTTGGGGGAGCGAGTGCCCACTACGCCACAACGTGCCCTGCCTGCCCTAGTGTGAAGCTGCTCACAGGCACACTTAAGACGAGAGCGCAAGAGCGCCGGGTGTTGACGGAATGTCCAGACTATAAAACCTAATAAAGGTATGAGGGGTAGCCCATCCTGCTGCATCGCAGACCTCCTGGATGGGGGCCCCAGCGAGAAGGGCTCTAGAGGACGCCATGCCTCTGGTAGAATGAGCCCTCACTGCCAAAGGTGAAGGCATACCGCGCACCTGGTAGGCCGTGGAAATCGCCTGGACAATCCAGTTGCTGATGGTCTGCTTTGAAGCGGAAAGCCCCTTCCTGGGCGACCCGAAACACACTAGCAACTGGTCCGACTTCCGCCATGAAGAGGACCTCTGATTGTAAATACTCAGTGCTCTGACAGGGCAGAGCATGTGAAGTCTCTCTTCATCCGTCGTCACGTGAGGTGGAGGATGAAAAGCCTGCAGAACCGTAGGCCGTGCCGCACTAGACGGCACCTTAGGCAGATAGCCGGGCCTAGAGTGAAGGATGGCCTTAATGTTGCCTGGAGCAAACTCCAGGCACTCGTTAGATATGGAGAGCGCCTGGAGATCTCCTACCCTCCTCAGAGAAGTAATGGCCAACAGAAAAGCGACCTTCAGCGACAGGTTCTTGGCCTCAGCCGACTCCAGCGGTTCGAAGGGGGCCTCAGCCAAACCTTCAAGAACCACCGCCAGGTCCCAAGTGGGAACCCTGGTACGAGCCGCAGGTCTCATCCTCCAAGCCCCACGGAGGAAACGTACGACCAACTGGTGTCTCCCCAGAGGCCCATCACTCAGAGGAGCGTGGAAAGCCGCAATGGCAGCCACGTACACCTTGAGTGTGGACGGGGTAAGACCAGTGGAGAAGCGATCTTGGAGGAACTCCAGCACTGAAGCCACTGGGCAGTTAACTGGGTCCACCTCACGCTCTCTACACCAAAATGGTGAAGACATTCCACTTCAAGCCGTACAATTTCCTCGTGGAGGGAGCTCTAGAGCTGAGTATGGTCTCCACTACTCCCGCTGATAGGCCGGCCTCTAGGTACTGTGCCCGCTCAGGGGCCAGACCCACAGTTTCCACAACTCGGGCCGAGGGTGAAATATTGAGCCCTCTGCCTGTGTTAGCAGGTCCCTCCTGATGGGAATCTCCCATGGAGGGCCGTCCAGGAGCAAAATTATGTCGGAGAACCATACTCGGGCCGGCCACAACGGGGCTACCAGCAGTAGACTGATCCCATCGCGACGGACCCTCTCTAGAACTCCCGGGAGCAGAGCGATCGGGGGAAAAGCGTACAGATGTAGCCTCGGCCACGTCTGCACCATGGCATCCAACCCCAGCGGGGCTGGATGGGTGAGGGAAAACCACAGTGGACAGTGGGTCGTCTCTCGAGACGCGAACAGGTCCACTTCCACTGGGCCGAACCTCTGAGATATTGTGAGAGTCTCCATACCCCGGGCCTCAGCCCCTGTCTCGACAGGATGTCTGCTCCCTGATTTTGACTCCCCGGGATGTATGTTGCTCTTAGAGACAACAGTTTCCCCTGGGACCACAGGAGGATCTGATGCGCCAGTCTGCATAGAGGGCGAGACCTCAGACCCCCCTGATGGTTTATATAGGCCACTACCGACATGCTGTCTGACCTCACAAGGACATGATAACCCTTGAGGTCCGGCAGGAAGCTCCTCAGAGCTCGGAACACCGCCAACATCTCCAGGCAGTTTATGTGCCAGGAGGAATGATGGTCCTGCCATAGGCCTGTCATAAAGCGGCCGTCCATGACCGCGCCCCAGCCCGTGAGGGAGGCGTCTGTCGAAACGGTTTTCCGGCGACATGACGCTACCAACACAGGGCCTTGGGAGAGAAACCAAGCTTTCTTCCACATAGATAGGGAACAAAGGCATCTGCGCGTAACCCTGATCATGTGGAACGGGTTTCTCCTCTGGGAGAACCCCTTGGTTTTTAACCACCACTGAAGAGCCCTCATGTGCAGCAGGCCGAATGGAATGATATTGGACGCTACTGCCATGAGCCCCAACACTCTCTGGAAGTGCTTTACGGTGATGGCTTGGCCTAGCTTTATCCCGGACACTGTGGTCAGGATGGACTCGATCCGTGCAGGAGACAATTGTGCCCGCATCGTGACCGAGTCTCACACCACTCCCAGGAACGTGGTTCTCTGGGCTGGTGTCAACACGCTCTTTTTCGTGTTGAGTCTCAACCCCAGGCTTTGGGTGTGGGCGAGGACGACATCTCGATACCGAACCGCCAGCTCTTGTGACTGTGCTAAAATCAGCCAGTCGTCGATATAATTGAGCACCCTGATGCCCTGAAGCCTCAGCGGTGCCAGAGCTGCATCCATACATTTGGTAAATGTGCGAGGGGAGAGAGCTAGGCCGAACGGAAGAACCCGATATTGGTATGCTTCGCCCGCGAAAGCGAACCTCAGGAACTTCCTGTGAGATGGAAGGATGGATATGTGGAAGTATGCGTCCTTTAGATCTATCTTGACAAACCAATCATTGGATTGAATTTGACTCACGATAATAGGAATAGTGAGCATCTTGAACCTGAATCTCCTCAGAGAACGGTTTAGGTGCCTGAGATCTATTATTGGACGCAACCCCCCATCCTTCTTGGGAACTATGAAGTAGCGGCTGTAAAACCCGGACTCCCTGTCCGGTGGAGGAATACAATCTATAGCCTCCTTTGCCAGCAGGGAGTTTACTTCTTGTTCCAATACCCGACCCTGCACTGGGTCGACTACAGTCCAGTCCACCCCGTTGAATTTGGGTGGGCAGAAACTGAACTGCAGCCTGTACCCATTTTGAATGGTGCGCAGGGCCCAAAGAGAAATATTCGACAGATTTTTCCATGCATCGAAATATTTTACCAAGGGAACCAGGCTCTCGAGCCTGACTTCGGGTATTAATCGGGATTCGTTCTCGGCCCCCTGAAGCGGATTCCCGGCAGGGCTGAACCGAAATGATTCTCGATGGGCGGACGCGAATGCTGCCTGACCGCAAGCCTGTGGGGCGGACAGTGCAACCTGCGTTCGCTGGAAACCGATGTGTCCCGAAGCGTGTTTAACGGTGGGAGAGCAACATCGATTTCCTGCGGGCTCCACGAAGGAGACGACCTCGGTCGCTCCACCACGGGTGGGGCCGCCCGCAGAGATCCTAGATTGGCTAGGATCTCTTTGACGAAGCCTTCTTCGCCTGCAGGACGGCCCTCAGGTCGCCCTGCTTCTGTTGAGGCTTCGCCTGAGAGTGCCGTCTATGCCCCCAGGCTCCTTGAGGGGGGGCTCTAGACGAAACGCTCTCCTTTTGGGCCTGTCTGTAGGCGGAGGAGCTGGAGGATGGCTGTGGCTGCGGCTGCCCACCAGGGGCAGACTTCTTGGATTTTGAGCGGCGAGGGAGATATTGTTTGAAGGTCGCCGACTGTTTTTTCGCCTCCTGAAACCTGGCGACGACGGTATTAACGGCGCCCTCGCCCTCATCTATATCCTTAAGAAGGTCGGCCTGGTATGCCTGAAGCAGAGCCATGGTGTGAAGGCTCGCACCAGCCCGACCCGCAGCCATATAAGCCCTGCCCACTAAAGAAGATGTATCCCTACAGGGTTTAGTGGGCAGCACCGGGGCTTTCAGGGATGACGCTGATTCGGGGGATAAATAATTTGCTAGTGGCTGTTCCACCCGTGGCATCGTCCCATAACCGTTTTCTCGTGCCCCCAAGATGTTACTATAATTAAGTACTGGGGGGTCGGACACACGAGATGAATGTGGTCTGTTCCACGACTTACACAACTTGTTGTGTAAGTCGGGAAAAAAAGGTAAGCCCCGGTGATGAGGTTGCTCTCTGTGCTGCAGGAAGCGCTCGTCCAACTTACTTTTAGTAAGCGCTTCCTGTTTCTCATGTGGCCAACCGATGTTTAAATGGGCCACAGCACGAGAGACAACCTCTACCAGCTCCTCATATGCGGGGACACGGGGTGGCGAGTCATCCCCGAAATCCCCGCCCTCGATGCTGAGCACGTCTACCTCCTCAGAGGCAGACAGTTCAAGCATCGGGTCCTCGGCTCGCGCAGAAGAAGCCGCCGAGCGGGCTTCCACGCGAGGCTCGAGAACATCGGAACTGTCAGAAGAATCCCGAGAAGGTGCCTCAGTAGCCTCGGGATTCCCTGACAGATCCATTTGCGAGCCCCATGAAGAGCGTCGCCGCGCCGCCTTCTCGTATCCGCACCACGGGGCTCGCGAGGCTGGCCATCTTCATCAAAGATAGCCAGCCGGGAATGCAGCACACGGATTGTTAATTTTTCACAATCCTCGCAAGCAGCCCCCTCGAGAGCTGCCTGCGCGTGCTGCATTCCGAGACAGTGCGTGCACAGTCGGTGTGTGTCCCCGCCCATGATGTAACGAGGGCAAGGATGCACACACTTTCTGTGCGGGCGTTCCCCCAAAGTGTCATTCGACGCAGTTGGAGTTCCCTCGAAAGGGAACTCAAATTCACAAACAAAAATAAAAAAAAGATTATACACTTATTCACATTCCAATAACATGAATTCGATCCTTTTCACGGTCAAAAGACTGTCTAGCACCAACCCTTTCTTCTTTCTTTTCCTTCTTCAAAATTACACCTACGTAGCACGTAAAACTAGTCAAATCTTGCGATACCATACAAATAACAAAATATGCATTTATCAAAAAACATAATCACTCTTAATATACTTATGGCTCTAACACTCCGGCCCCTAATTGTCTATGCCGAAAGCATAACAAATATCTTGTTCAATATTTGAATAGTGTCATAACAATACTTCCTATTCTCTTAAACAGTTCTTTTAGAAAATTTTAATTTTCAATGAAATTTCCATTCACAGTCTTTATGAAGGTCTTATTCTTCTTCTGCTTCTTGTAATCACCAGAGTTTTGTTATCGGTCTTTCCAACTGACAAGTTTTTGTCTGAACACAAGCACGGCGGACAGTACCAGAAGCATCTGGTCTGGTCCTGAGAATTCTTCCCATAATCCAAGAATTTCTTGGAGCAGAATTATCCACAATGAGAACAATGTCTCCAGGTACCATGTTTCTTTTCAATTTCTGCCACTTCTGTCGTTCTTGAAGTAACGGCAGATATTCCTTAGTCCATCTGAACCAAAAGAGGTCTGCCATGTATTGAATTTATCTCCATCTTCTACGTGAATAACAGTCCTCTTTCACAAAAACTCCTGGTGGCATGGTTGGTTGTTTTTTCATGAGCAGCAGATGATTCGGAGTCAGAGGCTCCAGGTCATTTGGGTCATCTGATGCTTTAGTAATCGGTCGGTCGTTTATAATGGCTTCAACTTCACACAAGACTGTGTGAAGCCCCTCATCGTCTAACATCTGTTGATTCAATACGGAATTCAAAATCTTTCGAACTGTGCGGATTTGTCTTTCCCACACTCCTCCTTGATGCGATGCTGCTGGGGTATTGAAGATCCACTTGATTCCTTTTTGGACAAGAACTTCAGCTATTTTGGAATTACTTAATTCTTGAAGAGCTTCTTTAAGCTCTCTTTCGGCACCAACGAAGTTCGTAACATTGTCCGATCGAATTGTAGACACATGCCCTCTTCTGCAGATGAAGCGTCGTATGGCGTTTATGCATGATGAGGTATCAAGACTGTTGGCCACCTCAATATGAACTGCTCTTATGTTCATACACTTAAACAACACTCCATACCTCTTTACCATGCTGCGTCCTCGTTTTACTGAGACAGGACCAAAATAATCTACTCCTGTATGCGTAAAAGGATGATAATCTGGCAACACACGATCTCTTGGCAGATCTGCCATTTTCTGTTCGTTGACTTTGGCATTTAATCTTCTGCACACTGTGTATTTAGAAATCAGCTTCCGTATGACTACTGGCAGCAGCAACCCAAAATTTCGTTTCGCAGGTTTGCAAGCATTTGATTTCTGCCACTATGGCCTGTGTTTTTATGTAAATCCTTCAGAATCAAAGTGGTTACATGCTGCTTTTTATCAAGAATTGCTGGATGCTTTGCAGATTCTGGCATTGCGGACTGATTTAAACGACCACCTACTCGTATTATGCCATCTTGCACCAGTGGGTCCAGTTTGTACAGTGGACTACTTCTTTTGACATGGTTACTGCTTTGTAAAGATTTTAATTCGTCCGGGAATGTCTGTCTTTGACTGTAACGAATCAAACTCAGTTCTGCATTTTCCACATCTTCTACTGAAAGAGGTTTTTTGGTCAGTGTCTGTTTCATCTTGAACATTTGAGTTTGCAAATGTGCTTGTTGTCTGTATGGATTATTTTCAGTTTGACTTATGGTAGCTTGAATTTCACGTCTCTTGTTTGATAGGTGTTGGAGTATTTCCTTCAGTCTCAACATCAAAGCGATTACTCTCTTCAATCTGTACCATTTTGAATAGTACTCAATCAGTTTATCCAAAGGTTTTTCTTTTCCTGTAGCACTGACACAATTTACTACAGCTGATTTTTTCAATTCCACTTCCATTGCACCTGCCTGATCTGGTCGCCAAGGCCATTCACTTTCATGTTTGCAAAGGAATTCTGGTCCTTTGACCCAATTTTCCTTTTTCATGAAGTTTTCCACTTTGATGCCTCTAGAGGCCATATCTGCAGGGTTTAGCAAGGTGTTGACATACCTCCACAGTGAGGGCTCAGAAGCTTCTCTGATGAAGGAAACCCTATTGGCAACAAACGTTTTAAAACGTGAGGCTTCATTCCCAATGCATTGCAGCACGGTGAGACTATCAGTCCAGAACATAGAGTCTTTGAGTTGTAACTGAAGCTCGTATTTTAACATTCTGTCCATTTTCGCTGCAACAACTGCTGCAGTCAACTCCATCCTAGGGATTGGTATCTGCTTCAGAGGTGCAACTCTGGATTTACCCATTACGAATGAACAGTGTTTTTCTCCTTGCTCATTTGTGAGTACTAGATAGGAAACGGTTCCATATCCATTTTCACTTGCATCTGTGAAATGATGTAATTGAGCAGACTTAGTAGTTCCAAAATTGTCTGGCTTGAAGCATCTACTCAAACTGAAGTTTGACAATTGTTTTATGTCCTTTTGCCACATGAACCATTTTTGTGCTTGATTTTCCGGCATGTTCTGATCCCAGCCTAATTTGTCTTTGCACAGTTGTCTCAAAATGAGTTTCGCTGGAAGAATGCAGGCTGCTACAAGACCAAGAGGATCGTAAATGGAATTCACTACTGAAAGCATTCCTCTTCTCGTAGCAGGTTTCTCCTGTAAGTTGATGGAGAATGGCTCTTTGTTATGCTATGCATCTGTTGTTGGGCAGCTTATCAGGATTATTCTTAAAGGGTAATTCAATACAGTAATGTCCATCTTCATACTGTATCGACTGCTCAACACACTGCATGAATTTTAAGTCTTCTTGGGACATCTCAGCTTTGTCACTATAATTACGTTCAGGGAAGTCTGCATTGAACTGCTCTACCAACAGCGTTTCAATGTCCACCACTGCAATCCTGTTCACTGTTATACTTGGAGTTCTGACCTGGTCAGATTCTGTGCTCATTTCTGTTCGTAAAGGCCCATTCACTGTCCATCAAAATGCTGTCCTAAGAGCATAAGGTCCATTTCCTTCACTGTTTATTATTTGCCATGGTTCTATTGCCTTGTGCACATTAGCGCCAATCAGTAGGCCTACTTCTGTATTGAGATGAGGAAGGGTAACTTGTCTCAAATAAGGCCATCTTTGCAGATCCTGTTGTTGAGGGATGTTTTCCTGTTTTACCGGAATCTCTTTCTGAGTTAACATTTTCGGAAGTTCTATGTAGTCTTCATTCTCTAATCCACTTATTTCCAGGTCTGACAGAATGTGACTATGAACAGGTTTTTCTTGTCCCATAGTACGAAGAAGAATCTCCGTCTTTCTGCCTCTCAAGTTTAACTCTCTCATTAAAGACTCGGTGCAAAATGTTGCAGAACTTCCTTGATCAATGAAAGCACATGTCTTTACTATTTTGTCGCTTTTCTTTGACTTGATCTTGACTGGAACTATAGCAAGAATGCATTCACTGTTTCCAGCCCCAGTGTACCCACAAGTTTCATGGTCTATGGAAGTTGTTCTCCTGCTAGTTTTGTTCTCATCATAACTGCTGGATGTGGGGCTGTTCTCCTTTGTAATGTGCAAAACACTTGGATGAATCTTGCAACATTCTTGACAAATAAGCTTTTTCCTGCAGTCTTTGCTTAATTGTCCTTGTGTGAGACATCCAAAACATAGTCCTTTTGTTTTCAAAAACTCAATTTTATCTTTGTGTGCTTGCTCCTTAAACTTAAAACAGGAATTCAAGGCATGATTCTTTTGACAGAATACACATGTGACATGAACGGTTTTGTCAAATTGAGGTTTTGTTTCTTTCTTAGTCTCACTTTCTTTTTTCTGATCAGTACAGACACTTGTAAAGAAACTACTTCCCTTAGTAGTAATCTTTTTGTTCTTAAAGTCAGAAGCTTTGATTTTCTTTCCAGCATCAGCACTAATCTCCTGAATGTCTCCAAACAACGGGTCATTTTTTACTTTGGACTGACGGTCGATATATTGCACTAAGTCTGAAAACCTAGCTCTTCTGCCCGTCCTTTCATGAATATCATATGCCACGTTTCTCCAGTTCTCTCTCATTTTGTATGGAAGTTTGGAGATGATAACCCTCAGGTTTGTAGGGTTATCCATTTCAATCATGTAATCTACATCTTGCATAGTATTACGGCATCCAATCAAGAAAAGTGCATATGCATTTAGCATCTTCCCGTCTTCTGTTTTGATCTGAGGCCATTTTAATGCTTTTTCAATGTTGTCAAAGCAATTTTGAGCTCATCACCGTAATGATGTTGCAATAATCTTCTTGCCTCTTTATATCCATTTTCTGGACTCATATGTCCACAACTCCTTACCATGTCTAGCGGTTCACCACTGGTATATTGCTCCAAATAGAACAGTTTGTCCTTGGCATTCTCAGTTTTACTGTCTATGCTATTGTCAAAAGCTCACATAAACGATCTGAAATTAAGAGGATCACCAAAGAAGATTGGAACATCTCTTTGTGGTAGTTGAGACAGATTTTGTTGCTTTACTAGCATTTGTGTGATCTCATTTTGTCTTTGCATTATTTGAAATAAATTGTCTTCTGAGCTTTCTGATTTTGGGAAATTTTGACTGGCATTATGAAGTCGAGTTTGTTCAGCAAAAGGCTTTTGTTTTCTTCTGGTTGCAGCTTGAACATCAGAACTTTCACCGTCAGAATCTTGCTTAAGTCCTGACGTCCTTTCATCCAATGCATGCTCTTGTAGAACATATTTTTGCACTGATTCACCAGAATTTTCATGTTCATCATAAACCTGTCACTGTGTCTGGTTTGTGTTCCCTGGATTGTCACTAGTGGTCCTCGTTCACACGGTGTCTTTCATGTTTGACTTCAATTCCCAGCATTCTGTCTGTCACTCATCAGTACATTGCATTCAGCTGTTTCCCATCACCTTGTTAGTTCAGTATGTATATATACCCTGTCTGTTTTAGTGTTTTTCACGGAGTCGTTGTTATTCGTCACTACACTTCTGGTCTGTGTTCTAGTCTGTTTCTTGTTTTGTTTATTGTGTGTGGATTGCTAAAATGGATTTTGAACCCTGCCTGGATGACTATGAATTGGATCGCCCTAATAATAAACATGCTGCATTTGGATCTTCCTGTTTTCCTGTGTTTTCCCGTGACAGAACGACTCCGTCAACAAATAGATCCAGCAGTATGGACTTTTGTGGATCTTCCCCAAATAGCGAGAGGGAGAGGAGGCAGCAGAGGGGAAATTCGCAGGTTGAAGAGATTCCCCCCCGTATGAACGTTTTTCAGTGCCTTGCTTTATGGGCCCGCCAGACTGAGGCCACGGTGGTCAATTCCCCTGAGCACCCTTCCACTGATGACCGAGAATCTTTTAGGGGAACTTGCTGGCCAAGTTTTCGGGGACTCGTGGAGGCCGCAGGAGAGGAGGTTCTAGAAGTGAGCCCCGGAATCACTCTCCACTTTGGTCTTTCTCCGACCATGGGCCGGTGATGCTCAGCCCAGAGCTCCTTTCACCGCCGGTCCTGTCCAGCCCGGAGCCTGCACCTCGCCATCAAGAACGGCGGAGGAGGAGGAAGACTTCCTGCCTACCCAGTGAACCAGAGGCCATCCCGGTAGCAGTGCCCGTGCAGCCCGCTGTTGTCCCGGTGGCAGTCCCCGTTCAGCCTGCTCTCATCCTGGAGATCGTCCCGTCTGCCCAGCCAGAGACTGCTCTCGTCACGTCTGCCGTTCCAGAGTTTGTTCACGTCCCATCTGCCCAGCCAGAGTTTGTTCACGTCCCGTCTGCCCAGCCACAGACAGTTCACGTCCCATCTGCCCAGTCAGAGACTGTGCACATCCCGGCTGGCCAGCCAGAGACTGTTCAGGTCACGTCTGCCCAGCCAGAGACGGCTCACGCCACGTCTACCCAGTCGGAGACAGATCGGAAGATGCCCATTCTCGTGGCCGGGGGGGCACTGATCGGCTATTTAGAGCGTTTAGCTCGGATCCTGGAGACGCCCTTCAGACCTTTAGTGTCGTTTGTTCCAGAGCCGGAGCCGGTGTCTGCTGTTCCTGAGCCGGAGCCAGTGTCTACTGTTCCTGAGCCGGAGCCAGTGTCTGCTGTTCCTGACCCGGAGCCAGTGTCTGCTGTTCCTGAGCCGGAGCCAGTGTCTGCTGTTCCTGAGCCGGAGCCAGTGTCTGCTGTTCCTGAGCCGGAGCCAGTGTCTGCTGTTCCTGAGCCGGAGCCAGTGTCTGCTGTTCCTGAGCCGGAGCCAGTGTCTGCTGTTCCTGAGCCGGAGCCAGTGTCTGCTGTTCCTGAGCCGGAGCCAGTGTCTGCTGTTCCTGAGCCGGAGCCAGTGTCGTCTGGTCCTGAGCCGGAGCCAGTGTCGTCTGTTCCTGAGCCGGTGTCTGTTCCTGAGCCGGAGCCAGTGTCTGCTGTTCCTGAGCCGGAGCCAGTGTCTGCTGTTCCTGAGCCGGAGCCAGTGTCTGCTGTTCCTGAGCCGGAGCCAGAGTCGTCTGTTCCTGAGCCAGTCTGCTGTTCCTGAGCCGGAGCCAGTGTCTGCTGTTCCTGAGCCGGCGTCTGTTCCTGAGCCGGCGTCTGTTCCCGAGCCGGTGTCTGTTCCTGCGCCCTGGCTGCCCGAGGGGTCTTCAACGCCCTGGCCGCCCGAGGGGTCTTCACTTCACCGCACTGGCCGCCCGAGGGTTCTTCACCGCAATGGCCGCCCGATGGGTCGTCTGCTTCGCCCTGGCCGCCTGATGGACTGTCTGCTTCGCCCTGGCCGCCGGCTAAACCATCACGCCCTGTTTCTGTTCCCTTCCATGGACCTGGCCCCCCATTCCTCCCCCTGATTCTCCACCATTCCACCTCCCTCCTGGACTCTTTGTTTGTTTTTTGTGGGCCTTGAAGCGTCTGGTAGCCGCTCCGTAGAGCGGGGGTTATGTCACAGTGTCTGGTTTGTGTTCCCTGGGTTGTCACTAGTGGTCCTCGTTCTCACGGTGTCTTTCACGTTTGACTTCAATTCCCCGCATTCTGTCTGTCACTCATCAGTTCATTGCACTCAGCTGTTTCCCATCACCTTGTTAGTTCAGTATGTATATATACCCTGTCTGTTTTAGTGTTTTTCACGGAGTCGTTGTTATTCGTCACTACACTTCTGGTCTGTGTTCTAATCTGTTTCTTGTTTTGTTTATTGTGTGTGGATTGCTAAAATGGATTTTGAACTCTGCCTGGATGACTATGAATTGGATTGCCCTAATAATAAACATGCTGCATTTGGATCTTCCTGTTTTCCCGTGTGTTCCCGTGACAAAACCTTCAGTTTTGCATTAGAAACAGCAATTGCGGTCTGCAGTTCTAATTGCTCCAGTTTAGCTTTCAAGTTTATCTCTTCTACCTGTAGAGCTTGTTTCTTTTTTAAAGCAGCAGCTTTGGCCAACAGAGCAGCCTTCTCAGCCTCTTCTTTAACTCGTAAAATGGAACTTGAACTGGTGGTTGATGATGTAGCAGAACTATGTCCAGCTGATGAACCTGCTCTACTCTTTTTTCTTACTGCTGAAGCAACTTCAGAGACATTGTCACTTGGTTTAATGTCATCATTTTTTGCAGTACTTTCATTCTTGACATGTTCTATCCACTGCTCAGTAGTAAGAACAAAATCCCTGATTTTTGATGATTTTGGCTCAAACCAGATATGCTGATCATCCTTCTTTTCATCATCCAACAAAAGCTCTTGAACACTTTCATTTAACTCAATGAACTCCTGATACAATTTGGTGAGTGTTGTAAGAACTTCTTGTTCTATTCTTTCCACATTGGCTTCATTTTCTTTCAATTTGTCGATTTCTTTCATTTGAATGGTAATTTGAGCCATTTTTGACTTTCTCAAATTGACGAGTCTGTTCAAACGCTCCTCCTGCGCTTTAGGCATGTACTTGACCGCCCTCTTGTGGCCATCTTCAACTAAGTTGGCAATTTCTTCTGCTTCATCCATAATTCAACAGCCAGTCAAAATCAAAGGATTGAAAAAAAGTAACAGCAAAACGATCTCGGTTACTTCACTGTAACCTTGTTCCCTGAGAAAGCCTAACGAGATGCTGCGCTGCTCAGCGCATTGGGAACGTCTTTAGTCGTGACCAGCTGTGAATATTGTGTGTAACACGTCGATAGAATTGACCCGGAGGTAATATAGCCTCGGTCGGTGACGTCATCGGCGCGCACTCGCAACACGAGGCTATAAATGGATGAGCCGCAGGTGCATCATCAGGATATTTTGTCTGAAGAGCAGTCCTGGGACATCTTCATCACGGCAAAGTAGCGCAGCATCTCGTTCCGCTTTCTCAGGGAACAAGGTTACAGTGAAGTAACCGAGATCGTTCCCTTTCGAAAGCTACAATCGATGCTGCGCTGCTCAGCGCATTGGGAACGAGAATACCCACGCCGCCGTGCTTGAACATGTCTGGACCCCCACGGTTGTGCATGTGCTCACAAGAACGCAAGAAGGCCTTAGACACTAGCTTGTGATGTTGACTCAAGGACATGAGAGCCCGGAGTGGCATGAACATCCAAACTATAAAACCTTATGAATGTGTGCGGAGAGGACCAGCCTGCCGCATCACAAATCTGTTGCAAGGGGGCACCCCTCGCCAAAGCACTAGAAGAGGCAACCCCCCTGGTAGATTGAGCTCTGAGGCCTATAGGGGAAGCTTGACCGCGCGCCTCATAAGCCAAAGCAATTGCATCCCTGACCCAATGAGACATGGTCTGCTTGGTGGCAGCTCCTCCTCTGTTACTACCACCATAACAGACGAATAATTGCTCTGACTTACGCCACTGGCTAGTGCGGTGGATGTAAGCCTGAAGAGCACGGACTGGACACAGTCTATGAGATTTCTCCTGCTCCGGCGTTGTAAACGGTGGAGGACAGAAGGCCTCTAGAATGACCGGATGTACTGACGAAAGTGGAACCTTAGGCAGGTAATCAGGATGAGGATGCAAAATCACTTTCACCATTCCTGGGGCAAAGTCTAAGCAGAATGGAGAGATAGACAGAGCCTGCATATCCCCAATTCTCTTCAAGGAAGTTATTGCCATTAGAAAAAACATTTTGAGAGTCAGAAGTTTATCAGTCGCTGTTTCTAAAGGTTCAAAGGGGGTTTCAACCAGACCCTCGAGGACTATAGCTAAATCCCACGAAGGGATCTTGGTTTTTACTGGAGGCCTCAGTCGCCTGGCCCAACGAAGGAAGCGAGAGAGCAGAGGGTGTCTCCCGAGCGCTGCCTCATCAACTAAGGCGTGGCAAGCCGAAAGAGCGGCCACATAAACCTTAAGAGTAGCAGGGCATGTGCCTGTTGATAATTTCTCTTGCATGAAGTCCAGAACTGAAGCAACCTGGCAGTTGACTGGATCTACATTGTGTACAACACACCACCTTTCAAAAACACCCCATTTACTGGCATAACTTTGTCTAGTGGAGGAAGCCCTAGTACTCAGAATAGTCTCAATAACAGCAGGCGAAAGCTCAGAGTCCCTCAGTTGGTTCCCATCAGGGGCCAAACATGAAGATTCCACAGGTCGGGCCTGGGATGGAACATCATGCCCTCCGCTTGAGACAGAAGGAGGTCCCTCCTCTCCGGAATCGCCCAAGGCGAGCCGTCGAGGAGAGATATTATCTCCGAGAACCACACTCTGTTCGGCCAACGTGGCGCTATCAGCAAGAGGCAAGACCCTTGTTGGCGAACTCTGGCTAGAACTCCCGGGAGCAAAGATACTGGAGGAAACGCATACAGAAGCATCTTGGGCCATGAGTGCGCCATCGCATCCAGACCCAACGGAGCTGGGTGACTCAGAGAGAAGTAGAGGGGACATTGCGCTGTCTGCTGGGAGGCGAAGAGGTCCACCTCCGCTTTGTAAAATTTGGTCCAAATCTGTTTCACTACTTCCGGGTGGAGTTTCCACTCCCCTGTCGGTAGTGTCTGTCTGGACAGTAAATCTGCTCCCACATTCAAATGCCCTGGAATGTATACTGCCCTGAGTGACAGTAACTTGTCCTGGGCCCAGAGAAAAATCTGCCTCGCTATTCTGTTCAGATTGCGTGAGCGCAGACCCCCCTGGTGATTTATATAAGAGACTGCTGCTGTGTTGTCCACCCGCACTAGGACATGACAGCCCCTCAATTGATGGAGAAAATATTATCTATATATAATCGAGCTGATGACCTTCCCATTCCCCTTGAGCTGGACGGCCATCTAAGACCGCTCCCCAGCCTATCAGGGAAGCGTCCGTCGTTAGCAGTCTGCGACGACACGGCGCCCCTAGAGTGGGACCCAAGGCGAGGAACCGGGGTCTGACCCACAGAGATAGTTTACGAAGCCCGCGGCGCGTCACTTTTATTTACCTTTGAGAATTGGCTCTTGGATGAAATCCTCTGGCTTTTAGCCACAACTGAAATGGTCTCATGTGCAACAGCCCAAGAGGAATCACCGTGGATGCTGACGCCATGAGACCCAACATTTTTTGGTACTGACGAACAGTGAGTTCTTGGCCTAGCCTGACTTTGCTCACGGTCTGCTGAATGGTCTCGATTCGAGCGGGAGACATTTGTGCCCGCATCGTGACCGAATCCCAAACAATCCTGAGATAAGTCGTTCTCTGGGCAGGAGAAAGAACACTTTTCTTGGTGTTGAGTCTCAACCCTAGAGGAACTAGATGAGCTAACACGATGTCTCTGTGTTGGAGCGCCATCTCTTGCGATTGTGCTAGTATCAACCAATCGACGATGTAATTCAAAATGCGAATGCCCTGGAGTCGTAATGGAGCCAGTGCTGCATCCATGCATTTTGTGTATGTGCGGGGTGACAAGGCCAGGCCGAATGGAAGAACCCGAAACTGGTACGCTTCGCCCCCTAAAGCGAACCTCAGGAATTTCCTGTGTTGTGGCAATATTTCTATATGAAAATAAGCGTCCTTCAGATCGATCCTGACGAACCAATCGTGATGTTGAATTTGCGTCACGACCGTCTTGACGGTTAGCATCTTGAACTTGAGCGCTTTGACTGTACGGTTTAAGCCTCGAAGATCTAAGATCGGACGCACCCCCCCATCCTTTTTGGGAACCAGGAAGTATCTGCTGTAATAGCCTGACTCTCTCTCTGGAAGAGGAACATGTTCTATGGCCTCTTTGCACAGAAGGGTTTGCAGCTCTTGTGACAGTACATGCATCAGCTCCGGTTTCACGGAAGTGAAGACCACGCCGTTGAAACGTGGAGGATGACGAATAAATTGAATTCTGTATCCTATCTGTACTGTGCTTAATACCCACGCAGAAATGCCTGGCAGAAGTTTCCACGCTGCCAGACTTTCTGAGAGTGGTATCAATTTTAATACTTCCTTTTGAGGGGATGTTGGATGTTCCGTGTCCTGAATGACGGCAGGAAACAACGGAAAATCCAACATTTCGCTGGAAACCGCTGCCCCCCGAAGCACGAGAGGTGGCGGGGAGGGAGAGGTTTTGTGAGGGTAACGGGAAGGGGCGAAATCTTCTCTTGCACGCGCCCCATCCCGTGGGGGGCTACCCCCACCAGATTGGGCGCCAGACCATCAGGACTTCTTCTTTTTGTTAATAATAGTCCTGAGGTCTGGTCTGGGAGGCTGCTGAGTGCGGCGAGCCTGTCCCCAGTCTTTACGAGGGGGAGCGCGACTCGCCACACTCTGCTTTTTAACCTCCCTGGGTTTTGAAGGACCGGGGCGGGGCTGGGTGGCAGACGGCCTCTCCCCTTGAGTACGGCGAGGAAGGAACTGAACATACGCCTCTTCGTGTTTTTTTTGCATCTTTAAACCTGTTGACTACAGCGTTAACAGCATCGCCAAACAGGCCCGATGGTGAGACCGGAGAGTCCAACAAAAAAACACGATCTTTATCCCCGATACCAGTGAGATTGAGCCACAGATGTCTCCCGTTTGCTTGGTCGCACGAAGAGACAGATCCGTGGCTCTGCGTAGTTCAGAAAACGCTTCCTCATCGATAGTACTGCCCGCACTCAAGTCCTTCAACAGGTCAGCTTGGTACGCCTGTAACACTGCCATAGTGTGCAGCGCAGCACCAGCCTGACCTGCAGCTTGATAAGCTTTTCCCACGAGCGCTGATGTTATTCTACACTGATGTTATTCTTTAACGAAGATGCTGCGTCAGGCGAGAGATAGCTCGCGAGCGTCTCTTCAACCTGCGGCATCTCCGCATATCCCCGCGACTTCGCACCCACGATAGTCGAAAAAGTCGACGTCGATGGTACAAAGATGCGGGAAGTATATGGTTTACTCCATGACTTAGATAGTTCGTCATGGAGGTCCTCGGAAAAGGGGAGAGACTGATGTTTTGGTCCCTCCCCCCTGCCACCGGACAGAAACCTATCCCCTAGCTTAGACTGTTTGGGGGTCTCTTGTTCGCGTGGCCAGTCAAGCTGTAATCTGGCCACCGCGCGAGTAACCACCTCGAGCAATTCCTCGACAGATCTCTTTTCACGAGAGAAATAATCAGAAGCTGGTTGCTCGCGGTCCGAAGACCCAAGAGATACATCATCCCCCTCGTGAGTCGAAGAAGCACCGGAGCGCGCTTCGAAACCACGAGAAGGGATGCGTGGATCTGGTGACGCAGCAAGCGAAAGGGACGGACCCGTCTCTTGCTCGTCATGCAGATCCATACGAGAGCCCCACGATGATAATGCGGGTGCGGACTGGAAATAGTCCAGACGGGAGCGAAGCATTTTAACTGTGAGCTGGTCACAATGCTCGCACCCGCCCTTCTCTATAGCCAGAACCGCGTGCTCTTCCCCCAAACAAACAAAACAGTAATCGTGTGTATCCAGCTCAGACATGGGACGGGAGCATGGAGAAACACAACGCTTACTATTTTGTTGGCTCATTTCTCCTCTTTTTTTACTTCCAAAAAACTCTTTGATGTAGAGTGAGAGAAAAAGATTTGAGAAATTAGAAAATTTCTGCACACTGCCTGACAAAACTAACTCCTAACAAAGATCTGAGAACAGATGAGAGATCAAGAGAGTGTTTGCACATGCACAGAATGGTCTGAAGACAAAAGACCTGATGATGCACCTGCGGCTCAACTATTTATAGCCTCGTGTTGCGAGTGCGCGCCGATGACGTCATCGACTGCGGCTATATTACCTCCGGGTCAATTCTATCGACGTGTTACACACAATATTCACAGCTGGTCACGACTAAAGACGTTCCCAATGCGCTGAGCAGCGCAGCATCGATTGTAGCTTTCGAAAGGGAACTACCTTTTAAATTGTATTCAGAGTCCCGTTTCAACTTGAAGAAACAAGTTTAAATGTCTCTATAGATCCAAATACCCCAGACCGGGATATCCGCGCGTCTCCTGGTTTACTTTCGTTTACGTCCGGCGCAATAATCTCGAACTCGCAGTTTGTTCCGCGGCGCTCATACATAGGCTACATAATCCTTGAAAATCCTTTTTGTTCCCTTGCAGCATCAATCCTGGCAAATCGATATCCACTTCACGCAATTCCAATGTGAAGAAGTCTTTTGACTAAATTGTAATGGCGATCTGAGCCGTTTTTCTTTCTTCGCCAATTCTACAAGGGTGTAGCACAAAGGATTTGACGCATGGATCCATAAACTGTCTTGTAAACTTTACGTTTTCGTTGTCAGATTACATTTTAAGAGAACTCAAATACACAAACAAAAATAAAAATAAAAGATTATACACTTATTCACGTTCCAATAACATGAATTTGATCCTTTTCACGGTCAAAAGACTGTCTAGCACTAACCCTTTCTTCTTTCTTTTCCTTCTTCAAAAATTACACCTACGTAGCACGTAAAACTAGTCAAATCTCGCGATACCATACAAATAACACAAAATATGCATTTATCAAAAAACATAATCACTCTTCATATACTTATGGCTCTAACAGGCTAGTTTAGTTTACACACGAAAAATTACATTTACAGAAAGTTAATGTTTAAAACCAGGCTCAAAATGAGTAAACGCTCTCTAAAACAGCTAAACTGGATTGAAACATTTGCAAAAAAGGCCTAAAACTTTTTAGTAGGGATGGAAAACCGAAGCCTCTTAAATCTTTGAAGCTTTTCTCGGATTCTTCCCGGAAGATTCGAAGCATCAAGAGTGTCAAAAACAGTGCCATCTTTTGGCAGTTAAAATGTACAGCAGCCAGAAATCCGAGTGCGCCGCTGCATTGTTTTATACTATTTATATGGCAGGATATATGATAATGTAATGTAGGGTATAGACTTATATATTTATATATATATAGAAAAAAAATTAGTACATGGACTTGAACTTGTTTGGTTTCAAACAAGCCGACATGCAGGTGAAGCATTCACGTGACCGGAAAGAAAACAGTAGGTGCTGCTCAGTGGAAAAAAAAAAAGCACATACACAAGCACATAAGTGTGCTCAGTTACTTGCATCAGCTTTTCTAAGTGTATGAAAAGAGACTGTCGATTTGTACAATATTAGATCATTAACACCAAGACACAATAGAACCCAACAAATATGGTATCAAAACAATCATTTATTTAATAGCTATTTGCGGACGGGTGGGGTAATTATGTGCGTACCCTGAGATAAAATCCTGCAGGTGCCCCTGGTCCCTGTGAACCACTTCTTAAATGAGCTTTTAATTTACATATCTTAGGTGAGAAGGGACTCGAAGGTCAACCTGGAGATAGAGGAAGTCCTGGTTTTGATGGCATTGAAGGGATAAAAGGCCAGCCCGGTGAACCAGGAAAACTTGGACCACCAGGTATAAGAGTTTTGATCATTTTTCTTTGATTAAGCAATTTCGTTGTTTTCGAAAATAGTTTTTAACTGGATCCACTTTTTCATTAGGCTCTGATGGCCAACAGGGTTTGCCAGGAAACCAAGGTCATAAGGGCTGGCCAGGAGAGCCTGGGCAGAGAGGAACCCCTGGATTCCAAGGCCAACCGGGACAACAGGGTTTGTGGCTCTAATTGTTAAATTCAATGAAACAAAAACACAGCTATGTTAATACACCTTATTTGTATATGCTTTATGGAATGCTTGATTTTAATTGGTCGTTTGTAAGATTATAATGAGTGTTATCAATAGCAACGCTATAATGTCCGCTCATTCAGGTATTTGAGGCCTGCGCTTCCATGATCATCATTATCACATTATTTATAGTATCTGAAATTATTTATTTATAATCTCTGTCATTTCTGCCACTATATATTTATAAATATGCTCAAACATTTCCTGGCTAATTTTTCCTTAGGATTTCCTGGTCTTAAAGGCATTTTTGGATTGGATGGCCTGAAAGGTCAAAAAGGTGTCCAGGGTTTTCCAGGTACCTCTTCAGTTGTATTTGTTATCTTAGAAATTATAACATTATAAATCTTATATTAACTAATGAATATTCATTATGTAGCATGATTTACAGTTTAGCAATTTTATCAATATTATCATTATTGTTAATTAGTATCGTTATAAATTATTGTTGTTTAGATTTTCATGTATATTACTAGCCTGGTTAAAACCAGACCATTCTCAGTAGTAACTGACTTATGGTCTGGCAAAGCGTCATAGACAAATCATTTCCAGAGGGCCGTCACCAACGGACATCGCGGGTAGACCTAAAACCAATCAGAGCGATGAAGGAGATGACGTATGCAGAGCGGCGGCCGGCGGAGAAACATCTCAGAGTGTTGTCCTTTGCTTGGTTTTTAACAAAAAGGAAACGTTCAAATCGCTTAAAACAGACGCGATAGCTGATTCGAACGAGTGATGTTCGACGGCGGCATCCATCTTGTAATGTAGGCTACAAAATAATCTGCTTCAAAATCCCAGCGCTGTCGTCATCGTGTAAAGCCCGCCCCAACGTTTCTGATTGGTGCCTCGATTTCGACGGATTGGAAATGGGCTTGAATGAGCTCTTTGCCAGACTAACTTTCAGAGCAAATCTAAATTTGCCAGAAGTTGTCTGGGTTTTCCCAGGCTATTATATTACCATAAGTAAAGCCCATTTGTTTTTATGCAGAATTAATGATATCTTTGGTGTATTTTGTTCTTTGCAAGGCACTGACAACTGGGGTCCTCCAGGTGACGCAGGGGCGAAAGGAGATAGAGGAGAGAGCGGTATCCCCAGCACTGAGGCTGGCATCCCTGGAGATCTGGGCCCCAAGGGTCTCACTGGAGATCTAGGTGGCTTAAAATGCATATCATATTCTGAATCAGGGGTAGTTCAATGGTCCTTTGGAAATGCAGGGTTTTAGCACTCTTTCACTGTTAAAACTAAAGCATTGTGTTGGAATTCGCACTTGTCTTCTGTGAATGTAAGCCCCGCCTTCTTTTATCTGATTGGCCATCACAATCATTTTGGCATGTGTTAGACCGCTGAACTTTTAGTCAACAAACCAAGCAGTGCGTAATGGAGTGCAACAGATCAGCATCAATAATATAAAATACATTGCAGCGTATCAATAATTTCCATCTAGGTTTATTGGCTATAATGACAGGATCGCAAAAGTGTAGAACTCAGCGAGCTTGCGCAAATCAGATCTTCAGCGCAGCGTATTGAAACACCTCTGATTGGCCGTTGCGTTCAACAGACATGTCTGTGATTGGCTACAATACTCAACGCTGCAAAAGCATGTTGTAAGTAGTAACCCTTGATGCCAAAGGAAAAGGTAATCGCGTCAGCTGTAATCGTATTCACAATTATTTTTCTGATTAAGTGTTAAGCTCCATAAGAAAAACAAGGTAACAAAACATCCGGGGCTTAATCCCCCATAGCTGACCCCTAGCACCCAAAACTGAAGTTTTGTGCATTATTTATTTGATGCAACTCTGCATCAGTTCTAAACACTGGAACTGCTGTGTTTACAGGGAATAAGGGTGAATCTGGGCGTCCAGGTGTAGCAGGTCCTCCAGGCGCACAAGGATTCTCTGATATACAAGGAGTTCCAGGCGACTATGGCTTTCCAGGCACTAAAGGACTTCCAGGTGAAGGACCCTTCAATAAACACTAGTAATGAGTACTAGACACTGTATAAGAAGGAGATGGACTAATTAAAGGGACTTTGGTCCCCATTTGTCCAAATTATTCACAACGAATGATTATTTATTTACAATATTATTTTGCAAAAGAGGGTTAAATATGTTTTGTAAATTAGGGAAGTAAATATAAAGTGTCACTTTGTCAAACAAAAGTAACTTATTTCTTCAAAATGAATTTTGAAAAGATTTCTTGATACCTGTTGCTGTCATTCTTCAGGTTCTCCTGGTCCTAGAGGGATTGCAGGTGAACCATCTCCATTCGGAGCAAAAGGAGATAAAGGAAATTCAGGTGATTTCGGAATCACCGGAGAAAAAGGAGTCCTGGGGGACAGAGGAGAAAAAGGACCGTCTGGGGAGCCTGGAGTGTCAGGAAGAAAAGGTAGATTATGAAATATGAATATGGTAAACGTCATTGCATTGGCTGTCAAAATCAAAACAGCAATCTAATAATCACTATGATGAATAATACAAGAGCAAATAATTGTGAACAAAAGAGAATTCAATAGAGAATACAATTATTAAATGTGACAAAATGTGGAATTCTTATATGTAAATCATATTAAAATGTTTTAGATGAGCTGAGCAAAACACCCTGTCTGACATATTTTGTTCACTTTGTTTTAGAATGAGACCTGTTAACTGAAAAGGAACTTGAGACATGTAGGAATGCTTTATTTTCTTTTAAAGGTGAAAAAGGAGAACAAGGAATGATGGGTTTTCCAGGAAGACGTGGTTTTGAAGGCGACAGGGGCCCTGTTGGACCTAAAGGAGATACTGGACCCCCAGGTGATTGTTTGAAACCACTAAATGATTTGTATGATCTTTTTATTTTTTTTATTTAACATAATAAAATACTTTCAATTTACTATCCAAACTTAATATGCAGAAATATAAGTTTTTTAGTCAACCAGTTCAATCATATGTTTCATATTTTGTTTATAATATTTTGATTATACAAATTTGGAAGTAAAATAATGACTAATCTCTTTGAAACAAAAAAAAAGTTGAATTGCACTAATTGAAAAAGAATACATTACATTAACAGTGCTTACATTTTAATGCATTGTATTTGAAGGGCTTGTACTTTTGGGGGCTGAATTTCAACATGGTTGTATATTTAAGCTGTGAATCTTTCAAATGAAAACATTTCAGAAACGATTTCATTATTAAAATTTCAAGAATCCATATTCACCTTCCAGACTTCCTTTCAAAAATATTCACCTAAAATATTCGACAGGCATTTCATAGTGCATTTTATTTTACAACAAATCCAGTGGCTTAAATTCAGCAGAGTATTAACATCCGGACACTGCAGGAATAACAGTCGAGTACCAATGGCGTTAAGCCCGAAATTGACTTCAGCCATCCGTGTCCGTGCACCGTCCGCGTGACGTATTTTTTGTCATCAGGAGGGTCTGCGGACGTTTACTCTCCCCCAAGCCAGGTGTATATGACTTTCTTATTTCAGCTAAACATAATCAGAGTTATCTGATACAAACACAATCTACATCTGTGTCCGAAACCACATACTCTCTTGAGTAGGTACTTATTTTGAATAAGTAATTACTTATTTACTGCGAAAAAGGAATGTTCTATATACTATGAATGTAATCTGGTCGTATAACATTCGCAATGTTGTCATTTTTATGTGACCTACCACATAATCACATCTACCACAGTTGCGTCGCTTCACTGCCATTCATAAATCCTCTCCTGAGGCCTCATGGGATAGAAAAGTGTCCATATGCACAATTCAGAATCTTACTGGAAGTAGGTCATCCGGGTTCTATTTGCCGAATAGAATTATTTGCCGAATATTGTAAATTCGGACATAATTCTTTTGTCACACACTGTTTTTCACTTACTATATAGTAGTATCCTGACTTCGTCATACTCATATTCTCGTCAGAATGTGATCAAAAAATGTTGTGGGCGGGGTTCGGGCTGGCATCCAGGCTAATATAGTTGGGGAGTATGCGATTTCTGATGCAGCCCAACTGTTGTTTTGGTCTTCTGCATCACCCACTTGCACCACCTGCTGGTTAGGTGACCAACAGCATCGGTAATCGACCGCTATTCCTGCAGTTTCTGGATGTGCAATGTTGAATATTCTGCTGAATATTGAGTCCATTTTTTTTATTAAAGAAAAATAAAATGGACTGAAACTTGCCTGTAGACTATTATAGGTGGTATTTTTAAACAGCCTGAATATTTTGGAAATTAAGTCTAGAAAGTGAATGTGGATTCCTGAGTTTTTAATAATGAAATTGTGAATGAAATGTTTTTATTTGAAATATTCACAGCTTAAATATGCAACCATGTTGAATTTCAGCCCCCAAAAATGCAAGCCGTGAAAATACAATGCTTTAAAATGCAAGCACTGTTAATGCAATGCATTTTTTTTAATAAGTGCAATTCAACAAACTTTTTTGTTTCAAAGACATTAGTCAGTGTTTCCATGTACATATACTGTACTTCCACATACAAAGAATTTAGTCTGCACACTGTATTCATGCATTCATGTTGTCTGGCCTGCAATTTTATTTATATATATATATATATATATATATATATATATATATATATATATATATATATATATATATATATATATATATATATATATATATATATATTCGAAATAAAAATCTAGATCTAAAAATCTCTAAAAATCTTTAACTGCACCTTATTCATTCTCTCTACCTTGTTCCTTCAGGTTTTCCTGGGTCACCTGGTGCTAAAGGACTTCCACCAATTCAAAAGAAACTTCCAGGGGAGAAAGGAGCACCCGGCCCAATGGGTATTCAAGGACCTCATGGACACAATGGAAATCCAGGCCCTGCTGGACCTCCTGGTGATGCAGGTGCAAGAAGTCAAAACATCAATTTTAGCCTCAACTAATGCAGTCATGAATGTGACATATAAGCTTCTTCTGTGGTACAGTTGCTGCGCTCCAGAATCACAGTTCATTGTGTAAATAGCTATTATCTGTTTACAGGGGTTTTGGGTCCAAAGGGGCACAAGGGCATGCCAGGTCTCCCTGGAATACCAGGAAATCCAGGCTTCCGTGGAGAATCTGGACAAACGGGCCACCCTGGTCTGCAAGGAAAAGAAGGTAAATGGTGTGTTTGTGTAGATGGATGAGGATTATGGGATTCTGGGCTAGATTAGTGGATTAAGGGTTGCAGACGACTGGTCACCAAGAGGTCCTGGTTTATTTTTAAATGATTATGAGTTTATTTTTTGTTGCGTAATTTTGGCAACTGGTAGCATTCTTTTATTTGTCCAGTTACGACAATGTCATTGTTTAAAACAAAGTTTCTAGATTTTATTAATTCTTAAAAAATGATTGGTTTTGTATAAACAGAAAGAATTCAATGAAAAGAATGGAAATAATTTTCATGTGAATTGTTTTTCTGTCTGGCCTGCACACTCGAATTATAAGTCGATAATGAATCTGAATTCCCAGGGTCCCGAGGACGCTCTGGTTCACCCGGTCCTATTGGAATGGCTGGCCGCAATGTCAATGTTGGCTACCTGCTGGTGAAGCACAGTCAGTCCGAGCAGATCCCCATGTGCCCCGTGGGCATGTCCAAGTTATGGGATGGTTATAGCCTTCTGTACTTTGAGGGACAGGAGAAGGCCCACAACCAAGACCTGGGTGAGTGCAGATGACAAAGTAATAAAATCAATGACAAGATGTTGAGTCATTGCATGTCTGACACCACCATCATTTGTACAACTTTAGATCCAGAATAAGAATGTTGATTTACATAGCATTGTGTAGTGTTCGCTTATGAAATTGAATGTGCATTTTCTACAGTATCTGCATTTACATGGACCCTAATATTCGTTTGTAATTGGACTAGTAGCACATTCATAATGAAAAAGTCACATGTAACAGCGTCAATAGAAGTTAATTGGCCAAATGCGGAATGGATTGTAAGGGTTAGTTTAGACATGTTCTTATCCTTTTGATGGGACATGTATAAACCTGAAAAAACGAAACTTGCAAGTTCTATGCATGTGCAATGACATAGAAATGGCGTAATGATGCATGATGCATGGAACGTGTGTATACTGTATGTATGTATATATATATATATATATATATATATATATATATTTTTTTTTTTTTTTTTTTTTAATCAGTAACTATACTTTGTGATTCTCTGAAAGCTTTAAAATGGCTCACGGGTCTCTGTTTTGTTTTCCAGGTCTAGCTGGCTCGTGTCTCCCCCGTTTTAACACCATCCCCTTCCTGTACTGCAATCCGGGAGACATATGCTACTATGCCAGCCGCAATGACAAATCCTATTGGCTGTCCACCACTGCACCAATTCCCATGATGCCTGTGGAGGAGGCCGAGATAAAACCATACATCAGCCGCTGTTCTGTGTGTGAAGCTCCAACTGTGGCCATCGCCATACACAGCCAAGATATAACTATCCCACAATGCCCAGCAGGCTGGAGAAGTCTCTGGATTGGCTATTCCTTCCTTATGGTGAGACTTGAGTTCAAAATTATTACACTTTCATCATTCGAAACGTGTTTGCCAAGACCTCTAACTGGTTCTGTCACACTCACACAGCACACGGCAGCTGGAGATGAAGGTGGCGGTCAGTCTCTGGTGTCTCCGGGCTCTTGTCTCGAAGATTTCCGCACCACTCCCTTCATCGAGTGTAACGGGGCCAAAGGTACATGTCACTACTTCGCCAACAAGCAGAGTTTCTGGTTGACCTCTATCGATCAGTCCTTCCAGAGTTCCCCTCTCTCTGAGACACTTAAAGCCGGTCAGCTCCTGTCACGCATCAGCCGCTGCCAAGTGTGTATGAAGAACTTGTGACCTGTAACCTATGAACTTTGACACTATTGCAGCATTACAAGTAACACCTGCTTCTGAATTCTTCATTCCAAATTGCAATCGGATGTCAATGTTGCCAAGTTAGGCTTTTGAAATGACTTCATGTATTTAATGCATCACACATGACATGCCCTCAGATTCACTTTTCATCACTACTGTGTGCCTTATGACCGGAGCTATGTACATGTGCATAATGAGAAGTGAAGTAGAGATGCATGAAAGCATAGCTATGATATTTCTCTATATTATTTACTTTTCTATGTATGAAATGGTGCTTAGTTTCTAACTTATTACCTCAGTATTATCAAACCTGAATCTCTTGTTATTAATACACACAGCTGAACCAAAGAAGCCCATGCTTATGCACTTCTCTGCCCTTTCGTGTTATGTGGTAGTGCTTTATGTGAATCAAGAACCAGTTCTCATTCAGAACTGGTTCCATTGTTTTAAAAGGCAGAATCTATTTATACTAAATGCAAATAGCCGACATTGTTAGCAAAGGCCAATTATCCTTATTACAAATAGCATATGACTTCTATTTGCACTTTGTGTGAAAAGCATCTATTGCAATTTGTTGCTGTTCACACTTAGTGTAAACATAATCTACTTTTTGTTACACTTAGGTTACATTTACACTGCAAGCCTTAGTACTCAATTCTTATTTATTGCTCAGATTAGAATTGTTTTTCCTTTTTGGCTGTTCACGTTATTCACGTACTTCCAAAGAACTAAAAGAACCAAAGAACTGTATGTAAAATCTTTGGAGTAACTTCCATCAGGGCAGAATTGTGACGAATGTTGCGTAAAAGTCACATGAATTACCATATGACTTCAGACTGAGGTCGCATTGCAAAACATCCAATCTGTGTCTGTTTTAGGACCACACACGGAAGTGGCCCAAATCAGAATCGAAAAGATCAGATCCCATGTGGTATGCGATGAACAAACAAACAAACAAAAAAACAAAACAGATCTGAGTCACATCAGATAGCTCAAAACGGATTTGTAAAAATCCTATTTCATGTGATTTTTTTGCCATTCACACTTGCTAAATATGTTCGCATTCCAATCGGATGTGCACAAAAATGGGATTTGGAGTCTGAACGAAAATGTAGCATTAGTGTAAATAGCATCTGCCATCTCTTTCACTGCCTTTTAAAAACACTGGAACCCAGTGATTTCAGTTAAAAGTCCCCCTGTGCTGAAAATCAAGCTTTTAATGTTGTTTATGTCTATGTGGTGTTTTTAATATGCTTTAAGACAAACCATGTGCAAATTCTTAAGTCAACATCATTGCTGAGTATTTCCTCTTTAAAACTGCAGTGACACAAAGACAGTCTCGAAACGCGGTTTAAAATCACTGGTGTTTCTGACGTCATAAACAACCTTGTAACCAGTTTGTTAACTGTTAACAGAACCATTGAGGAACTAAGTGAATCAGAATCTGAACCAGAATCATTTAATTACTCATGATCATTTAGGCTCAATGACACAATGCTTAACCACAAGGCCGCTTAAACAGTGCTATCTGCTATTTTTAACCATTATATAAATATAATTTCACCAGACTTACACTAACACCATCTTCTCATGCCTGTATATTATTTTTGCTTTGTTTGTTTATGTAATGAACAGCTTTGAATAATCACTCTTGGATATGTATTGGTTTAGCATGAACCCTTTATCATCTAATGTTGTCACACACTATTCATTGGGTATTTTATTTCATAAAAGGTCATTAACTTTGAGACTTGAAGCTTTTTACTAGAATTTTGTCCAGTCAAGAGGCTCATTCTGGTTTGTTTGTTTGAACCCTCTATTTGTTACACCAGTTGCACTGATTTCTCTGAGGTTTACATGACACATGTCCAGGTCATTAGAAGACTGTAGTTCAATCTTTGTCCCACTTCCACATAAATGCTCAAACAGGCTATATTCTCCATTGAGTCTGTAAACAATGCCTAATGTGGTCAATGGTCACCTAAAAGTTTTGGACTTTCAGCAGTTTGGACCATTTTCAGTGCACATTGCACAAGTATTATTTTCCTGAAGCCCATAAACCACTAACATGTATCTGATACCAGTAAAGAGAACCAAATAAGATTATAATTCAGAATATTTGCATTGTCACTGCTTTTTTCCCCCATCTTTTCTTTTTTTAAACAAATGTACTTTCAATGTAATTATGTGGAATATTTGAAGACATTGATTTTTGAAGTTTTCATAGTGATATTGAATAAAAGAACAATAAATGCTTTTTGTTTGTTACATTTGTGTCATCTCTCATTTTAATGATATCTGAACAAGATCTACCTTTTAGAAAGTATGAAGTTATGCATTTATAAAGCCCCTTATATAGGGCCCACATCAATTATTGTAAACTAAAAGTAATTGAAGACCAATTTCTGTCTATTTCAAACATATGCTGGTCTTTTGATCTTTCTATTCATCAAAGAATTCTAAAGAAATGTATCATGGTTTCTACAAAAATATTAAGCAGCACAACTGTTGACATTGATTATAAATGTTTCTTGAGCAGCAACTCAGCATATTACCAGCATTTTGATTTTTCTCATTAGAATTAGTGAGGCAGTATCAGAAAATGTTCATAGAATTTTTACAAAATATAATGTAGATATAATTTCAAAATAATAATAATAATCAGAGATCATGACCATTCTATTCCATTGACGCAAAGAACAACAAAGAAAGTAAAAACTATTTCACAAAATTAAAGCAAAGACTATTCAGCAAGATCAAGTTATTCTATCTTTTAATTCCTCCCCCCCAAAAAAGTTTGTTTTAATACTGCTCTGGAGTGAAATAAATCAGCACATAGCAGTAGTTCAAATAAACTCTAGTTTAGTGGTGGTATGATTTATATCCATTCCTTCTTTGGCACTGATTGACAACACAATCCCACAATCCTGACGCCTAAGGTTTTCCTGGCTCTAGGCACAACATCCTGCTTTAGTCCTTTTCACCTCCATTGGCGACTCCAGGTCCACAGTGGAACTCTCTCCTTCGCTCCGTTTCTTCAGAATGGAAGGCAGAACCAGATCGAAGAGGGTTTCAAACAAAACGTCCACATTGTAACCCGTTTTAGCACTCGTCTCAAAGCACACGGTCTCGGCAGGCAGACAGGCCTTCTCCTCCAGGCCCTTGTAGCGCAGCACGCGGGCGTACAGGGCGACGGCGTCCTCTCTGCTCACCTGTTTGTGCTGGAGCGGAGTGCCGGGAGGAGTCGGACACGTGACCTCGTGCTGGCCTTCGTCCCCTCGCTCGCTCTCTGTGTCTGGCCCTTGAGCGAGAGCGTCGGTAAGGTCTGCTTTGTTACCCACTATGGCGAATATGCAGTCAGTGTTGGCGGTGTCGGTCAGGGACAGGAAGCGGTTCTCCAGCTCTGCCAGGCTCTGCCAGTTGGTAACGTCATAGGTGAGAATGACTGCCGCCGCGCCACGGCAGTACATGGAGCCCAGGCCATGGAACTGCTCTCGACCTGCATAGCACAAACGTGACGATCAGTATTCATTTGGAGAATTTGCACTTTACTTGAGAACTATTTAAACGGAATACTTATACATTACTTTTCTAAGACAAAAAATTTGTAGTATTGGGACACTGACACACTTAATCAGGTTTTTCAATCAGACCCATTGGCACAGGTGTATAAAATCAAGCACCTAGGAAGGGGGAAAAAAAAAAAATCCTGAGGAGCTCTGTGATTTCTAGCATGGTACTGTGTAGGATGCCACCTTTACAATAAGGGTGTGTTCACACGATTAAAACGAACCCTGGTGTGATTGCTCAGTTAGTGCGGTTCATTTGAATAAGAGTGAACACTGCCCTGCTGCGCACCAAACAAGTGGACCAAGACCGCTGGTACGGTTCAAACGATATATGATGTCACAAGATGCTCCTCTAAAAAGGACAGAATGCTCAAGCATACCTGTTTTTTTTTTCTCATCAGAGTCACAATATTGCCCATCACATTTCAGTACAGGCATCAGAACCTCATCTCCTTGCAGAAGATCTATGTTTGTGTGTGTGGCAGAGGGATTCCTGACACTGTTTTGACCCCTTTACACATGTATTAGCTCTTCACGAGTTCGCAGCTGGTCGGAATACCATCATATGTAGGCTACGCACATACAACAAGCACATTTATCGTAGCACACAGCATTATTTTGGATGTTCTGTCAGTTGCGTCTCAAAATATACATAATAAAAGCCGACCAATATCCCTACGCCTTTACATATCCCTATGCCTTTAGGTTCTGTGTTAAAATGCTAATGAGAACACTAAGCAGAACAGGTCTAAATATTTGGTCCGGAAATGAAATTTCATTCCTGCTAGATATTCCAAGGTCAACTGAAAGCGGTATTATTAAAAAAGTGGAAGCATTCAGGAACAGCAGCAACTCACCCATGACCACATAAAGTCACAGAGCGGTTCACCTACGCTCTTTCCATCGCTGAAGAGTTCCAAACACTGGCATTAGTATCAGCACAAAAACTGTGCGGCGGGAGCTTCACGGAATGGGTTTCCATGGCCGGCAGCTGCATGCACGCCTCACATCACCAAATACAATGCCAAGCAGTCGGATGGAGTGGAGTAGAGCATGCCGCCACTGGACTGGAGCAGTGGAAACGTGTTCTGTGGAGTGACGAATCATGCTTCTGCATTTTGAAGTCTGATGGGCGAATTTGGGTTTGGCAGAAACCAGTTGAACATGGACTGTCTGAGTGCACTGTGCCAACTGTAAAATTTGGTGGAGGAGGGATAATGGTGTGGGGCTGTTTTTCAGGCAATGTCCCTTACTTCCAGTGAAGGGAAATCATAATACTTCAGCACACCATGACTTATTGGACCATGCTATACTTCCAAATTTGTGGGAACAGTTTTGGAAAGGCCCTTTCCATGTTTCATCAGTCACAACAGCAAAAAAGGTAACAGTTTTCAGGTTATTGGTTTGAGTTTAGCCTAACTAAATATGGTGTATATTTGAGACTTACAAAGTAAAACATATTAAACATTAAATAAAGCATATTAAACATTAAATAAAACCTGCTGTATACAAAGTTTGTGCATTACAGTTAGGCTACAGTTGGAAAAGGACATTTTCTCTGTACGTTTTACAACCCTACTGATGAGGATTCAACGGTACAAAGGTCAACAGAATTAAACACAAGTACCATGAATAGTTCTGAGGGGCCAAATCTACTTAGTTAAAGAAATAAAAAGTTACAGACTGGGGGTAAACTAATCACTTTTCTTTTCACTTTCTCCTTTAAAAAAAAAACAAAACAAAGCCAAAGGTTGTCAGTCATCATACTGAGAGCTGTAACAGCAGAAATACAAGAGCTTATTGTTGTAAAAATATGTAGTGGTCTTCAACTAACTTGGCTTCCACTGTCTGTGTCTGAAGAATGTGAGAGAGCTTTGTTCCTTATTCTTATGCATTTCATGCAGCAAAAATGTGTACAATTATAGACCTCTAATGCAAATAAAACATCTAGGCCTAATACTTATAAGCATGGCTCATTTTCCTTTTTTAAATACTTGCATGCCACCAAATCATGTTCAAAGTTAAAATCAAAAGAAATTCAATTTACATTCCTATTTGAGATAAAATATTCATTATAAGGATGATCCGATCAAGATTTTTGCAGCCAATACGACCACTGATTTTTTTGTTATCATGATCGGCCAGCACTGATCCCGATCATTCAATGATCGGACATGGTCCATGAATGCCTCCCCTTGGCGCCGTATCTTCATCCAGAGACACCGCAAAGAAAGTGATGGAGTTCATTCAATAATAGGCTTAAAAACGTTGATTCATTCATCAATGAAACAAGGTGTTGAAATGAACTTAACCACTTTCAAAGGCTCAATCGTTGTGTAATGCGTCACCTGAGTAACGCTGAAGCTTCACATTGATTCAATGCATTGATCAGCGTTGACGGATGGAAAATCCCCTTAAACGTTGAAAGGAAACTTCAACAAAGATATTGCTTTCATCTTCTGACAACTAATGGCAAACTGATTTTTTCACAAATATATGACTTCTGTGTGTGTGTCTATGTGTGAGAGAAAGAGTCTGTGGAGGAGGAACTACCTCGAGACACCGAGAGCAGATGACCAAAAGATTTTCTTCTGAAAATGTGTATGAAAGCTCTGTTATGTATCCCCAATGTCTGTTGGTTGTTAAATATTTTTTGTATGTTTCTTGAAATGTAATTTAAAAAAAAAAGTTTGAATCATAGGCTGCATCCAAAATCGCATACTTCCCTACAATATAGTAGCCAAAAAACAGTGTGTGGCAAAATAAGTAGCCTATGTCCGAATTCACAGTACTCATAAAAGAGTAAGCTAAAAGTAGCAGGATGCCCTATTTCTTTCAGTGAGATTCTGAAGTGTGCATTTGATGGACACTTTACTATCCCATGATGCCACGGGAGAGGATTTATGACTTAGAGGCTGATAGGTCACATGATAATGACAACATGGTGAATGTAGTACATCCAGAATACATTCATACTACACACATTCACACCTTATAGTGTGTTTCACACCTTTTTTTGTGGTTATGAAGTTACTTATTGAAAATAAGTACCTACTCAAGAGAGTCTGCGATTTCAGATCCATCGAATGTGGTTATCGGCTGATAATGATCTGCGGCCGATCAATTGAAGCATCCCAAGTTCATTGTACATAAAAATTTTACATACTGTAACTTTAACAACTCAAAACTCCCTCCCCAGTGAAACACACACACAGTCTCTCTCTCTCTCTCTCTCTCTCTCTCTCTCTCTCTCTCTCTCTCTCTCTCTCTCTCTCTCTCTCTCTCTCTCTCTCTCTCTCTCCTCTCTCTCTCTCTCTCTCTCTCTCTCTCTCTCTCTCTCTCTCTCTCTCTCTCTCTCTCTCTCTCTCTCTCTCTCTCTCTCTCTCTCTCCTCATCTGACTATCACACAAGCATGTGACTTTTTGCCAGACAAGAGACTGCAAACAGCAGTACACGGGGTCATCTGAACATAATAAAATTCCACAGGAAATGACATAGGCTACTTTCTACATTAGATAGATAGATAGATAGATAGATAGATAATTATTTTCTATGATATACAATGATAATATGTTGTCCTTAAGAATGTTATTATTTTACACTATACAAAAGACAAGTTAAAAAAGTGCCTTTAATGGGTGAAGTTTTCCAACATTGACCAAGGCATTTCGGCATTTACTCATTTAACGTTACATAAAAATCAGGTGAAATATGCAGAGGTAAAAAAAAATCATGGTCTCCATATGACATTCTAAATATAAATAAAATAGGGCAATTTTTTTTTCCTGTAAATTCAGAAGTAGGCCAAGTTCTGTGAACTTCACCCATGACAGGGCCAGTAGTTAAATATCTGAATGAGGAACAAAAAGTGCTGACATTTACGAAAAAAAAGGCCATTACCATCACTGTGAGAAAGCATTTCTGAGCTCTTAAATCAGGATTTAACAAATACCAACACATAAAGCAGAAACTCACAAAAAAATAGTAACAAAACAAGATATGATTGAAATAACTCTCACCTGACATTATGAGTATGTTTATTTCGTTAAAAGTTCAGCTGACTTGGCTGGTATTCTTTTAAAAGACATACAGCTTTTGCGAAACACGTGTGATAATGTGTTTATGTATTTTGGGCTCTGTTTTACTAAATAAGAGTAGACGTAGCCAACCTGCAGTGTCCCATATGGATATGTTGTAGGGTCCCCACTGTTTGAGGAAGAACGCCCCTCCGACGGTGCTTATAGTGTCCTTAAATTTCCTCTCCGTGTATCTGTGGAGGAGAGAAGTCTTTCCTACGTTCATGTCCCCCAGAATGACGACTTTCACGTCGGGTTTCTTGGTCCTTGAGGCTTGAGGCATGTCTCCAAACACATGCCACTCATGCACACTCAACTCTTACAGGTAAAACCTCTACATAAACAATCCAGAGGACGGGCTTTCGCACCATGCGTTTTAAAGTGCATCTTATTACGTCCTCCGTAGAAAGCTTGGCGAAATAAATCCCATTTGTGTAGGTTAAGTCAGATAATAAAAAAGAATAATAAAGATTTTACAGAAAATTAGTCACGACGCCGATTTTCTAACTAAAGAACTTTCAAGTTGTTCAGCGGTTATGCAGTGTGTGTTGTCCGATTCGTCAGCGAATCATTCTTTTGAGTCAAGATTCGTTCAAGAATCTGATTGAATCAGTCCTAGTGCTTCTCGTGCTAAAACTAATTCCCTATTTAAATGATTTTTTATTTTTGTTTAATGTAAATGCTAATTGTGTTTTTTATCATTATAATGATATTTGTAACATAAACTGGGACACATAAAAATACAGGAAATGTGCTAAATAATAAAACATAATCAATACATTAGCTTTATTTGAACATTTTTTGAGCATTTTCTTTTTACAACAATAGCCAGATGGTATATAAAGACAGTTTTAAGGAAAATAAAAATAGAATTACAACGAAATAAAATAGATATATATACAAATAATTAAATCATCAAATGATATTCCTAACATTTTACAGCATGCTTGAGGGACCATGTGATGACATCCTGGCTTAAATGGATTGTTCATACAAAAATGAAAATTCTGTCATTAATTACTCACCCTCATGTTGTCCACCCATAAGACTTTTGTTCATCTTCTGAATACAAATTAAAAACTTTTTGATCAAATCTGAGAGATTTCTGTCCCTCCGTTGACAGCCTACTCAACTACCACTTTGACGTAAAACTAATCGATTTTAATTGAACGGTTGATCCACATTTTCTGAAGAGACTCGATTGCTTTATATGATGAACAGATTTAATTAAGGGCTTTTATTCAAATAAACATTGATCAGTGAACATAAACAGAAGCTTAAATCTGCATGAGGAACAAGAACAAACCTCTTGTGGAGGCTCAAACATGCTGGTAACATGAATGAAACTCATTGAATCCTGCTGAAGCTCAAACATGCTGGTAACATGAATGAAACTCGTTGGATCCTGCTGAAGCTCAAAAGTGCTGCGTAACATGAGAATGAACCTCATTGGTTCTTGCTAAAGCTCAAATGTGCTGCACAACAGATGAGAATGAATATCAATTTGGTTCTTGCTGAAGCTCAAACGTGCTGCATAACACACAAGAATGAACCTCATTGGTTAATTGACTAAATCACTCAATTCATAGTTTTACGATTTCTTTATGAACTTTTTGAAGCATCAAAGTGGTAGTTGTGTAGTGCTATCTGGGATAAAAAGCTCTCAGATTTCATCAAAATTATCTTCATTTTTGTTCTGAAGATGAACGAAGGTCGTCATGAGGGTGAGTAATTAATGACAGTATTTTCATTTTTGAGTGAACTATCCCTTTAAATACATTGAATCACTTTTGTAATCGGTTCTTTGAAAATGGCTGTTCAAAAGAACCGATTTGCCTACATGAGACAGTTCTTTCCAGCTTAACAGTGGCGGGCGGGGCAAATTTAACTTCAGTGTCAACGTCACAGGAAGTAAAACAGTAAAGGCGGCGCTAAATAAATATCGCTGTTTTCGCATTTTTAATATCACTGTAAACAGTCGTCGCTACAGTGAGTGGCATTATTTGGGTGTATTTCATGTCACATGTGGACTGAATTTCGCTTATGTCATCACGCATAAGCAGAGCGTCAGCGGAAGTCTGACGATTGTAGAGGGAGGACAATTCTTCTGTGTTTATCTGATCGAAAGAAGTCCTGTATCACAGATTCATTAATTAGAATACATATTGAACTTTGTTCCTGTTATCTGACTGGATACTGCATCTAATCCCTGTACAAAGCTCCACCGCGCCCACTCTCTACCTGAACAGTGTTTGTTTACCCGTGAACTTGATGAATCTGCTCAAACGTGCCACCTTCATTTTCTCTGAACAGCCACTAATTCTGGCAATTGGTAAGATCGGAGTTTATCGTTGGTTGCTTTCCCAAACTATGAGTAGGTTGAGGAGGACGGAATGCATGGAGGCAAATGCTCACTTCTCGGCGTGATAACTGTAACCATTGCGATTGTAGCAGTGTTGCTGTATGATAAAGGTAAATGCCAAAGGAAAGTGCCATGTAGTAGTACAGACCAAATGCTTCCGATCTGTTTATAATTTAATGCATTTTCATTGTAAATTATAGCATCAACGATTTGAGTGAACGAGTTTATGCAAAGCCTGGTGATTTATGTACGATTTGAGTGTGTTCCGAGTGTGTTTTATTTTATTTATTTCATTAATGTTTTATTCATTTAGGATTCTTCAGCTTATTGTCCGGTTTAAACTGAATCGCATATCCTGTAAGTTTTGAACCACACTTTATTTTAATAGTTTCTTTTTTATTAAGCTTAACTCAATTTTCAAACACTGAACACGTTAAGCTGAACACGCAGAGTGAACGTGTTTTCTTAAAAATATTCTTGGAAACATTCTCAAAGCTATTTTACGGTTTTAGCCACTGAGCCGTGGCGTGGAGCGCACGATTGCGATGACGTGGTACACAACTGTGGTGACGTTTCTACTGTTGTTGGCGCGGTAAACACTGGCGAAGTTCTAAGCAGCTTTGCATAAACCAGCTCAGTTAATCTCGGCGAGGCCTTTATCGCTATGCGCTCGGAAACTGCATGAGACGTCGTCAAAACAAGGCCTAGATATCGCCGCCGCCTGTTCGATGCGAAACCGAGTTGCATCCGTGCTCGGTTGCTTCGACCATCATGCTAGCGAATGCAACGCGCGGTTTCCTGTGGTCGGACATGGAGACCAGAGCGCTGTTGAATATCTGGGGTGAGCACGACGTGCAGACGGCGCTGGACGGAAACTTTAGGAATAGCCACGTTTACCGAGACGTCGCGAACCGTTTGTGCGAACTGGGCTTCGATAGGACACCAGACCAATGCAGAATACGGGTTAAGAGCTTAAAGAGGCAGTATTTCCAAGCGAAGGAGGGATCCAGGAAAAATGGGCAGTACCACAAGATGTGCAAGTTCTACGACGAGATGGAGAGGATATTGAGCAATAGACCGTTAGTAGAGAGGCAGGATATTGATAGTGTTGCCGTTGGGGGAGATGAAACGATGGATGAAGATGCTGAGAGTACTGAACTCTTGCAGGAGGCTCACATGGATGGCAGTGGTGAATGCTCTTTTATGGAGCATACAGTCAAAACTGAGTATCCATCCTGCCCCATTCCGGTGACAGTAGGAGGCATGAGTATGTCAACTTATTCTGATCAGTCAGAAAGCAATGATCTGCCATCTTTAGCCCAATCGGCCTGGTTTCCTCTATGCATGTGCATGTTAATATCTGTATCTTATTCTTTTCAAGGTTCATTTCCAACCAAACAGAGCAGCCTAACAAAGACCAACCCGCCCGCATCCTCGTCGAGCAGGCCACGGAGAAGCAAGAAGCGATTCGCGAACATGTCGCTGGAGAAGCTGATGGAGAAGTTCCTGGAGCAGAGCATGGAAGCAGAAGACAACTTCTACCGGCTTGAGGAGCAGCGTCTTCAGGCTGAGGATAAGCGCAGGGAGGAGGAACATTCCAGAGAGTTGCAGATGCTGCAGATGTTGGGCCAGATTTTCGCTGGCATCAGCACATCCTCTCCTGCACCGCCTGCCACTCCACAGCCCTCTTGTATACCCCAGACTAACCCCACCGTACCACTCATGCGTCCCTCTTTTGGGAATCGTAACCATCCATCTGCCTTGAACGAGTTTGCCAGCCACAGCCAATCAGCTGGCCCAGGTCTGCTCATGGAAGAGGGTGACACTAAATGTTCGTCTAGAGTTGCCATTTACTTTGAATTGCCAAATATGAAATCAAAAACCGTAATTTTATCCAATGCTTTACTGCTAAAATCCAATGAAAAGGTAGTTCATCCAAAGATGGACATTCTGTTGTTGTTTTTTAGTTTGTTCGCATTGTTCAAGTGTTTTTTCCCCTTTTTAATATTGAAAGCAGAATAATTAGAATCGTTTAATTTTCCCAAAAATTACCCCCCAAAAACAAGAAGAATTCGACTTGGTTTTTCTTTTTTTGGACATTTGGACACAATGGACATTTTCCATACATTGATGATGCTTCATTGTGACTGAAAAGGCTCCGGAAAAGATCATAAAAGTGGTCCATACAGCTATAATCTAAGTCTTCTAAAGCAATATATAGCTTTATGTGGAACATATATTTTAGTCAGTGTTCACTGATAATCCTCCTCACCACTCAAGCTCTGAAATATAATTTGGGTTCAAGCTCAGATTTTAAACAAAATAGTGGTAGGTTTGATGTCATTGGTGCTAAAACAGCGTTGGTTTTCATAAGTGAACCTGTGGGTTGAGTATGTAAAATACAGAAGTATGAGCTACAGCAGAAGGGAAGATTTTCAGTGAATAAAAGATTAATTTTAATGCTCAAGTAACTTCAGGAGACTCTGAAAGTACAAGCTGTATGGACTGGTTTTATAAGGGATGGGCCGATGGGAAAATTTTGTCCGATACCCATAATTCTTTATATTTTAAAGCTGATAACCGATATATTGGCCGATAAATCGAAATCCCAATTTTTTATATAATTTTTGAGAGCCTGATTACAAAAACAAAAGTCTCTCAATCAAAAGGCATCATTCTCCTAATTTTATGTAGCCTATATGATGAACATTTTGAACTTTACTGTATTTTCCCTTTTTGAAGTGATTCGAATCATATTTCAAGCAATTCAAAACCATCATGTTGAACAGTGCGCATCTGAAGTGTCTCAGCTGAAGGAAACAATACATTATTTCTCAGCTTTAATATATATCGGTCAAATTTTCTTACAGGGCCGATAATGATAACATTCAAAATGAACATACATCGTCCGATACCGATATGGTGGCCGATAAATCGTGCATCTCCGGGTTTTATCATTCTTAAGATCTTTTTTTGTTTCATTGAAAATCAACAACATGGTTTTAAATAAGATAAATAAATGATGAAAAAAATAGTGACAGAATTTTCATTTTAGGTAAACAGGGTCTGTTAAACAGTAATTTTAACAAACCAGCTAAAATGACTATCTCTGTCAACTAGTATAGTCCCAATGCATGGAACTGAACAAAGCAGCTCTGCTTTGTAATGAAAGTAAAGATTGTTATTTGTTTATTATTGATTGATTGATTGTTCCTGTGTTCTTCCTTCAGTCATAGAGCGCTCGTTCTCTCTGGGCACGGCAGGAATGGACAGTGTCAATCCTCTAGTAAGAAAGACAATTCCTCCATTGACATCCAAAAAACACAAGGGTCAGGATGGGCGCATTGGGATCATCGGAGGATGTCAAGAGTAAGTGACGCACAGATCTTTCTCAGGGCTATACACTTACCAAATTACTAGGTAATTGCTAGCTGTAATGGAGCTCCAGTGGTTTAATTCATGGTCAGCTAAACAATCACATATTGTATTAATCAACCTATTGTATTACAATTTTACAATTTCATCCCATCCTACATGTTCTCTATTCCCAATGTTTGTATGCTTAGACTGTCTAATTTCTAGAGCTGGCACCTAACTCACTTTTTCACTTTCAACCACATACCATCAAGTCATTCTCTGCCACAAATAATATTATAATGTGCTGTGATGTGAGTTCTAGTACTTAGCAAGCTGTTTTCTTCTGTTTTAACTCTGTAATTGTATATTTGCTTGGTGAAACTTAAGTATTTGTATTTTTCTTGTTAGGTACACAGGAGCACCTTTCTTTGCTGCTATTTCGGCTTTGAAAGTAGTAAGTACTTTTCCCTGGTTTAGGGAGATACACAGTAAATTTTCTTCAAAATCCTTAAGTGGTTACATTTCCAGATCAACTCATTTAGTGATCACTTTGTCACTTTATTGATCAAATAAACCATTAGTCATTAACTTTCTACTCTTCCTTTGTTTCCAGGGAGCCGATCTGTCTCATGTGTTCTGCACCAAAGATGCAGCTCCAGTCATCAAGTCCTACAGTCCTGAACTCATCGTTCATCCAGTGCTGTGAGCAGGAACTTTGATTACCAGTGAATTGATTCCGTGTATCATGCCAGCTAAAACATTTTTTATGTATTGTCATATCATGAGAAAATTAAGCGTGATGGTTCATGTGGTGCTGTTTCGCTCCTGGCTGTGTTCCTCCAGAGACAGTCCCAATGCTGTGGAGGAGATTGAAAAATGGCTGCCCAGGCTTCACAGTCTGGTTGTGGGACCAGGTCTGGGGAGGGAGGATATGCTTCTGAAGAATGCAAAGGCAAGAGAAATTATGCTTTATGAACATGTCTTCTGTGGTAATGTAGTCAATACGAATATGCAACACTAAAAGCATCTCATTTTAAAAGGTGAATTTCTTTCCGAATCTACTATATAGTATCGACCACAAATTTAGACATAGTTAAAGTGTTAGTTCACCCAGAAATGAAAATGTACTTGCCTTTAAGCAAAAATCTGAGTTATATTAAAAAATATCTTGGCTCTTCCAAGCTTTATAATGGGAATGAATAGTACAATTTATTTTTTTTAAGCCCACAAAAAGCGTATCCATCATAAAAGTAGTCCATACGGCTCCAGGGGTTAATAAAGGCCTTCTGAAGCTAAGTGATGCGTCATGAAACCATGGCACCATGGTTGACACACTTTACAGTCTATGGTTGACACACAAACCCTTTACTCACTCGTTTAATTGGCTCCAGATGAATATTGTTGGTGTTACAGAGTGAGGGATTGCGCATATTGAGCATAATTGTACTCATTCCTGCAGATTTTGTGCTCACACCCAAAGTGCTTGCACATAAAAACAAGTATATTGGCTATTTAAAATACTATAACGGGTCCGTGCGTCATGTCTTAAAGCAACAGCAGCCTAATATACTGGCTGCCAAATAATGTGATAATATAAATAAATAAAAATATGGCAGTTTTTCCCTATGGTATCGATGTCAAAATTGTGGCCACTGTAAATGCGTAGTGGCTAGTAACTTTGAAAAACCACTAGCCACAGTGGCTGGTGAACAAAAAAGTTAATGTCAAGCCCTGTTTGGGTGAACTAACCCTTTAAACCTTAAATGCCTCTTGCTCTAAAGGCTTATGCTTAAGTACTTGAATCGTTTGTAGGAAAGTTTTGACTGCACCTTGAAGTTGGTTGAGTCTGAGAATGTGATGTTGAAGATAAAATGTTGTTTAATTTTGATTTGACAGTTGATTTGGTCACTGCACGTTTGTCAATTTTATTTGGTTTTATTTGACTGTTTTGTGGAGTTCTCAATTTTTCTAAAATGTGGAAAATGAGAAAGAATGAGTTGGTGTGGTCCGTGCATCATCCGATCATTCAATTATTTCCTTAAAATATAAGCCAGGGTTATTCAATTAAATTTCCAAGAGGTCCGGTCTCCATGTTTCCTTCCCAGAGGAGGTCCGGACAATACTTTTTCGGAACAGTTATACACATCCATCAGGGCAGCCGTAGTGCTTTGAGAAAGAGAAAATCCTAAACACTCACTCACTCAGTCATAAAAGATGTGATCTCTAAGAATTTTTACCAATATTTACCAAAAAAAAGTGAATATTTCTCCCATCTGGATATGAATATTATTAAAAGGTTAGATCAGATATTTGAACAGGCAATTTTTTTATTTTACATTTAGACACCTACACCACATAGAAGGCCTTGGGACTGAGAAAACATTCTGGGGGTGCAGGGTTTGAATGGGCTGTCCACCATTTGAATACCATTGTTATTCTACTAGCCTGGAGGGTTGTTTATTATTTTTATATGTAATAACATTAATTATGTTTTTGAAGTTGATCCTAACTGTTTTTCCATGTGCTATTGATAAATGCAATAGTTTCCTCATTGGTTAAAAGTAAAATGTGGGTATTAGTAGCTACTACCATTGCAGTGATCTCCATTCTAATAAGAGTAGGCATTGACCAGAGCCCGGCAAATTTATTTAGGTATAAAAGTTTTAAAAGGAATGAAAACATTTCCAATCTCACCAAATCATTAATTCAGAACCTGCATGCATATGTCTGTTATTTTTTTGCGTATGAAACTATACAAGAGATACGCTGCTGCGCAATTGATCCAGCACCTTATTTATACTATTGTGTTTGAGCTTGTGAGATTAAGTTCAAATTTAGGTTTGATAATATTAAAGGAGCCCACTTAATATAATGTAGGCTATGTCCTGTAGTACTTTTAAATTTAGGCAAACATTTGATGGACTCGCATTAAGTTTCAGCCTTTAAAAGTTCAGAGTTTCAGAGTTTTTTCTTCATTGTCCAGGCTGATAGAAATAGACATTTAGAAATTTCTCCAAATAAATTGACCTCTAGATTAAAAAAAAAAAAACTTTTATAGACTTTTTAAATATTTCTAATGAATCACTGACCATAACCTACTTTGTAATTGTAAAATGAATGCAAAAACATTATAACAATAGGCAATAATATGATTGTGAAATAGTAAAATCAATATTAATTTGAAATACTTATATGCACCTGTTTAGTAGCCTGATCAGTGAAAAACAAATCAGTGCAGTGTGGTAATTGTGGGACATCATTTTCGCACACACACACACACACACACACACACACACACACACACACACACAGTGACATGTTATCGTGATAATGTAGCGATGTAGAATTGTTTCCCAAATGCCCATACATGGTTTATGTTGGTTTAATTTATGTTTGGCTCTTGATTCTTTTTAGGAGATTATTGAGAGGTCAAAACTCAGAGGAATACCAATCATCATTGATGCTGTGAGTACTGTTTTCACTGACACTGGCAGTCGTGGCCTAATGGTTAGAGAGTCAGACTTGTAACCAGAAGGTCGCGGGTACGGTGTGTTTAATACTCACTGCTCCTAATGTGCACTAACTTCCATTAAACAAATTCAGAGTATGGGTTACCATACTTGGCCTTCACGTCACTTCACTGATCAAAAAGCTTTCATACTGGGCATGTTGACAAAGTCAATAGATTCAGTGAACTGGGTCAGAGATAATAGCTCCGTCATGGCTTTTAAACATTACAGTATTAATACATATTGCAGATGCTGAATAAAATAGTCAATTGTGTAAACCTAAAGTGTTTTCTATTTTATTTTTTTTATACAGGATGGCCTTTGGTTAGTGGCAAAAGAACCATCAGTCATTCAAGGATATCAGAGAGGAATCCTCACACCCAACTTTATGGAGTTTACTCGTCTGTATGAGGCCATGGTGAGTTTTGGATGTGCTAGCACATTCTAGCTCAGACGGTTGGGACTTAAAATTATTTAAATGGAGTTGCATTAACACTATCCTAATTCAAATACTAAAAGAAACCAAAAATAACAATATACAACATTAAACTGACATTATTTTTTTTTTTATTTAGTTTATTTAAATTACAAAAGCAGTACTAGAGATAAAAATCAGCTTACATTAGAGGGCTTTCGAATATTGTCTTGGACAAAGGGTGAATCCAAAAAGGTTAAGAACCTGTCCTAGAACACAGAAATACAGAATCATAAAGGCCCAGATCAACTTAAAGCGAAATCGAAGAAACTGCAATGATGTCATTCCTAAATTAAATATGTTATAATTTGTTTCTGGAGTTTGAAACAGTTTGCCAAAGCGAATCTTCTGGAAAAGTTTGCTCTTGCTTGTAAACGCCTTCGATCTACCATTGGTCTGCGGCGACCATGTAATAGGCTGGTGTGGCTCTGCCGACTTTGATGAATTAATGATCGCCGGCATGCTTTATACAGCATTAATTCTTAACAAAGATAAATCAGATACATATAGGCCTACACAAAATAACATTTGCACAAACAAAACAAAATTCTGCAAATGCACACGCAAACGTATAGTCATAAAGGTGTAACTCTAGCCTTTAAACATAAATTAACAACAAAAGCATAGCTTAGCATAGCCAAACATAAGCTCCGGCGCGCTCACTTCATTCTTCTTCGTCTGCGTTACGTGTTTCGCGGTTGAGCAGCATGCACATGCGCATGACCTTGCACGTTTTATCAATTAAATTATCGACAAATTAAATCAATGGGCGGCATCGGGTTGTTCGTTAACAGTATTACCACAGGTCATGTATTTCAATCTTCTTTTTACCCTTAAGCAAAAACCCTTAAGCAGAACTTCAGCCAGGGTATACCGGGGCTTTTACAGACACCTAATTCATACAGTTGCAGTGTACGTGCTAAATGAAACTTTGATTTCAGCATCATGAACCTCTGGACAGCACCGACCACAAGAGAAGTGCTCAACAACTGACCATCGCCTTGGGCAATCTGACCATGGTTTTAAAGGGGGAAGAGGACATTATTACTGATGGAAAGAACAGTAAGTGGCTTTCTTGAGATATTTAGACTTTATAAAGTTCCGATGGACCATTTTCTTTCTCTAATGTGTTGTTTCTACACTTTCAGTGCTGACCTGTAGTCAAGAGGGCAGTGGGCGGCGCTGTGGAGGACAGGGAGATCTGCTCTCTGGTTCCTTAGGAGTTTTCGCTCATTGGGCGTTCAGCTCCCCTCCAGATGCCACTAAAGGGTAGAGTGCTGCATCTTCAGTAGTTATTTGATGCGTCATTGAATATCACTGAGTTTAAAGAGGACCAATTATGCTTTGTTACATATTCAACTGCTGTTTGAGCATGAAAAAGGTCTGCAAAGGTGCAAAGGTACAAAGCACAAAGTCAATCAAAAGGTAGTTATTCTCTAATCTGAACTCCCTGAAGTGCCTCCATTGTAGTCTTTAGTTTTCGAACCGTAAACGTGACAATATTCTTCTTTTAAATAATTCCCACCCAAAAAACTTGGTTGAGTTGCGTTAGTAGTGTGTTGAAACTACTTCCAAAAACACACTTGATGCGGTTGACCAATCACAAAACACTGGCCCAGTTGACCAATCAGAACACACTGCACTTTCCAGCTTCATAGAGACAGGAACTAAACAGTGTTACTGACAGACTGGGAAGAGAGGTGCTGCAATGATGTCAAATATGTGGGGACAAAATAACACTAAAGCATTTAACCTATTCTAGTAAACCTCAAAAACAAAATGGACAGTTTGGAAAAGAGAATATGGCCACTCTAATTATAAATGTTTCTCTTTTTTTTTTCAGCATGAATCCCTCGTTGGTAGCTGCATTCGGTGCTTCGTCTCTGACGAGGCAATGTAATCGCCAGGCCTTCCACAAACACAGCAGATCAACCACAACCTCTGACATGATCCAGGAGATAAGCAGCGCTTTCAAGAAGTTGTTTGAAAGCTAAACTGTGTGTGTATCCATTCTCTTTTTATGGTCATTATGAAGACTAAAGGTCTGCATCTTAACGCTACTTGTTAAATAAACATGAAGTACATTGTTGAGCATCTGTTCTTTTTTTTCTTTTCCCTTTTATTTTAAAGTGCCTCTTGTAGTTCTGCAATACAGTATCAACTACTTCTCCACTTTCATATCTGTGTGGTGGCCCTCTATAAACGTCCAAACACTGTTTTTTTTTTTTTTATGTATGTCTATCTATAGATGTGTGTTATGTTTAGATTTGTATATGATAACCCACCAAGAGATCATTTTAACACTGTCCCTCTATTAATGAATTGCTGTCTTACTACCTGCTGCAATTTATTTATTGGTCTGCTTGGAAAAATTCTCACTTTCAAGCATTAAAAAAAAAACCTTTTATAGTTGATGTTCTCCTTACAATAAGCTGTTTAACTCCTTGTTTTCTGCCAATAACTCAAAATCCCCATTTAATGTGTGGGTCAAATTACAAATAATTGAAAGTGGCTGTCACTTTTAGATATAGTTTGTTATTCTACATATTAAACTAACATGGAAGTTTTACTTATAATGGTTCATATTTTGTTTTATTTCCTCTGTGTGGATAATGAATGTGTCTGGACATGATTTTGGGTGGTATGTAGAGATAGTTGAAACAAAAATCAAATGGTGAAAAACTACAAAAAGTGTTCAGTTTTAATAGCATTCCTGTTTGTACTCTGATAGTTTCTATATGGTTTACAATTTCTTGAGAACTATAGAGTATGGGGCTTTTATTAGGTAAATTCACACCTATGCACTTTCCAGATGAGCATTGCATTCAAATACCTTTTTGTGATAAATTAGTCACCAAACATTTAATAAATTCTAAGGCATTTTGTAAATTCAATTCATATGACAATACCTGAGGAAAGGTGCAGTTCCTAACTTTATCCAACAAAAGATATATTAATTTTAATCTTACAAAACATTTAACGGGGTAAAATGTTTTCGTTATGTTTTCTGCTACATTGTTGCAACCGTGCTCTTCGCCACACCACGTTCAGATTGCAAAGCGCATGCGTGACTCCATCAGGATTCTCGAGGTCTCCTTTTCTAGTTTTGTGATACGTTTATTTTGTAGTGAGAATGCGCAATGTCAATTCGAAGTCTCAAGAGTTCTCAAGGGACCCGTTTCTGGTTTTGAGGGTCGTTTAGTGGGCACGCGCAGGCTCAGTCTGGGTCTGAAATGTTCCGTTTCTGGTTTTGTGTTAGGTTTACATGGACATAATAAATACATAGACGCCCTATTTGTCGCTTTGGAGCGTTGCTCCGATACGTCAACTTGTCCGCCATTTTGCGGAGGGCAAGACAGCGCTGTGAACAAATGCAAGTAAACGGGTGAGCTGCGGTTTTCCTGGATAAAAACAATAATAACGTTTACATTTATCAGCCGATTTCAGTGGTTTGCACGTGGTGTACGTTACTATTACTAATTATATAATTACCAAATACAACCAGAAAAAACTGTTCAATCTTGTTTGTGAAAGGTAATTCCCCGAGACCTGTTTTCAATTGTGTGGCGACTTGTTCAGCCCCAAGCAGCGCACGAAACAGGCATTTTTCTCAATTCCCATAATGAGAGGTATGGGCAAGTTGCCCTCCTTGATATGGCGGCGCCGTTGACGTACGCTCCAGCAGCCAATAGGGTGTCTATGTATTTATTATATCTATGTAGGTTTATATGTGTAGTGGGGATACGCAGCCTCGGTACGGAGTCTCAAGTGATCCGTCTCGGGCTTTGGTGCACGGTCATTTTGTAGTGGACATAGCTCCAGTCCTGAATCTTAAATGATCCGTTTTAGGTTTTGAGGGTTTCGTTCCTTCAGCGAGCGCGCAGTGTGATGTGTTTATGTGACCACGCTGTGCGTCTAGTCTCGCGTCGCCTCCCCCTTGTAAACTCTTTGTTTGGGCGGTGCACTTAATAAGAGCAGACATCGTGTAAAGTCCACCATTTTTGAGACGATTCCTGTTTGCACGCATTTGTAACAGCGAGTGTTCAGTAATGTCGGTGGGACTGGAGTCTGGGTTTTCTAGCGAGGAGGTGCTGAATATTCGCTTCCCTCTTCACCGGGCATGCAGAGATGGAGATGTGGGCGCGCTGTGCTCGCTCCTCCAGTGCAGCGCAGACCAGCTCTCGGTGGAGGACTCTTTCTACGGGTGGACGCCTCTACACTGGGCTGCACACTTCGGCAAGGTACATCATCATCACAGATACATTATCACTCAGCCACAATGTACTCAAATGCATTTGTAAAGATGTTTTTATTCGCTATGCTACTCAAACCGCATCAGAAGCAGATCATTAATTTAATCCATGCAAATGTCATCGTGTTGGATCTGAAGTGCGCTGACGATCTAACGTCAGTTGAAAAGGACGCATTCATTCAGTGCGTGCCGTGAACCTCCTCGGGCAGCTTGGCTTGATCTTTCCTTTTCATTTGTTTTTCCATTTTACGACTGTGTCGTGGTTTTAACAGGATTGTATATTGATTATAAACCCGTAGTGAATATAAAAGAGCAACAACGATACGAAGACGAATGCTTTTTTTTTTTACGCTGCCGACAGTGCCGTTAAAACCGTTACCGATCATTTTCGTATTTTCAAGACGTAACGTTAGAAAATAAATGCAGTTACTGAGGATGACTTTCAAAGGCAAATCTAACGCACTAGAAATTAAATTAATGCAGCTAATGTACAGTTTTTACATTCTATATAAAATAAAATATCACACGAACAAAAATGTTGCATTGATTTATTCATTCATTCATTTTATACTATAACTTGATAAATAACGCTATTATTTACAAATAGTGTTACAAATAAACAACACTTTTATGTTACGTTGCCATATGAATAACCGGCCTCAGAAGAATAGTAAAGAATGAAAGTAACACGGTTCCACTGCTTTAAAGGGATGGTACACCCCAGAAAGTACTTACCCAAGTTGTTCCAAACCTGCATGAGTTTCTTTTATTTTACACAAAAGAAGATATTTTAAATAATGTTGTGAACCAGACAGTGGACGGTACCCATTTACAAGTAGGAAAAAAATGCAATGGGAGTCAATGGCTACTGTCAACTGTCTGGTTAACAACATTCTTCAAAATATCTAATTTTGGCTTCAACAGAAGAAACTCATACAGGTTTAGAACAACTTGAGGGTGAGTAAATGATGACAATTTTCATTTTTGGGTGAATTAACCCTTTGTGTTTTTGATTCACGTGGTTAAACATTTCAGTGTTCATACAAGTGTATTTTTAGATGAATTCCTGTGGGTGTAGACTTTCCTCAGGTAATGATGCTGAACTTCAGGTTCGCCTCACTTTCTCAATAGCTACATTATTCATGTAACTGATGCCTGATGAGTTGTTCTCAGATGTCTCAGTTGCCCAACCAGATGAAGTATGAGAGACAGCAGGCTGATATAAACACAACCCGTTTATTTTTAGAAATGGGTTACTGAAAATGGAAAACATTTTCTGCAGATTTAAAGCTCCACAGGATGCATGCATGAACTTGCACCGCAACCTTTCAAGGCAGTGTCAGTGCGGATGAGCTTGATCAAAAGGGTTTTTAGATCAAACTAGATTCCAGTATAATTCAAATGATGCCAAATATGATTGTGAGTTATAAAAGAGAGAATGAGGAAGCTATAAACCTCTCTGTTCTGGTGCCACTCCCACTTTCTCTGTGTTGTTTGCTTCATCTGGATGTGTGTAATGTCTTCTAAGCATGGGGGTGTCTAGAGTAGAATCGTTTTTAAGGTTGATTAGATGAATAACAGGAAGAGTCAGGGTGAAATTTGAGATCTGTCCGGAACGAGGATCAAGGAATGTTGAAAACACAACAGTAACCATCTATCAAATGTACTAAATGGCTCCTTTGTCAAATGCAATTGTTTTCTTAGCCACGTGCGTTAAAGCAAGACCATTTATTGTGTCTGATTTAGATGATTAACAGAGGTGTTGTTAACCCTATTGGAGAATAATGGACCCATTTCACAGACTGTGGTATATGGTTATCGTGTTCTTATATTGTTTCACATGTTCATGTTGAGAAACTAGAATATCCACATGCTCGGGTGAAAGTTGGCTCCTCAGAAGGCTGCAGAGAAAACAACACCGATGTTGCAGCGACACAAATAACAGTGTGCTAAACAAAGCTTCTTACAGCGCTTTGTGTCTCCCTCGAATCAGATTAGTTATCTTCTCAGCTGTCTTCTTACCTGTAGTAGTGAATGCAGTGACGGACAGCTGTCTTTCCTCAATCGACTGGTTAAAACGATGATTGTGTTTAGATTTTATGTGGCCTATAGCCTACACACGGCTAAGGGAGGGTTGGCAAATTTGACATTTTTTTTTCTCTTCTGACCAATGTAATCAATCTCTTGCTAGATATTTGTTTCCACTTTTGTAAAGTCATAAAAATGTAATTGTGGATTTTTTGTGTGCTATTGGAGCAAATGGGAACGTAAAAATTATATTAGTTGTTGTAGTTAACGTTCACCACTATAAAAGTTCACCCAACTATGATGACTCCCACTACTGAGAACCTCGGAAATGCGAAGAGTCCATATACGGAAACAGAAATTGTCTACAGAAATTTCAGAAGTTTGTCTACATCTCACTTGCTATCATTAAATTGTATTTTAAATATGCATTTATGTATTGTACTATTTTCAATATCGACTTTATATCTGCTATCCTGCTCTATCGGTATCGATTACCATCAGCTATTGAAAAGCCCATATCAGTTGAGCACTATTTAAATGCACTTTTCCTTTGTCCTCTCCCATCACCCAGCTGGAGTGTGTAATGCGTCTGGTGCAGGTGGGATGTGGTGTGAACCTTGTGACCTCTCGGTTTGCCCAGACGCCTGCTCACATTGCTGCCTTCGGGGGTCATCCTCAGTGCTTGCTCTGGCTGTTGCAAGCTGGAGCTGATATAAACAGACAGGTAAGACATCACTGTCTTATGAGGTGATATATGAGATGCATCAGTGTTCTAAGGCTATTTAAAACTGCAGCTATCAACGTGGAGTTATGTGAGAAAACCAAGCAGTAGTGTTGTCATGATACTGGAATTTCCAACTTCCATACAATACCTTGAAAAATATCGATATTTAAAACCACGGGAAAAACTGTCATAAATACCGCCAAACAGATCTGTTATTATCTCATTTTTTGATAATTTGAACTAGGCTATATTTAAAAGCAAGCAGCTTTACAGTATTAAACATGAAAAAAAAAACAGTACTTTTAATAAGAATCACAACTTTTCAATTTCTACTATAAAGTGGCTCTACAGTATGTTTGTGTTTTTACTTGCAGACGTCTGACCTGACCTTGACCTTTTTACGGATAGTTCGCTTTGTCAAGTTCGTTCTTACTTATATGGGGGCCTAAACATTATATCACTTAATGAAATTATTTGGTTATGAGTAATAAATATAAAGGTACCAATATGCCATCCTGTAAAACCTGAAACATTGTCACTGTAGTTTTTAAGGTGAATTTCTGGTAGCCACTGCTGTAAATATAACGAGATATCAAGTTCCAGCTTGATTTAAGATTGTAGTCATACCATCAACTCCTACAGTTTCCCCATTTGAAAGTAGAGGTGTTTATGAAATATGGCTTATACTTGTTCTTATTTTTGAGAATAACCCCAGACCCAATCAGCCTGGGTTTACTCAGTGCAGAGTTTTTTAAGGCCCTGGGCCCTTCACGACTGTGGTAGTTTTGCTGTGTTCATGTACTGCATCACTAGTATGTTTCCATATGTGCAGAATGTGGTAATCACCATCAGCATATGAGCACATTTCCCATTGTTCATGTATTCTCCACCTCTACCATTCATTGGTGTGTTACAGCAAAGACATGAGATAACTAGGCCATTGTTACATAACCAGTGATGTGTTCTCCAAATATAGGCTAGTTTCACATCGGTGGCTCAGACAGTTCAGCATTATTCATTTAAGGGCATGACCGTTCCCATCGACCGATCTCTCGCACAGTCTTGTCTTTTAATACTTCGATGAATTTTGCACACATTCTTTTCCAGTGAGTCACTGATTTTGCTGAAAGGGCTGGGCGAAGCTCAGCTGCTCATTTAAGTGTTTACTGTAGCTTTCTGTCAAAGTGAAAAGTTTATTGCTCCTGCTAGGAGCGCCTCTGCTGCTCTGCCAGGATGATCCACCAGCTTCTAAATAAATGATGATGCTGGGCTGTGACGGAGAGATTGCACTTTCACTTCCAGCAAAATGGTGAATGCTGCCATATTCAGCACTCTGGGTAGTCTACACACATTGGGTTACATTTTATTTTAAGGTGACATAGTTACATGTTACTACATGTACTTACTAACTATAGTAATGGCAGTAAATTATTCATGATTACAAGTAACTAGCCCTAAACCTAACCTTAACTGTATAGTAAGCACATGTTAATTAATACGCAGTACTTCATTAAGTACAATGTATCTACATCACCTTACAATAAAGTGTAACCAAAATTTACATAAAGCTGAAGTAAAAGTACATACTTTTTTTTAAATTAAAAACTAAAAAAAAAAAACATTTTAGAAACACATTAGAAATGTTGCCTTAGCAACTACCTAAGAGGAAGACAGTTTGAAGTACTAATATTACTACAACTGAAAAGCAAAATAAAATAAATCACATTACAAAATTACAAAAACTAACTGAAATTAAAGTAAATGATCTCCTTTTATTAATAAACGCTATAATGGTAATAATAAATAATGCTAAAATAACACTTTGCAGACATTTGCTTTATCTAATAGATAAGCCTGTTATGATTATTACATGATTGCAATTAGTTGAGTTGATTTAAACTAGATTATTTTGAGAACCACACTCATGGTTCACTTTAAATTTCAAACACATTGTCCCACATTTTAAGCAAACACAAAAGGCCTATTTCATAGCATTTCTATATGGACTGAAAGATTGAGAAGCATCCTCTGGAAAGTGTCGTTTCTGCTTCATGCTGACATTACAACTTCTCTCACTTTATTTTAAGGTTCACATAATGTAAGTTGTGCTATTATAGGTTATTTTTGCTGTTTTGGTTATTTTGGTTATCAGGCATGCAGAAGACGAGTCAAATGTGACAAAAGCGCTGTAAATCTTCAGACAAAATTTCCCAGCTTTTCTCTCCCTCTCCCTCTCCCTCTCCCTCTCCCTCTCTCTCTCTCTCTCTCTCTCTCTCTCTCCCCCTCTCTCCCCCTCTCTCTCTCTCTCTCTCTCTCTCTCTCTCCCTCTCTCTCTCCCTCTCCCTCTCTCTCTCTCTCTCTCTCTCCCCCTCTCTCCCCCTCTCTCCCCCTCTCTCTCTCTCTCCCTCTCTCCCCCTCTCTCCCCCCTCTCTCTCTCTCTCTCTCTCTCTCTCTCTCTCTCTCGTGTAGGACTATGTTGGTGAAACCCCCCTCCACAAAGCGGCCCGTGCAGGCAGCATTGACTGCATTACCACCCTCCTGGTCCAGGGAGCCAAGGCAGAGTAAGTCATCTTTAACTGCTGCGCAGAGTAACTGTATCTCTCTCTCTGTCTCTCTCTCTCTCTCTGTCTCTCTCTCTCTCTCTCTCTCTCACTCTCTCTCTCTCTCTCTCTCTGTCCCTTGCATCCATTCAAATGCCCCACTGGTGCCTCATTTATGAAGGGCTCCATCAAAACTGAAATGTGGATTGTCTTGAATGTAATGCTCTACATGTCATTTCTTCTGCTGCATGACAATACGGGCTCAAGACGATAGTGAATTATAGTGAGACCATCTTGAATTAAGATTTTCTTAGCCCTTTTCTGTAAAGACAAATGAGCCCCATTGTCCAGTGGTAGAAAACGGACTGGTTTTCAATCTCACATTTTCACTTGATTTTAAACCTTGCATGCATGAGTTATAAATAAAAGAATTTGAACTATGTTTATATTCTCTTTATTATGCTATTAACTGTTAAAGATTTACGACATGGAAGTGAGGCTGTTAAAATTTGTACCTAAAAATGTTATGCGGCGTTGCATGACATGCAACAAATATTAAAAGACATAAATATTGAATAAATATGAATATATTAACAACATTGTAATCCAGTCAGATCTGTTAGTCTTATTTTGCTGCTGATTATTTTAGATTTTATTATTTGAAAGCTTTTTAATATGTGAAGGAAATTAATTTTAAGTTTATGAAAAATTTTACATTCTTGGACAATACATGTTTGTATATTGGTACTATAAAAAAAAATCCCCCCTACATTGTTTTTGGATGACGAGTGTTTATTAGATATTTTTGATTGAAGTTAATGTGTTTACTGCGTAACACAAATGCAAACCTTTAAGGGGATAGTTCACCCAAAAATGAAAATTCCCTCATGTCATTGCAAACGCTTAAGACTTTCGTTCATCTTCGGAACAGAAATAAAAATATTTTTAATGAAATTGAGAGCTCTGTCTATTGACACCCTACACAACTACCACTTACAAGCCCCAGAAATGTAGTAAAGACATTAAATTAATCCATGTGACTTGTGTGGTTTAACCTCAATTTTATGAAGAGATGTAAGTGCTTTGTTTGCGCAAAAAACATAATTTTCCACTTTACTTACAAAATATTAATCTCTCAACATCGCAACAACATCTGCTCTCATGTCAACACAACACGAATGCGTTGTGGTGCTCTTGTGAATGCGCGTTGGTAAATTGTCTTTTTGCACAAACAAAGCACTCGCATCACTTTGTTGAGGTTGAACCACTGCAGTCACATGGATTACTTTAATAATGTCTTTACTACCTTTCTGGAGCTTAAAAGTAGTTGCTTAGGCTGTCAATGGAGGGATAGAAACCTCTCAGATTTTATTAAAAAGATCTTCATTTGTGTTCTGAAAATTAACTAATTCTTATGGGTTTGGAACGACATGAGAGATTGATTATTTACAGAATTGACAAAGTTTTGGATGATCTAACCCTTTAATGAATTAGATACCATGAACTAACAGTTTTTTTCAGCATTTTATTAGTTAATTTATTTAAAAAAAAATATATTGATGTTTGTTCATAATACATTATGGATAATACAAAAATTAATTAACATTTGTCCAAGATTAATACATGCTGTTCTTGTTAGTTCATGATACCTAATGGATGAACTGATTTGAACAAATTGAACCCTACTGTTATGTATCAATATAGTATAGTACAGCTTTTGTCCATTGTGCTAGACCAGGGTTGCCCAATCCTGTTCCTGGAGATCTTCCTGCAAAGTTCAGCTCCAACCCTGATCAAACACAACTGAAGCAGCTAATTAAGATCTTCAGGAGCAAGACGGGTGTGTTGGATCAGGGTTGGAACTGAACTCTGCTAGGTGGACCTCCAGGAACAGGATTGGACACCCCTGGTCTAGACTCTAAAAGACTGCTATATATATATATATATATTTCAATGTTGTATGTGTATTCTTTTTGTCATTGAAGCTGGAAATGTGATTTTGAAAGTGACCTAAATACACTCAATCCATTTTTAAATGTATTTTGATGGAGGTCTTCTGAAATATTTGACCAGATTTGGTGTTATTGGCTTGATTTTGCCTAAATGTGAAATGTATTCTGAATTTAGTAATTTGATGATCTCTATCATGTCTTCTATAATCCCCTGTGAAGTGCGGAGGTACAGTAATATCCTTTTTGTTTCCTTCACTTTTTGATTTTAAATGTGTTGTCATTACAAGGTTGCAAACGGTTGCACATTTCCTCATAGCTCAAAAGCGAACAACAACTGTTGCCATTTTAAATTGTCCTTTGTTAAGAAGGATTTTTTTTTTCCTTGTTGGGAGATGAGATGAAATGAAGTGTGAGAGCCCCTATAGTATAGAGGATGAATTGAGCTCCATTCACAATATCTCTGCAGTGTCATTATTTGGCTAATAAATGCATTTTATTGCATTTTATATTTTCTTAGTTTTTCCTAGAATCCTAAAGGCCGGTTCACAGCTATAACGATAACTATATTAGCGTCCACACCAACGTACGATAACGTCCTGTTTACTATAAGCATGCGCTGCAGTTTGGTTGTCTGCTACTTAAAATGCTCAATCTCTTTAAAGCAGGATGGATACTGATTGGCTGTCAATGTTTTTATCATTCATCAGCTGGAAAATTGTTCTGGAAGTGATTAGAACGGGGTTTTTTTTATCGTTATAGTTGTGGTGGGACTATTTAATTTTAAGACACTTTTTGAACTATCTTTATCGTTATTTTAAAATAATAAAAGATTTTCTTTTAAAATGGAATAGTGTTTTTTTTTATATATCTCTAGAAAGGGACAATTCACCCAAAAATGAAAATTGTCATTTACTCACCCTTATGTTGTTCCAAACCTGTTCTGCTGAACACAAAATAACATATTTTGAAGAATATTGGTAATCAAAAGGTTGGAGTAGTATAGAAAAAACAAATACTATGTAAGTCAATGTGGCCCATCAACTGTTTGGTTTCGACATTCTTCAAAATATCTTCTCTTGTGTTCAACAGAAGAAAGAAATTCAGGCTGGTTTGGAACAATTTGAGGATGAGTAAATGATGACAGAATTTTTGGAAGTTCATTTTTGGGTGAACTATCCCCTTTTAGAGAAAACACTGTATTCTATTTTAAAAGAAAATAAATGAGAAATTGTACCAAAATAATGTGAGTGCACATTTTACAACACTTTTTAATCAGAAAAAAATGAAGAAATGGTTCATAGCTACAAATCTGTGCCGATAGTGTTCATCCAATCCTGAAGAGTTTATTTCCAACCTGCTGCAACATACCTGTTTAAAAGTTTCTAGTTATCCTGATAACCTTGATAAGCTGGTTCTGGTGTGTTATATTAGGGTTGGAGCTAAACTAAGCAGAAAAGTCAAGGAGCAGTATTGGACACCACTGACAGTCATAGGCCATAGACGTGTAGATCTACTTCACATTCTCTTCACCAACATTTAGATTCATGTTAGTATATGTCTGTAGTTTGACCTGCTCATACAGCATTTGTTATAAAATGTGCAGTTGACTTTGCAGAGGGATTCTGATGGAAGCTCATACATGATCTTGATTGTTTGTCTACAGATCTCCAGAGTTTTGCAACAAGATTCTTGTACTAAGATTTGGTTTTGGAAGTATAACCTCTTGTATATTAAGAATTGTCACTTGAATGAAGTGCATTGCACACATTCAAAGGTGCAAGAGTGTCCTTGTTGCTCATTCTGGAGAAATGCAACGGTTGAATCTTAACAGACTCTCGCCATTTCATATCTCTTGACAATGAAATATGCCACTTGGGAATTTAAGGCATACTTTAATGATGATATTGGACATAATAAATGACTGGAAATGATCTGTTCTTCCACAGAGGCACATCTATACATCAAAACAACCTTTCTATTACTGACTGAAACATTTTAATACATGTTGGCTCAATTTGTATACTTTAAAAGGGAATGCTTGAATTTTAAAATCTGTTCATTGTCATTTTACACTACCAGATCATGAAAGTCTATAGTCTATAATCGATTGTGCCTGATTGGTTTGTAATATATGTGTTTTCTATGCTCAAACTAACATTAGTTGACTCAAACAAAGTCTTATTTTGTAAAAACTATGATGTGTTTTGTGGAACAGCGGTCATCTTAGTAGTGTTTTTTGCAGGCGTTTGGTCTAAAGTACACAAGTCTGTTGAAAGCATTAAATTTGACCTGCAGATGTTGTGCTCCTCTTTTGAATGCCATATGGTTGTGGTCAGCAAAGTGTTAAACTATTGTTATAAATTATATTAATGTATGTTATGCCATGGTGACACTTTACTATTACCTTTAACTTGTTAACAGTTGCATTTTGTATTATGAACTAAAATTATTAATTTATTCATCTATGTTAAGGATAATTTGTAAATTTACTATTGTTAATTCATGTTTATACCATGGTCTGTCTGAATAATCGATTCTGATTGGCTGGAAGGTGTGCAATAAAACCTTTTTAATGTACAGGTCAGTTTATTCAGCGTTCTATGTTAATGTTCTGTTTTCATTAAAGCGCACTCACACATACAGAGATCACGCTGCACACAGAAACGTTCAGGAGCACAGAAACTGATGAACACTGCCCTGCGACTTTTATCAGTAAAATAGCTTCATTACTGAATGGCTACATTATGTTTCTCACCAACGGTGGTGTCGTTAATAGGGAGAGAAACGCTGCACAGATGCAGGTAATTCACACACGCATCTCTCATCTCTCTCTATTTCTCTCTAGATAATGAATTCAAATAAGTGCTATAATTCATCCATTCAAATAAATGTAATGTTACCGCACTACTTTATCTCTGTGTCTGATTCAAAACGGTTAATGCTAGATCTAACGAGCCATAACTGACGAAAATAACCATCATTTGTATCCTTCCAGTCAAATATTGCACTAAAACATAAATTACAAGTCGTCAATGCGGGCAAATGGCCATGGTATAAGCGGGATAATCCTCGGCTAGCTGTGCATGAAACGATCTGAAACTCCGCTTTGTGTCGGGCGGTTCTTTGCCTTCACGTTGTGCATTTAAATTGTTGTGCATTAATATATACAACTTGAAAAGCTGAAACTATATTATAGTATAGTTTATTGATTACCATTTACATAAATTAATAAATGCTATTCTCATATTGGTCATTGTTAGTTCAGGATACCTGATGAATTAACCAATATTAACAAATTGAATCTTATAGTAAAGTTTTGCAATAAAACTAAGATAGTTGCTACATTGAAAGAAGAAAAATGAAATCAATTACATTTTGTTAAAAAGGAACTATAGAAATGACTAGAAGGCTGCATTCTGTTATTGTCACATGGTACATTTATTTAAATTAGCAGTACACTGTAATTTGTATTAAAATATAGCAACTGTTTGGCTAAATTGTGGACTTTGCAGCATTTAATTCACTTCCAGTCAATAGAAAATATTGAAAAACTGCTGTGTAAAACCACTTCTAACATTAACATAGCATTTTGTCAATTCAAATTATTGTAAATACGATATTTTCATTCTAAATTGATATGGCAAATCTGTTTGTGATTCATAACAGAGAATCTTTTAACTAGGAGAAGCTTTTAACTTTTTTTTATTTAGATTGAATAGTTTATGGCCTTGTGTTTAAGGAAAAAGAGAGACCTACACGCCTGAAGTTTCACAGACAGGGGTCTAGGAAGACCAACAGGCACCAGAGAGAGACATAATTGCATCAAAAGTCTTGATTAAACTGTTTATATCCTGCCCAGTGGTACCATACCTACTATATAATGGTATGTTTTAATTGATAACCTTTTATTTTTTGAAAACAAATCAGTGTTTAGAAGTAGTCTCATTACTTAAGGTTATGTTGCTTTATACCATTGTCTGTCTGAATAAAGCTCTGCAATAAAACTGTTTAATGCACAGGCTGTTCCAAATCAGTTTAATAACTGTTCTATATTAATTTGCTGTTTTCATTGAAGCACACTCACACATGCGTCACTCGCACAGACACACACAGAAACTTATCAATGCTTTTAAAAAAAAGGTTTCCCTACTGAATCGCTACATTTTATTTCTTAGCTGGTTTTTAAGTAATTAAACTCACAGCTTAGTTTTTAATAGAGAGAGAGAGACGCTGCAAATATTGTTCTGCAAACATCAATAACATCTTATGCTGGCAAATGACCATGGTATAAGCAGGATAATCCACAGATAGCTGTGCATTAAACTATTGCACTTCGATTCACGTCGGGTGGTTCTTTGCCTCGACGTCGTGCATTAGAATCATTTAATCCATAGCTAGCCGTGGGATATCCCTTACTTTTTCCATTTTTGAGTACGTGGCATTCAAAAAAACAGAGGAGAAACATCTTGCAACTAGGTTGTTTTTAAGTGTTCAATATATATTAGTGCATGTTTATTGCCCTATTGGAAATGCTTTTGAGATAATGATGAAATGTGCATTTAGCAGCCACACAAATAGGATTTTTATTATGGCAGTATAAGCAATGTTTCAAAAGTCTTGCAGTGGTAGTGGCACTGAAGCCCCAGGCAACATTAATTCTGATGACAGCTATAGTGTGTCAGATTTACCCAATTCAAAGCAGAAGGGAAGGTTGAAATTAAAAGGGTTTTATAATATTTTGGCCAAGGTAGGAGATACAAAGGAACGAGGGTTTTGGGTTTTTATATTTTCAAAAATCTATTTAAACATTTGCCTTGAATCCTTGACAAAATATAATTCTCCCTCTCTTATTATTTAAAAAAAAAAAAATTAAAGCTATTTTTTTTCATATTGCTAAATCTGAAAACTTCAGCTAACTAAGTTGAGTTAGTTTGCTCCTCATCAGTGGTGAGGTCTTATCTTAACACTCACTTGCATTTTGTTGTCTATTCTGAAATTGTTTACATAATTTTCATTAGATGTGTAAGTTCAAACGCAAACGTCAGAATTGTCTTTTTCACCATATTATCAGTGTAATACATGAAAACTTGGGAGTTATTCTTAGTACAGACAGAGTAATATGATTTTTTTTCTAAATCTACATAACCTTAAAAAAAAAAACATGCAAAACTGGATGTTTTATCTGATTCCTCACTATCTATTTCTAGCTTTTATTTTAATTGATTTCTTGAGACCCAAATCCAGATGATGCGTTACTTTTCTGGGGACAACTTGTCGGCCACCAGTGAAAATATTCTGGACACTTGAACAGACCACCATATTCCTACCTTAAAAGCTGGCTAAAGAGCACCAGTTCATTCTGATCAAATCGTCTGATATTCCTTGATCTCTTGGACTGAAACTAAAACCTTAACAACATAAATGGCGAAGAGAAGACAAAGGAGCTTACAAGAAACAAACGGTCATTTATTGCCTTATTGCTGGAACTGTTCCACCAGATCCCAGCCGATTTAAACAAATAAAAAAATTCAAGAAATTCAAAGAATGGATCCCCTCCAAATTCTGCTTGAATCTTAAATGCACTGGAATCAGATTCACAATGATCAACTGCACAAATGTGTATTCTCATCTTAATGTTTTTCTTTTTCTATTGGACGTCTCCAGTTGTTCATGGCTTACTGAAAAGACATCCACACTTTAACTATGTTTGATGGATGGACAGTGGACACACTTCATACATCTCCCGTCTCGTCATTGAAATCTTGGTTCTTTCTTCACTCAGATGTCTTCAATAATTCTGTCCTTGTCAAACATGTCTATAAGTTCAGAAGGCCAAGTCCTTTGGGGGAAAAAAGTGCTTTGTCACTTCTTTCTTTCTTTTCTCTCTTTCTGCGATACAGAAAGGTTTGCAGTCCCTTCTCTTTTAAAGCCTCATGGTTCTCATGTTGGTTTAAATTCACTTGTGTTCTTTATCAGTGACATACAAGGCTTCTAGTGTACATTTTGTCATTTATCTTTCTTTACTGCCTTGTTTTATTTAAAAAAGGAGGTATTTCAGATAAAATGTCCAGTTGAAATTAGAGTTTTGGCCTACTACCCTTATAGATGTTTAAATGGCCATTTATAACTCCATTTAAATTTAACTTAATCTTTTTAAGGCACACTATATTTTTGAGGCTTAAATATGTAACTCTGACATGCGGACGGCATGAATCTGATTGGAACATGTACAATTTCTCTTGATCACTTCCTGTCCCTTCTCTAAAGTAAATCATATGGGAAAAACAACACTTCTGGTTAGTTTTAAACAATTTTAAAACATACAGTAGATGTCCTTCTGCCATGACTTTTTTTTTTCTCCAGTCTCCCAAAGCCCTCGATCCAAAAATCTGACAGGAGAAAGTGTGGTTCAGGTAATAGCAAAGGAGAGTAGGGTAAAGCACAGGCTTGAATATCAGAGGGGTTGCATTACTAGACCTTAATAGCATTACTATTTTGTTTTAACCTGTCTGCATTTATTATTCTGAGACTTTGTTAATAGAGAGAAACTGTTTGCATTTACAATGTCGCCTGCAGAATTTAACCTATGTAATGATTACCTTATAATAAAACATGTTATTTTATGAATCATCTGTCACCTTTGTCCTTATGAAAGTGGCATGATGACAAAAGAAATGGAGATTGCATTTTGTTAACTGTTACGACAAAATTCTAGAGAACATCTACACATCTCAATGTTTTGCAGCTATTGAATTCGAAATGACTTGACTTTTTCAAGTAATCCTAGAAAAGGGGGGAGAGCATTCCAAATAGACACTGCTGACTCACTCCAAGTTCCCTCAACGAAACTACACTGTTGTGGCATTAGGAGTGTTCTCACTATCGCTCCCTTCAGTATCAACACACTGGCAAACTGTTGAGGTATTTCAAGCGGTGATTGGTTTTACTGATAGGACATTTTATACCTAGAACTTTCAAAAGACAAAGTTTTTTTTTTTTTAGATCTAGTTTTTGTTTTGACCTGCATGCTTTGCTTAATTGTGCCCTTAAATCAATGCAGTGATGTTTATTTATTTCCTCTTTTTTTTATAGACTAACCATAGGACGTATATAGGACAGGTCTAATCAGTCCCTTAGTCACCTCCAGAGTAAGCATGGTCTGATGCTCAGGAAGATATGTGGTAGGGCTATGGAAGAGAATTTATGAAGTTGAAATAGAGAGTAGCAAAGCATATCAGGAATGAAGAAACAAAATGAATGCTTCAGTTTCATTACTGAAATACAACTTTAATTAACCAAAGTGAAATTGTAATTTACCAAAGTGATACAGTTATTCACACTGTATTGAACATTGAAATAAACAGGAAACAGTGGCAAACCTGGCAGGTCTAATGTGTATATAAACCTATTTTACTTGTTATGTAAGAAAATTGCAAGTTAAAGGAATTGTTTGGCCAAAAATTGTAATTGGCATCAATTACCCACTCATGTTATTCCAAACCTATTTGACTTTTGTTCATCTTAGAAACGACATTTAATGAAAACTGAATGATTTCTTTCCCTCCATTGAAAGTTTATTCCACCAACAATTCAAAAGGTCCTAAAGAGATTGGAAAAGTAATCCATGACTTAGAAGTCTTCTGAAGAGACATAATTGCGTTATGCAATGAACCGATTTAATGTAGGCTTATATTCACATATAAACATTCAACAATTCACATACATAGAGCACATCAAACATGGTAAACCAAAGCTCAACCGAACTTGTTTGAAGCAGGAGAATAAATCTTGTTGGTTCTTATGCCTCAAGCAAGCACGTTTGAGCTTCTGTTTGCCATTACCACTTGATAAACTCTTTGTTTGTTGGTTGAGCGTCAGAGTTTTGGTATAATGGACTTTCAATGGAGAGACAGAAATCTCTTGTGTTTAATTAAAATTTCTTCATTTTGTGCTTTGAAGATAAATAAAAGGTTTGTAATGACATGAGGGTGTGTAAATTATGACCGAACTTTAATTTCTGGGTGAACTAACCCGTAATGTACAACTCCTTAGTTTTAATTAAAATTATTAAATATAATGCATTAAAATCGCAAGAAAAGCTTTGCGTGCATCTGCAAATAAACATTAAACTAAGGGTATTCTATTTGTTATTGTAAAGTTTTATTCATTATGGTTTTCCTTTAAACCGGTATAAAACACACTGCCCGGGGGGGAGTCGCTTCTTGGATTTAAATGGGCAAATGCTTAAGCCTATGACTAGATTATTATTGCAGTGGTTATTATGTTTCTAGCATGTTATATGTTTGGCAACAGGTCTTCTAACACTAATTGATGGAGTGTAGCTTTTAATTTATTAAACAACCATGTAGGAAGACACATCATGGCCATATTCCAGGATGACAATGTCAAGATTCACCAGGCTCAAATTATGAAAAAGTGGTTGGGAGGAGCATGAATAATTATTTTCACGCATGAATTGGCACCTCTGAGTCCAGACCTTAAATTCATTGAAAGTCATTGGGATGACAACATTCATTTACATCAAAGATGTGCACCAATTTTTGGTCAAGATCTTGTATTGACAATGCAAGAGTCTAGCACTCTATAAAGTCTACTCCAGCACAACCCTAAGACTTTCAATGAATTTAAGGTCTGAATTTAAGATCACAGCAATAAGGATCCAGTCATAGACTATATAAAGTATTTGCCTATTCAAATCCAATCAGCAACTCTTTTTTTGGCCGGGGCAGTGTATTTCAGGAGGCTGTTTTCCCTCATAACCAGTAGTATAACAATCCAATAAGCGTGCCTAATTGTTATGCCAAAATAGTCCTTCACCTTTCTCGTCTTCCGAGTGGACATTACTGATTTTTTCCGCCACTCGCTGTAGGCAAAAAATAATGTATCATTTTAAAATGTAACATTAATGTGACAGTAATTTGAACATGGGCTTTGTAACAACATAAAGCAAAACATAAATGTGCAAAAAAAAAAAAAAAAAAGTAAACTACTTGTAGGCCTATTTCCAATGTCGACTTAGCAGCATCATTGTTTAATCGACAAGTCTCGCACATCCCTACTGAAAATCGTGAAAAATTGTGAATGCATTTGTGAATCCAATCCAGACATTTAGCAAAACCCCATTTGAGGCACTAAAATGAATGAGAAGGCCACCAGAATACATCTGTGGCAATAAACCATCTTGGTTACATATTTAAGAGACTAATTCAAGCAATTTGTGAACTATGAAAAAATGATGAGCAATAGGTATATTTATAGTAATCCAAGACTGATTATTATTTAAAACCTCAAGAATGTTTAAAATATCTGTGTCTATGTATGAATAAATGCATGCATCTAAACACAGTCTTTGTACAGTCTTTGTAAATTAGTGTTTGATAGTGTCAGAGAGGTTCTATATTGTCGGTTAAAATAGCTGGTAAAGTGATAGTTCACCCAAAAATGTAGAAAATGTACTCAATCCTCAAATTGCTCCAAACCCGTATTCATTTCGTTCTTCTGCAGAATGCAAAAGAAGATATTTTGAAGAATGTCAGTAACCAAGCAGTTGATGTACCCCATTGACTTCTATAGAATGGAAAAAATAAATACTATGTAAGTCAATGGGGTCCATCAACTGTTTGGTTACCCATATTCTTCTAAATGTCTTCTGTGTTCAGCAGAATAAATAAATTAATACTGGTTTAAAACAACTTGAGGGGTGAGTAAATGATGGCATCATTTTATTTTTGGGTGAACTTTTTAATTCACCTAAATCTGATTAGTAGAGAAAAATGGTTAAGTATTTGCAAGTGCATAGTTTAATGCAACAGCATAACGAGCAATCAACTGTTGACATCAAAGTGTATTGTTTACTGCCACATAATGGGAAATGACCTAACTTGGCCATTTCTAGACTGAATCTTATATTCTGTACACACAGAATGAGAGGGGATTCTGAAAACTTTGTAGGGTGTGCGTGACCATAGTGTAATCAAATTACTGTAAAGTTTGGCCCAAACACTAAAATATGTCTCAGTTCAAAAAGCTAAGTAAATATACTTATTGTATTAACTTATTGTATGAACTGCCACACTTCTAATTAAATGTATTTAAATTCCAAATAATTAGAACTCAAGTAGCAGTGAGGAAACTAAATGAAAATCAATGCAAATGAATAGCAGGTTTTCTGTTCATATATCTTTTACATTAACATGAACTGAAATGGCCTCCAATTAAAGGTACCAGAAATCTGATGTAACTGTCAACAATGTGGACAATATGTTAACAAAACACCAAACAGTTTTCAGAAAATCTGGCTTTCTACACTGAACTGGCACTTAGGTTTTGGGATCTTATTCGGCGGACATTACACATGTGCAAGAAAATTACACCCATTTCTTTTCTTTTTTTTATTAACATTAAATTATCTGTGATCTACAATTATTGAGTTGCACTGCTGCAGCAATAGCTCAAAAACCTTTCACCGCCATAGCAAGGGTAGACACCTTGCAACCATCAAAGTAAAATGTACTATTTCAGATTACATGATATGTTTCTCATTTAAAGGACAACTCCGGCGCAAAATAAACCTTTGGTCTAATTACACATTGGTACATAGTCAACCGTTCTCTGAGATTTGTTTTCCTGATTATCGAATGTAAAGAGTTTTATCTCTAAAAACGGTTTAGCTTATAACGCTAGTATATAGGGCATAGAGTAATACCACTAGTTAATACCACTAACAAGGCTCAAAATAGCCCAACACTAACACGGTAGCATAAATGAGGGTCCCTACATGCAAACCGAAGCATTGAGAACGTTGTAAGCGCACTTGGCTCGGCGTTCATGATTCGACTGGTCGAGACTGTTTTCCAAAGATGGCTCCTGCCTGTATATGTGAAGTGGACTGTCTTTATAAAATATCTTCTTATTATACTGTCTGTACACTTACAACGTTCTCAATGCTTCGGTTTGCATGTAGGGACCCTCATTATGCTACCCCGTTAGTGTTGGGCTATTTTGAGCCTTGTTAGTGGTATTAACTAGCGATTTTTATTTTCATTACTCTATGCCCTATATACTAGCGTTATAAGCTAAACCATATTTAGAGATAAAACTCTTTACATTCGATAATCATGAAAACAAATCTCAGAGAACGGTTGACTAAGTACCAATGTGTAATTAGACCAAAGGTTCATTTTGCGCCGGAGTTGTTCTTTAAGTGATGTTTAACAACGGGATTTGTAATATATTGGCAACATGAATGTATAATATAAATAACTATTGAGGTCATAAAAGCAGCAAAATAAACTAACACTAAGGAACAAATTAATCTGAATTGTATTTTATGTTCAAGTCACTCACAGATTTGGGCTAATAAACAACAGTGGATAAATTTGAACTATTAAGCTGTTGTCCACATGATCATTATGTTTGTGTTGGTAATTATTTCAGATTTCTTGCACCTAAGAGGTTAATTTCCAATTGAGACCTGCCAGGATGGCCACACACCTTCTGAAGTATTAGTTACAAATGTCTTTTTGACATCAGAACATCCAAGAAGCATTCATATTTTTCTTCAGATTTGGGTAGGAATAATTGGGGAGGGTCTGTTCAATGGAAATTGTTTTATTTTAACTTTATTTGCTGGAAATTGTATTTTATTTTTAGATGTATGATTTGAAAATGTTTTATGTGTTGGAATGAATGTGGGTGTGTGGACTGTGATTATAGTTAGAGATAAAAAAAAAAACATGTTCTAATGAATATTATGATGATTGTTTTATAATGAATCCATGAATGAACAAAACTCTTTCTTAAAGCCACAAGCAAACAAACCCCTTACTTCTTGTAACTCAGTGGTAGCGCATAAAGGACATCAGTTAAAATGAATAAAGTTAGTTTAATTGTTACCTAATGATTATTTGCTCAATCTAACACTTAATATTAAATATATTAAAATGTAACAATGGTTCGTTTAAAATATTTATGAAATGCTTTCTTTTGCACAAATTCCACACAGGTTCAGATTCATGAAAATGAGATGTAGGGTGTAGGAGACTGCCAGCATTTTCCTTCCTCTTTCCAATAAAATACCAAGGTCTTTGCACCTAAGCATCATGTTCTCCTCACTCACAGTGATTTACTTGTTCTTCAGACTTTTTGTTTCCCCACAGTACAGTGCATTGATGTGCTAAAAGATGTTGGACCGTTTTAGAGGCAGACCAACAATACACATTTTCAGACTCTTCCTAATCAAACACAATTCAGCTCATAAGCTTGTTGGTAGAGACTTAAAACAGAGATGCCCTTCATTTGAATATGCCTAGCCTAATTCCCCACTATACAGTTGGGAAATAACAGTACATAAAAAGAGTAGTATCTCTACACTTACAGTTTTATGAAAACTATGAATTCAAAGTACCCAGATTACCTACTGCCAAATATGATGGACACTTTAATGTCCCATGAGGCCACGAGATAGGTGCTGTGGATGGAAGTGAAGCAATGTAACTGGTGCTTTAGATCACAAGAACTGTGTAGATGTAGTATGTCTCTGGACATCATTCATTCATCCAATGTTTTCCTAACCTTGGAGGCTCCTCCCAAGTCGCTCCTGAAATGGATGGTAAGGGAGATATCCAAAATGTGTTCTGTTTGTGTGCCTATAGGAAAAGGGTTGGAAAACATTGATTTAGGTTATGCTTTTCTGCAATAGATTCAGTAACATTTTCTTAATGGGTGCTTAATACAATGTGGAATGATGTATTGTAGGTTTAATTTGCTCTTATCCCCAGTCAATTTAAATGTAGTTGGTAACAAATCTAGTCCTAGTTCTAGTTACATGTAATATGAATGAAGAGTGCAGCAAAAGCTGGCAGTTACTCCAACCCCATACAGATACACACATATGCTTATAAGAGAGAACAACACAAAAATTAGTGACATTAAACAAATTATCGGTGTCTGATGTAAATTGGTTTGGATTGTCTGAGGCTATCTGTGTGTAAACAGTGTACTGCGCTGCCAAGAGTGTCATTTCTGTATTCTCACTGCATATAGGATAGAAGTGTTAACTGGAGCCCCAGGGGTAAGTGTGAACACTGTTATTTTGCCCTTGATTTTGTTCATTCATGTTATTCTGGTTCTTCACTGCAATAGAAAATGACTGTTGATGCCGAATGCACACTCTCAATCCTTTCTTGTTGTCATGTCTAATTTTAAATGGGATTGCATCTCACATTACCCTTTTAATGCTTTATGGTATCAGTGTTCACCATTTGATCAAATCTCCCTCTTGATGAAGCCAGGATGCTTGCAGTACTGTTATCTTTGAGTGTTCAAAGAAGAATTTCCCGACCAGGTCTTGTTCCCCTTGTCACTTCCAAGCTGTCCTTTATCAACCATGAAAAGCCATGAAGCCATTCTCTTTTCTTTTCTTTTTTTTTATCAGAAGATGGATTGCCATGATATTTTAATTCAGCTTTCCATGCCACTTATTACAGATTCAAGAAGACTTGTACTGACTTTGTATGCCTGCATTTATATCTACAGTTATTGTTATCTTATTTGCAACTGCTTTACTGTTTATTAATAGTATTAATAAACAGTAGCATTATTTTCTTGTCACTATTTTTAAATGAATCATCTGTCCAGTTCATCTCTTGCATTGAAGAGAATTCTTGGAAAAAAGTATTTAGCAGTTCCAAACTCCCCTTGCCAGTCAATCTTGTGGAAATAATCTCTCCACTTGTGCAAATTTACCATTGACTGGTAAATCTATTTTTTTTTCATGTTCTTGTCTACTTGTGTATGCTTCAATGGTTTTTCATTTTCTATTGCAGTTGAGAAGTCACAACATTATAAATGTCTTTAAATTATTTATTTTTTTAAATTGATTAAAGAACATATATCTCAGAAATAAAATAGAATATGAAATGCAGAAAGGGACTGTGTGTGTGTGTGTGTGTATGAGTGGTTTACAAACATTTGCCATAGTGCTGCAGTGTTAACACGCTAATTTTATCATTGTGCAGCATGAGGAACGCTAGTGGACTGACCGCAGCTGACCTAGCCCATGCCCAGGGCTTTCAAGAGTGTGCCCAGCTGCTTTCCAATGCCCAGAACCAGCAGCTCAGTCAGCTTAACGGGTTCTCAACCAATGGCTCTGTGTGCTTTGGGGACCGCAAGCTAATCCAAGAGCGGAGCACCCTTAATGGGGTTCCCAGCCGAAAGAGGTCTCTTGATTGCATGGAGCCCAATCACATTAAAAAGGCCAGAACAGATGGTAAGTCTTAACTGAATATTTCAAAGATTAAAAATTCAACCCAATTTACCATTCAAGTGCAAGGAGATCCAACACAAAACTCAATTTGGAATTTTGAGAACTTAAACACAGAATTGACAGAAATCTCTTTTGTGTCACCTTACACTTGAGCAGACAAATGCACACAAAATGACAAAATGCCGTGTATCCTCGTTAACAGTTGACTAAAGCTACGTTCAGACTGTCAGTCCAAATCCGATTTTTGTGCATATCTGATTGAAATCCAATCGGATTTAGCAAGTGTGAACGGCAAAAAAAATCACAATGATTTTTTTTTTATCCGTTTCAAGCTACATCAATATGTGGTTTGAAATCCTATTCAAATTGCATTTCTCGAAATACGTTTCAGTCTGACAGCTCTGATCGGATTTCGTGTGGTTTTTGACTTTCTCGCGCTGAATAAAACGTAACCGTCAGACGTTGTTATAGGAAACATGCTGAAAGTCACTGCCGATACAAGGTTGTGTTGTTGCAAAGTGCCGGTTGAGCAGAAAATGACAATATAACTGAGACCTATTTTGAAACCAGCGGAGACGACAGCTTAGAAAAAAGCCGTGCACACCAGCCTCCTCCGGTTCTACCATGGCCTCAGAAGATACATAGTCCAACGCAGCGGCTACACATTTCCATGTTGTAAAATTTAAATAAGACATCTCTATCGCAAACCCCTCCATGTTGCAGTTGTTGTTGTTTTTGGCGTATGCCTACCAACGCAACATCATTGCCATAGAAACCAATGCATATATTCTGGAAAACGAAAGCCAAAAATCGGATCTGAACAGTTGCGATGCACAGTGTGGACATCAATAATTTAAAATCAGATTTCAATCGTATACACAAATAAATTGGACTGACAGTTTGAACGTAGTCCAAGTATTGGACTGTTTCACCATGTTAATACCTCAACATGTGTCTCTCCAGATCTCGGTTATCAGTCAATAAACGGATCCAGCGGAAAGGACCAGATTGAGAACATGCACATGGAGTTTGGCCAACCACTGAGTACCACAGGTGGGAACCGACTCTTAAATGGATCCTTGCCTTTGGCGTCCAATGGCTACATGAGTCCAGAGCAAGACAGGGGGGTCCACATGGAGAGCTCATCCTCAAGTGGACCTTCAGTCCACAAAGAGTTGGAGGTCTTCACCGTGACCTCCATGCAGATACCATGTCGTTGCACTAATTCCTATGCCTATTTGTAGGGGCATTTGCCTTGCTTCATTTAAACTCTTTTGGTGATGTGTGTCTGGGAGGGAAATTAATTTAGTTTGGCACACATCACATGTATAAAACATTTGATCATAAGTTACTCACACCACCCCGTCCTTTTAACTTTTGGTGGTGTGCACTTTGTTTTTTAAACTAAAATGGAGAAATTATTTTGCTCAGTAGGAGCAAATTGAGTTTTGTTTTGCACAATGACTTCCTTGAATGGCATTTTAATTTTGATTCCAAAGCGTTCCAAGAACAATTAAAATATTCAGATATTTCTGAAATCGATACTTGGAAAGTTTGTTAATGGTATTTTCTCTTCGGTCTTGGTACGATACTTTTTATTTTCCCTTCCAAGTTCCTGCCCTTGAGTTTTGTAATGTTGTTGGATTTTGTTTCAGGCTGTTGGTTAATACTTTTGATATGAGCGACCCATTTTATTTTCCTGTAAAGTAGCAAGAAAAAAAAAAAAACTAATTCCAGGTGAATGGATTTTTTTCAATGTTTGAAACATGAAATATTGTGCATTTTATTTTCAATCTATTTTTTTTATTATTTCTTGAACTTTTAATTATCTTGTTATGCCAAAGCATATCTTTTCATGAATGTATAGAGAACATCCATGGACCTTCGCTGTGCAGCTTTCATGCGTGTGTTCTTGTTTAGAAGTCTAGGTGCTATCCAGTTACTTCTTTAACCTTAGACTTTACTATATTAGATTGTTGTTCTCTTTCTTTCTGTTGCTGTTATTGCAAAATCTGTTGAAGAGGGTCTGTCTTGTTAGATTTATTCAGTCTCAAGTGTTTATCAGTCAGGTTACTGTATACGAGGCTTATTTTTCCTCCCAGCTAATGTTTTGCATAGAATTTCAGTGTAGAACATATTTGCTAAACTGATTTGATATGATAGCTATTAATTGAGAAAAAAGTTGGTTATTTGATTACATTGTACTTTATATAGATTCATATAAAAATTGTCATATTTCACACAGAACAAATGTCAGAAATTTAGAACTGCATATAGACTAACGCATGATTTCCTACTCAAACTATTCTGAATTACAAAGGGACGTCTGACTGTAAATGCTCATTTAAACATGAGATTGAGATATATTGTTCATGTGTGGATGCCTAAGATGGATGCAAATGTAATTTCTATACTCATTAAATGTTTTGTCATTTAACAATCATCATTGACTCTTGGGTTTGTACTTATAAATTGTTTATTAGAATTTATCAAAATGGAAGCCACGTGCATGGTCATTTGATACCGTTTTTCCTTGATTATAATCCAGTAGTTTACACTTTCCTTTGTAACCCCTGCTTCCACACGTACATGTAACATAAATATTGCATAAATATTCATTCTGCAAATGTTTAAAGTTTCAGCGATTTAAAGCAGAACTTAAATCTCGGGTTCAAATGTGCAGATGTAATCATGTTATGTAAACCAAACTGGATGTGATTTTGAAAACCCTAAACTGGACAATCTACAGAGAGTACCCTTGAAATGTCCACTAAAGAACATTAACGATGCAGAATTTAGTTTGGATCAAAGACGAAACCTGTTGGAAATTGTGCAAAACAAAAACATTCAGTTCATATTTTAATGTTAATGAGATTATAATTCATTTGTTCTCTTTGACAGCAGGACTTCCTTTAAATGGGCGCTGCCATCCTGTGCAGCACCTCAATGGTGGTGACCTGACGCATGGGAAAGTAAATGGGAATTCAACCGAGGTTGAGAACTGTGATCATATTGGGAATGTGGGTGTTTCTTTACATCTTGGTTACTTTGACAAAGGCCTTCCCTTTGGGCATCATAATGGAGATACAGCTGAAAACATGGAGGACGCAAGCAGTCAGATAGAGCACCGCAGGTCAGTCAGTGTGGAGGAGCAGTATGACCACATCACCTTCAACACCATGCACCTCTATCATGGTTGTTAGGATGTCCCATCCGGACTCGTATGCCTTTATATATTCATAGAGAATGTGCTGAATTGCTTTAAGTCCATGTACTTTGACAAGGTCACTGTATTTGTATTTATGTTGTAAAACGTTTTTTTTTTTTATTATTATTATTTTCTAATTCCGGCCATTTAATTCAGTTGGAGAATCCCAGAAGCTGTTATTTTTTATGCATTGTTTGTAAGGACATTTATTGTATTAATTGTTCCTACATTTAAAATGTAATTGTTTACTGCCAGCATTTTCTTACATAGTAGCTGTGTACTGTATGAATAAAATGGTTGATTAATTGACTGAATCATGAATCAATTTCCACCCTCGACCATTTTTAGATTTGTCACTTCTTGTATGTAGAACTTGTGGTAAGATAACATGTTGATGCATTGGTTTTATTGACCTGTACAATTTTTGGTTATATTTATACTAGACTTCACACACTTCTAAACTTAAACGGCCCTCCCCTCCTAATTATTATCAGACATATGGCTGAAAATGTGAACAACAAATGAAAATTAATCGTTTACCTGTGAAATATCCTTCACGTCAGAGTATATTGATCGTCGTTAATTGCATTTCCCGCCCTTAACCGCTAGGAGGACACTGACCTCATTCCTCCCACAGAAACGTCATCGAGGCTGTTCCTCCTACTAAGAACGTACCAACTATTAGAAAAATAGGTGGACTTCTGCCATTTACGTAGTATGAGAGTAACATTTCCGGCAGATTATCTTATTGCTTCTCTTAACCCATACAAAACTTCAAACGATTAGTGATATGTCAATCATTGCGTCTCTAAAAACAGAACACAAAATTGATTAACATACATATTGTATGATGATTTTGTATTTTCTGTCGCAAATATCCCCCTGTGCTGGACAAATGGTATAATCGTGTCTCGTGAAAAGACGTCTTGTACTCAGAAAAGAATATTAATAATTTCTGTTGTTGTGATATATACTGTTACATTAGGATTTGTTAGTAGGGCTCTAAAAATAATCCCTGACGCTTTTAGTGTAGTTAAAGATGTCTACTCCAGCTAGAAGGCGACTCATGCGAGATTTTAAGCGGTAAGTGCATGTAAAATGATAGATCTGTTTGGAATAGCTGTCTAGCTAGTAAGCTTCATAACACTGAGCTCGGTAGGCGATTATTAAACGTAAAATAAACGATTAAAAACACGACATTTAATGTTGGTCTTATTGACGTGAGTCTGTCGGTAGTATCACATTGCCTGTTTACATTGTGAGGATTCACAGAAACTCCACGTTTATCTTAGCTTGTTAGCTAGCTAGCTAGCTAATGTAAGCCGGTTAGAGAAGTTATTCAAGCTTGACTTGTCTGAATGTGATTCTTTTTTTTAGCCAATATCTTTGTCTCTACTAATGTTTATAAAGTAAACAGAAGCCACACTTTGTCATGAAATATCACATGTAATAAATCAACGTGATTGAGGCACTGAAATATAGTTTTGACTCGGTGTTCTGTGTTGCTTCCGCACAGGCTCCAGGAGGATCCGCCAGCCGGCGTTAGTGGAGCTCCGTCTGAGAACAACATCATGGTGTGGAATGCAGTTATATTCGGGTAAGAATAGAGCAAACCAAGCTGATCGAGTGGAGGCTGGGCCGACCAGGCTAACAGGATTTCCACGATCATGGAACATATGAGAGAATTTTAAAATGGACATTTCCAGGCCTGTACATTTTTTTGTTGAAAAATGATGCAACTTCCCTGTTAAATAAAGCTTGGGGTCATTGAGAATATATATATATATATTTTTTTTTTTTTAAAAACCCCTTTATTCAGCAAAGACTCGTTAAATTGATCAAAAGTGGGCATTAAGATATTTATAATGTTAAAAAAGATTTCTGTTAAAGAATTGCTGTTCTTTTGAACTTTCTAGTCATCAAAAGGTCAATTCACACTGGACTGACAGATGCGTGACAGGAGTGACAAAACCTGACGAAGTGTCTGTTGCTGTCTATTGCCCTAAAATAATCCCGAAATAAAAAATGCATCACAGAATTCTGCAAAATCTTAATCAGCACAACTGTTCTCAACATTGATAATATTGAGAAATGTTAGAATGATTTCTAATTCTTTTAAAATATATCAAAGCAGAAAACAGTTGTGCAAATTGTAATATTTACAATATTATTGTCTTTATTGTATTTTTTAATCCAGTAATATGGAGCCTTGGTGAGCGTAAGAGGAGAAAAAAAACACTGACCCCAAACTTTTTAAAAATAGTTTGGTAAAATAAACACATTTATTTATTTATTGTTATCCTTTTTTCTACAATATTGTATTGTGTGCATATTACTTCTTTGAGTTTGAGGGCTTGACTAGAGTAAATGTGGTTAATATGTGCAGCATGTGCATCGTGGTCAACATGCTGTACTTTTAGTGACACACGTTTCATGTCAGTTTCCTCCTGCCTTTGACATGATTATTGTGTTTCATGTTTTTACATGCAGTCCAGAGGGAACGCCTTTTGAAGATGGTAAGTGTCTGTATGCTGACCTAGACACATCACGCGTGGTCAATTGCATGTGTAAAGAAAATTAGTTACATTTGCCTTTCACTGATTAAAGCTACAGTGTTGTTTCTGCTCTGCACACAAGGTACCTTCAAACTCACAGTTGAGTTCACAGAGGAATATCCAAACAAGCCCCCAACTGTGCGGTTTGTCTCAAAGATGTTTCACCCAAATGGTGAGTGGTGCTTCCTGGTTTGTCTCAAATTAGAAGCCTTGTCAAAGGCAATCGAACCCCCAGTGCTCTCTAAAGTCTACTTGAGATTAAGTACATTCCCAGACAGAATCTTCTCCTTTAGGATTTATTTAGTCCCTCATTTACAAAGTTTTACACATAACGTTGATATAATAAAAAACAAATTATTAAATTTCTTTTTAGCAAAAATATTTAATACGTGTATTAATGCATATGCATTTCTTGGTCAATAATATAAATGTATGACCGTATTTACTAGGGCTGGGTAAAAAAAAAAAAAAAAAGTTCGATCTCACTGTTTTAATCTATTCTTGTTTTTATGAACTGATATGGATTCTTAAATCCCAAGAATTATATTGTTGCATTGTATCGAGCCTCCCATCTAATGAATCACTATCACTTTTTAACTTTACTTTTGATATGAAACAACGTCTCAGATTTCAAATTGAAATGAACCGAAACCCAGTGTATAATAATTTATTATAATAATTTGTTACATTTATATAGTGCTTTTCTGGGTACTCAAAGCACTTTACATGGAAGGGGGAATCTCCTCAAGCGAATGTGCAGCATCCACCTGGATGATGCGACGGCAGCCATATTGTGCCAGAACGCCCACCACACACCAGCTTACTGGTGAAGAGGAGACAGTGATGAAGCCAATCAGTGTATATATATATGGGGATGATTAGGAGGCCATGATGGACAGAGGCCAATGGGCAAATTTGGCCAGGATGCCGGGGTCACACCCCTACTCTTTCGAAGGACATCCTGGGATGTTAATGACCACAGTGTCAGGACCTCGGTTTAACGTCTCATCCGAAGGACGGTGCTCTTTGACAGTATAGTGTCCCCATCACTCTACTGGGGCGTTAGGACCCACACAGACCACAGGTTGAGCGCCCCCTGATGGCCTCACTTCCAGCAGCAACCTGGTTTTCCCAGGAGGTCTCCCATCCAGGTACTGACCAGGCTCAGCCCAGCTTAGCTTCAGTGGGCAACCAGTCTTGGGCTACAGGGTGATATGGCTGCTGGTATAGGCGCTTCAGCATGGAATAGGCTATACTTTTATGCCTATATAGTATATATGGCGCAGACCACAAAACGTATAGGACCCTTTTAAATTCTGCACAGAATGCTATATTTTAAAGCGATATGGAGGAGATTAGGAGGAGAAACGGTTAGACCGACTCAGCATTACAAACAGAACTGACAATTAGAGGGAAAAAAAATCTGGTGCCATTCACCAACATAAACTACACATCCTCAGCATGACTGTTCACTGTTTTGCTTTAGTAACAGTTTCATATTAAATCTAAAAGGGGAATCTATTAGACAGTGGCTGTCAAATGCGGCTTTACTGAGCTCAACGCCGAGCTGTGATATAAATAAAATGCTATTGGATGTTTTTAAAAAGGGGAGGACCGGGACATATTGAACAGCTCCTCCTCACTACTAGTTACAGCACAAAATAAACATAAAGGGAAATCAGAATGTATGTTAAGATACAGTACAACTTACCGACATGCCTACTGTATTTAGTACCAACTGACTCGCCGTATAGTTTACAGGGCATTAGTTGAGTTTTTTTTCCTTGAGAAAATGTGCCAATAATCAATATTGATTCTAATTGAGTCGGAATCGAATTGCAAGCTTGTGAAGTGATACTAAACTGAATTGTGAAATGTGTCAATACCCAGACCTAGTATTTACACTTTCAATATTTTCAAAGCCATTATCAGTCATATTTTCTGTACAGTATTAGTAAGCATTGTTAAGATGTTTTGGAAGCATTCTGAAAGTTATTTTACCATTTGAAAAAAAGTGCATGCATGAATTTTCTATTTTATTTATTAACTGTGAAGTGTGAATGTAGGGAAAATGTTGCTCTAACTTTTCTCTTGCTGTTTTTCTCAGTGTATGCTGATGGCAGTATCTGCCTAGATATTCTTCAGAATCGTTGGAGTCCAACTTATGATGTTTCTTCTATTCTGACATCAATCCAGGTGTGTTAATTAACTTTGTTTTATAGTCCTTTTTATAGTAAAAAAAAAAAAGCATTTGGACATTATTAAATCTGAGAATTGTCTAATTAGAATGCTTGTTTTGATTTGTGGTTAAGAGAGTGGAAATTTAAAGTTACAATTGCAAGCAAAACTTTAATGGACCCTTTTCACATTTCCGGGGTTCTCAAAGCGGAAGTCATCATAGTTGGGTAAACTTCTATAGCGGAGAACAGGAGGCGACAGCAAATATAATTTTTGTATTTCCATTTGCTCCAACAAATCTGTGCTAGAGTTTCCACGACTTTCCAAAAGAGTAAAAAAAGATAAAGATTGACTACGTTGGTCAAAAGAGAGAAAGATGTCAAATTTGCCGTCACTCCTTCAGTTGTTCTATTAGAAACACCCTTTAAAAGCGTTAACTTTTTTTATTTACTGACATAAAAATCATAGTTATAAATATGTATATACATTTTTTTTAATGAAAATATAAAAAGCTTTACTAGACTTGGGATGTTGATAACTGGAAACGTGTCATCACAGTATGTGAAAAGGTTATACCTTTTGAGGCCTAAAATTTGATTTCTCTTTCTTTACAGTCGCTTCTAGATGAGCCCAATCCCAACAGCCCCGCAAACAGCCAGGCAGCACAACTGTATCAGGAAAATAAACGAGAGTATGAGAAACGGGTGTCAGCGATTGTAGAGCAGAGCTGGAGGGACAGTTGACCACATTCACAAAACCATGTTCTCACTGAAAATGTTTTCCTTTTGTTTGGCTCTGTTGTTGGAGGATAGTTTTTCTAATCTCCATTTTTAAGTTTTTATGCACTTTACTCATGCAAGATTGTGATTTTTCTTTTGTTTTATTTCTCTCCCACATGTTTGCCTGGACTGATTTTCAGCCAGCATTAAGATCACTGAAAGGGGAAATACCCCTGGTGTATAAGGCTCGACTAATTTTGCATCCGGCATGAACGTGCAGTAATTGTCCATTTTTGCAAAATGCATTTGCATCTCTAAAGAAAAACACATTATGGATGATTCAATCAAGGTGTTCTAATCTGGATACACATGACTCACTAAGAGACTTTAATCTAAGTCATAGTAGTGTTGATGAAAATGTTCTTGGTGCTTCATTGTCAATTTTAATATGCCGTTAAAAGTGTCCTTTTAATTTCTGTTTTGCTTCCCATTTTTTCTGGATTCGTTATGCTGATTTAGTCACGGCTCTTCTTGGCTCTGCCAGAGGAGGGTTAGCATGTTACCACAAGAGTGGTAAGAATCTCTAGTACGCACTGAAAACACACACAATGTTGGTAGACAGATGCGAGGGTTTATATAAATGGTCAAAATATGTTGACAGAAAATGGCAATATGTGTTGAGTATAAAATATATATTTACTAGTTGAAAAAAAATGAGATTTTGCTGGAATTACTCAGTCACAAATATCCTTTAAAATACTATTGAGATATACGTTAACTGCAGTTATTTACTGTTCATGGCTTGTCACAAGTCTAATCAATCAAGTCAAATAATGTCTTCAGGTCTTTTTCCAAGCCCTTAATCTTTGCAGATGTATTCCCTGTTACATGCATGAATGGCCGAGTGTGTCCTTTCCTCTACTAATCTCTTGTATATACAACATTTTGTGTACAGATTTTGCACTGGTTGGCAGTCTCATTTTCCAGCACTTGTAAATAGGCTACTTAAATAAAAGGTGAAACTATCTTTGTGAGTAATGCATAATTTCTTAAGACCTGTTCAATGTTCACACTGAGAATACTAACTACAAAAGACACCTATAATAACTTTATTAGTGTTTAGACCAGCAGATGATATTTGGTTTATTCTAAGCTTTTAACGTTCATTAGCTGTAAAAAAAAAAAAAAAAAGTAATTCCAGCTGTTTCTGTGGCGTTATAGTTGTGCCGAGGACTGTGCTATTCTTTTATATTTAGAACGACATCATTATCGTTATAGTACTTTAGTCTGTCATAATAGCAGTAGTCTTTTCTATTTACTAAAACAGAGCCTTTCATCTTTCCATTAAATAACAATTTTCAAATCTAAAACACAAAGCTAATTGAAACCATAGACTGTAAAAAAAAAAGATCACAATTATTGTAAGAAACAGAACATGCAAAGTGGATCATGCAACACAGAAGAGCTAAAGACAAATTTTTGGCCCACATTTGCGATGTATTTAAAAGCCTCGTCTAAATGTTTACTTTTTTTTTTTTTAATAAGCCATAAAACATCACTACAAGAAGCATGGTTTATTTTTTTATTTTTTAATGAACATATGTACAGTTATGCAAAGCATAAATACAAAACCAATAGTTGAAAATGATTTTTACAAAAATGCATTATACTTGTGGTTGGATGAACAGGATACTTCCAATACTGTAGAACGTTGATAAATAGCTGATAAGTGAACCCTATCTCAAATATATCCCTAAAAGATATACATTTACTAACTGATGACCAACTCTAGTTTGTAACATCTCAAAACTGGGTACTAAACTCCTGAATAGAAAAACATTACATGACAACCAGGTACACGTGTCACTACCTGTTGTACGATCTGTCTTTTTTCGACCTTTCCAATGCTTTGTCCATTGTCTTCTCATTGTCTCCTCTGCACTTCGGACAGTACCATTTTCCTTTGGGCTTATGGTACAGGCTAACGCATGAGAAGTGAAACCATTCAATAGTGCATTCATCATTATCACACCCTATCATCTCTCCAAAAGACACTTGCTCACACAGGCAGTAAGTGGGTTCATTGGGATCAATCGGCAGGTCTGTCGGCGACGGCTCCCTGTCCTGCTTGCTTTTAGACCTCTTCTTCTTCTTTGATGACGTCTTAGCCTTCTTCTCTTTTGGCGTGCCTGAAGCAACCTCCTCGCTTTGCTCCATGGTGTAACTGGAGTTTTCCCGGTTCTCGGAACCGTTTTTCTGCCTGCGTGAACGCTTTCCACCAGATTTGTCAACTGAAGTCGGGGTCTCGTCTCGTCTACGTTCCACGGGTGGCTTACTGGCCGACAGCATCGCAGCAGAAAGTGGTGTCATAGTAACGGTTGCTACGGTACTGGGGGTGCTGCCCACCGACACGGTGCTCTCCGGAGAGGCCTGGAAAATATCACCCTGCCACTCAAGCTGCCGGCTGCGATTCTCCACCATTTCCACCATTTGGCCTGCGATCTGGATCTTTTCGTCACCGAGTTCTTCTGTGCGGATCAAAGAGCGCTGGATGCAGTGAAGTAGACGGCGCCTCTGCACAGGGTCTGATTCATGTCTGTGCTTTTCATAGGCATCGTCCAATTCATTGAGGATCTCTGCATGATAAATAAACAAGGATTCGTGTAAAAAACTAAATAAATATATATATATAAAATACTGGCACAATGTTTACTGATACTGTATGTCAATCTATGCACTTTTTTTTTTTTACCCAGGAGAAAAGATTTACAGAGATTCAAAAATCTCTTTTAAAGGAGTGTCCTGGCCAAAATAGGCAACCAAGTTTGCATATACAATTATACATACAATACTAAATCCAACATAAAACACATACAACCAGATAAAAAACATGTACACACCATTTATTCACTCTCTAGGTTACGTAGTGAAATTTTTAAATTAAAGTTTTGTAGCTTCATCTCCGTCTGGAGAAGATTCCAATCCGAGGTGGCGGGCGGCATATTTGAAGGAAGTTTTACCAAGCTCAGTTCTGACAAGGGGCACACAAAGATTAGAACTTGATTGAGAGCGTAATGAGTAATTGCCAAGCAAATGCAGCCTTATTTCATTAAATATGCACCCATCTGCATACATTTGGCAACTGAACTTTCTTTAAAGTAAGATTAAGTTTTTTTGTTTTTTTTTGTGACATAGCCTACTAGAGACAAAGGTTTTTAACAGAAGGGATTTTATTTAGCATCTACCGTCAGAAAACCCCCATCATGTTTTAGGAATAAAATGTTAATTAAATAAGACGAATAATGAATTAGCAAAGCCCTCTGTAACAACATTCATAATATAAATAGGAATAAAACTGTAAAGTTCGGTATCTGTAAGTGCTACTGAAGTGGAGATTTGTGTGATGAAAAAACTCATTTTGAGAAAACGGCCTTTGACAATATGTATTGTAATTGAAATGAACAGATGCAAATAAATTAAGTGTCATAAAATAAACATTGAAATGTAGCCCAAAATATGAACATTGACGAGTGCATGAAAAAAAACAACCATGTTTTTTCCTGTAGCGTCGACATTTTACATTCGGTTGGCACAGTCGCTGGCCATTCATGTGTATATGTGCAGTCTTTATGATATTTCAAAGACTATTTAGTATTTACGCAACACTAGCACACAACTGGGATTTCAAGCTAACTTACAAAATAATTTAGACAGGAAGTTTAGTGGTGCTCTAGAATCTGCCAGACCCCTCGATTTCACACTCCATCCGATCAGGATAGGTAGCGAATTCATAGAAGTCATTACAACATTGAGTTATACATGAGATTATTTAAGGTATAAATGACAAATACATTAACCATACATATTTAACGAACTTTGTAGATTTAACCTCTCAATCGGGGGGGGACCTGCGTGGTTCACGTGCTAACAGTTACCGTTAGCCGCTAGCCAGCTAATGTTAGTTAGTGTGACATCTAACACCCGTTGCTCAAACAATGTAGTGTTTTCTTCTTACACGAGTGCGAATGTCCGTAAGTCTCACCTTGATATCTGGCGTCTATTTCCTTCATGAGAGACACACATCTCTGTAGGTCCAGCGGCAAAGACTCGACCAGCTCCAGATACTCCTCAACATATTTCACCACAACATGAGACGACTCGCCGTTTGAAGAAGGGTTCAGCATCTTTTCACACGCATTTAAGAGGTTGGTATAGCAATAGAAAGAATAATACTTATTTTATCCCAGTCTTAAGAATTAAAAGTCTGGGCAGCTGAGAAAAGTTACTCATGTACGTGTTGTATTGATTTGTGCAGGACCAGTGACGCTTCTATTGCGGAGACTGAGCTCATGAATATAAATTACCTTACGATGACGTTACTCCGTAACCTTCCAAAGGGGTGTCTTGGCACGCGGAATCGAATTAATATTCATGAGCAAAACCTTTAACGCAGAATAATAATTACGGTTGTTGCACGTAACGACGCTTGGTGGCGTTTGATAGCAATACTTGTGTGAGTGACCGATATGCATGTTAGTATGGCAAGCCATTTTAACATTTAACAGCTAGACTGGATATGTTTTGCAGATATCTGTAATTCAGTATTGCCTAGTCAAAAAGAACATTTCAGATATCCGCAACTACATTCTTCCTATCCATAATTGTCATTTCAGATATCCACAAAGACATTTTTCCTAGGACAAATGACATCACTTTTGCCATTCATTTGTATGGGGTTTATCCATACAGATATCTACAATTCAGTTGGAGATATCCACTATGTGAATTACGAATATCTGCAACTGAATTGTAGATATCTGTAATTCCAGTTTGAGATATCTACAATTTGATTATGACTAGTCATAACTCCAGTTCAAGATATCTTTAATTAACCTCAATTCAAGATATCTACATGTTCCTTTTCAGATATCTTAAATTAAGTTTTGACTAGGCGAAATTACGTTGTAGATATCTGTAACTGGAATTATGACTAGTCAAAATAACGTTGTAGATATCTCAAACTGGAGTTAGGGATAGTCATAATTTAATTGTAGATATCTATTATCAATTTATAGATATCTTGAAATTAATTTTGATTAGAGATATCTAAAATTTGAGATATCTGTAACTTTTATTCTGCCTAGTCAAATTGTAATTACAGATATCTTGAATTAGAGTTCTGACTAGGCGAAATGACTTTGCAGATATCTGTATGCAAATTAGGCCCGCATCCCACTGTAGGGGGGAGGAGAGCGTGTTGCACAAATCATCAAATAACTTAGCAGTTAACACCTGTTAACTGTTAACTTGTAATTAGCACTGATTAGCACCATGTCTGAGCAGCCAGAGGGCGAATTAGTTTTTAATCGTCTTTTTTAAAGCTGTTAGCTACTATTTCAACCTGAAATCAATACCTATAGGCTATCATGGCTTTTTACTGTGGGGAAAAAAAGAACTAATCTGAACTAAGAACTATATTTTCTCATCTAAGGAAGTTTATTTTATTGCACTTCCAAGTCTTTATCTATATTGTAAAAAGCGCTATACAAATAAAGGTGACTTGACTTGATTAAAGTGAATTAGTGTGAATCTCTCTCATACGTAAATCCTACATCAACAATAACCTACGGTAATTTTAAGCATGATCATAAACATAAAAATGCATGGCAAACATTGCATGTTGCCAATATTTTTGAGACCCCCAGGCTAATGTGAATAAATACAATTTATGTCATGCTGGAAACATGTGCAACACAGTTGCACTAGTCAAAATGATGTTTGAGATATCTTTAACTTTCATTTTGCCTAGTCAAAACTGAATTACAGATATCTGCAATTATCATTTAAGATGTGTGACGAGTTGAATGTCGTTTTCAATGATGTCATTGCAGATATCTGTAATTCAGTTTTGACTAGGCAAAACTGAACTACAGATATCTCTATCTGTCATTTCGGCTAGTCACAATTACGTTACAGATATCTTGAATGACAATTCCAACTATCCAAAATGTAATTATGACTAGTCAGAAAGACATTGTTGATATCTACAATGTTAATTCCGGATAGTCAAACTTATTTTTTTAATGTTAAAATGCCTTGCCATATGTTAGTTCAGGGTACCCGCGGGTCTTAAAAGCCTTGAAAAAGTCTTGAATTTGATCATCTCAAATTAAGGCCTTAAAAGCCTTGAATTTAGTATACAAAGTCTTGGATTTCGTTACAAAGGTCTTATTTAGTTTTTACCAAAAGTAAAGTAACTGCAGTTTGACTAAAAGTTGACAAAAAATGCAAAGACTTTTCGTCAACTACAACTATAAAAACAGGATGACTCAAATGTGATTAAGACCAATAAGCATTTTCGTCTGAAGACTAAGACTAAATCAAAAATGGCTGCCAAAATTAACACTGGCCTACACACACGTGCGCGCTACAATGCTGTTGCGTATGTAGTAATATGACTGATATATAATTCAATATATATTTAATTCAAGTAACCTCCTTGTACATAATTATTTTCTAAGGTTTAAAATGTATACAGATTTGACATTTTCCCCTCATACTTCTGTCGGAATGGGTACGAAGTTGGCATTGAATTTCATTTGAAATGGTATTAAAAAGGTCTTAAAAAGCCTTGAATTTAAGTTGGAGGATCCTGGGGGTACCCTGTAGTTGTTTTAGGCTTGGGTTTAGTTGAGTCTGAACAGGAATTTTCGAACTGGGAGCTGTATAAAAGTCTAGAAAAAATAAATAAATAAGATATACAAAAAAATTACTAATTAATAAATAAAACCGTGCATTAAAATAAAATAAAATAAGTAATACTTTATAGTAAGTATACAGTTATACATTACTTACAAATCATTTGTAATACTTTATAGTAAGTATACAGTAATAAATTACTTGCAAATCATTTTGCAAACTATTAGTTCATAGTAAATTCATAGTCTCTACATTGTAATAGGCTATAGTATACAAATACTGAGGACATCATTCATTGTCGCTGTAATTAACCAAATTGTTATTATTGTTTTTTTGTGTGTGTGTGTGTGTGTGTGTGTGTGTGTGTGTGTGTGTGTGTGTGTGTGTGTGTGTGTGTGTGTGTGTGCTCTTGTTTTTGTGATTTGTGAGGACACAAATGTGTATAATGACATGGGTATTACACTGGTATTACAACTTGAACGTGATTAATGAGGACATTTCCTGAGTCCTCATATTTCAAATGGCTTTAAAAACATACTAAGCAGCGTTTTATTAAAAATGTAAAAATACAGAATGTCTCCTGTGATGGGTAGGTTTAGGGATGGGGCAGTGTAAGGGGATAGAATATACAGTTTGTCCAGTATAAAAACCATTAGGCCAATGGAATGTCCTCACAAATCACAAAAACACAGCTGTGTGTGTGTGTGTGTGTGTGTGTGTGTGTGTGTGTGTGTGTGTGTGTGTGTGTGTGATGTTTTGTAAAAATGTTAAGGAGCCCTGAATATGAATGATGCAATCAATGTCTAATAAAGGTTGGTTTAAAGCACTTAATTATAGCATTTTCCCTTATTATTTTCCTAATAACCAATTAACCATTTCTTTACTACGAGCTAATTAAACAATAATACTTTGGTTAAATTACAGTGACAATGAATGAAGAACCCACTATTTGTAAATAGCCCATTAATAATAGATTAATAATACAGAGACTAAAAGCTATTAACTATGAATAAACTATAAACTATTATTTTGTTACTCATTTGTGAATACTTCATTACTGTATTGTTATAACGTGTTTCCAAAAATCGATTTAAATCTATTGTCTTACTGTGTGATTATATGAGCAAGTGTTGTAGCAACATGTCTATTTTGTTCTTTTTCGTGTGTGTGTTTCTCCCTTCTTGTTATTCAGATTTTTAGCTTCATTATCTAAGATATGTAATATCATTACAGAACCTATCACATTCAGAGTACTGTCAGTCAATCTAAACTGTGAATGCCTGTAGTTTTTCATGTAGGCCTATTATTTTAATATCTCACTCAGACATCTTGAATTGTGTCCTCTCTAAATATTTAGATACTTAAAATATTCTGCTGAAAGGGTAGTTGCATTCTTATAACACCATGAATGCCCTGCAGGGGTCACTGAAACTCTGCAATGGGCAATGAGACTCTGAAATGTTGTTTATCCTCAGCTCTGTTGTTTACTGGAACATCATCTTGATATTATTTTCTCTTGAGTGTATCCTTGTTTCCGGTACAGCCCTGAAGAGAAATCCAAAAGAGTTATCCTACATTTTAACAGTTGTGAGAATGACCTTTAAAAACTGTAAAGTGGTTCTTTGTACATCTGTACTATTAGCAGTAAGAATGTCAGATGACTGAAATGTCTAGTGAGAGGGGGAAATGTGTATAAGTTCTCCAGAGGCACAGCAGTCTTTAGTCTTACGTACTCTGACCCGAGTGGTGTTGGAAAAAAAACACCTCTTACGCATTTCATTGTCAATGGAGGATTCAGAGTTTGGACTATAGGTTACTTTCCACATTAACTTATGTCAAGAATCAGGGTGTTGAGTAAACGCTCGCAAGCTATGGATAATGAACATGCATTTAAACACCTAAATATAAAGTATAAACACATTCTTTTGAAGGCTTTTCCCTCATTTAGACCGTGGTGCGGTAATCAGGGGAAATGTTTTTAAATGTGTTGTGAATTCATGAATGAATTTTTAGCTCTAAAAGCTAAAAGACATGGATTCCAACCCGAGTTAAAGGTAAGTTAAGGTAAGGTTTTTTTTGTTTTATAAAAGAAATTTGTTATACTGGTTGAAACTCTGTTCACATGGTGATAGCAAATGATAGAAGTGGTCTAAATATTAAAACGTGCATAGATCATGAGGAAGTCTCAATTATTGGGGGGGGGGGGGGGGGTTCCCAGTTTTTTTTTTTTTTTTTTTTTTTTTTTTTTTAAGTCATGGATTTAGAGATGCTCTGATGTTTTCTATGAATAGTCATTTTACACATACTTTTCACTTTTTAATTAATACCCTTACAATTTCATTAGTATTCTTAGATTTTGTTATTTGTCAAATGATCCGATCCCACGAATCAGCATGCATTTCCTGATACATATAGTTAATTCACAACTTTATTTTGCATTTCAATTAAATTCCCCACTTATTATAGTTCAGTACTTAATCTTATTGTGCAAGCTCTTAATCGTTATTATTTGTAATATCTCTGTTAAATCTTAATATTTACCATAACATGCTGTAAAAGGATTTCAGAATGTTTGCTCCTGTCGATTTATTTTCTTCAGGAAGCTGCCGCCGAGAATTAATGACTCCAGATTTCCCATGACGTAAAGTCATTGTTCAGGCCCTTTCAGTATAAACACACCTAGGCTTGTCTTTGATGAATCTCATAACCATAATATTGCACAGTCAATTCAGTTCCATTGGATAATGTAATTAGGCTCATGGTTTAGAGTCATCTGAATTGGTTTTCAGGTGGTTAGAAAGGAACGTTGAATGACTTCATCAATGAGTTCATCAGTACAAGTTAAATAAGTGCTGAGCCTCCTGGTTTTCTCTCTCTCTCTCTCTCTCTCTCTCTCTCTCTCTCTCTCTCTCTCTCACACACACACACACACACACACACACACAGCCACAATCAGGCTCTGGAATTTATTACGTAAGTGTAAATAATTAAATCACTTCAAATTACCATAAATAAAGGGAAATAGGAGACCAGATTATTATTATTTTTGAATGTTTTATGAATCTCAGTTACTTTTATTTTTTTTATTTGTGGACATTTGTGAGACTTCAAAATTACAGCTATAGCTTTACAATTGACCCAAAAGCATTTAGACTCTTAAACTACACTTAAATGTCTTGACATTATATAACAAAATATCAAATGGCATGGCATTTATATGGAAAAATGACAGCACAAGCAAAATGTTGGACTATATTACTAATACATAATGTTGACTCAAAGGCCAAATAAAAATTTAATTGCATCTTTATTCAAGACAAAAATAAACATAAAACTAAGACCATACATTACATACATTACATTTTCTAATGCCCTCTTTGGTGCTTTTGCTGTACTTTTTCAGATGCTCTTAAAATGTAATGTCAGCGGTTCTCAGATAAACACCTCGCTCCAATTCACTTTCTTATCATGCCTTGCCACCCACTTCCTGTTTATCCTCTGTGTTTCTTCACCTCTCCTTGGGTTGGTGTTTCTTCCTTCATTCTGAGACAAAATCTTATTCTTGTACAACCCCAGAAGATGTTGGAAAAAGAGAACACAATTTAGATGAGGAAAAACTCCCTGTGCAAAACTAAAGATTTCTATTAACCAATTAATAGGTGAAAAACTGAGTGCAATCAAGCTTATGTTACTCTTGAATGCATCCTTGTTGTCATAGCAGACATGGCTGACAAATGAAGAGGCTCTCCCTCTCTACATGTTAATATACACATAAGCATACAGACAATTTATGTAACTATTGCCATAGTCTGAGAAACAGTGACTACTTGTATACACCATATCAGACATTTGTCAGTGCCCGTATATATAGTGAAACCAGAGACGAAGAATGAGAAGCCGTTAGAGCGCTAGCTGCCTCCGCTTATGGTGACAAGCAGTTAATCAACATGCTTTTGACTTTTTATGGTCTTCGAGCATGTATTGAGCAGGCTAGGTTAAACAAAATATATTGGCTTTTAATAATATTTCAGTGCGCAAACCCATGATAACATGAAAAACAGCGCACACAGCGTGTAAGCGCATCGCGGGATTCGCGGGTGCAGAATGATGTGCTCAAAGCAACATGGAGTCACAGTGTGCCGCGCTGCGCTATATTTAAAAGTTCACGTCATAAAGCGAAGAAATGTCGAGCGCACAAATCCTAGTGCGATTTGTTCCTTTGTTTCACAGTTTTAAATTACAGTTATTGTGCGTTTGATGCCGATTCATAGTCCTTGTGATGTGTGTGATCTAACCACACGGTAGTGGGTCGTTTAAAAACAGCAACAAACTCCAACAAAATAAAGTAATTTTATGCAAATCTACAGGCTTTTATCTACAGATCATGCATTATAATGTGAATATATCATATTGGAGAGAGTTTTACCGTGCATTGAAGAGGCGCGCGCGCTGTTTTTATGAATGGAGAATGATTGACAGCCGCAGAGGAGGGAAAACGAGTTTCCGTATACTTTAATGACGTAAATAGACTTCTGTCCCTCACATACAACCACTTCAGCGGAAATCCCGCCCTGCAGTCGATTCTAAAGTTTTCATTGGTCATGTTAATCACTCTACTGATTGCCTACACCAAACACTGATCCCTAAACCTACCCGTCAATGTAACCTAAACCAATGAAATCGGCTGCAGGGCGGGATTTCCGCTGAAGTGGTTTGGGAAAAAAAATCACGCCTCACATTAAGCTATAAATGACTTCAGATGATTTTGTCACCCAAACTGACGTGAAAAAAGCGGGAGGCGCCGAAAAGCGCACTGTTTGCATCAGTGCTTGTCAAAAGGTGGCAAAGACATCAAAAATACAGTATACTGTAACCATTTGGCACTTAAAAAGCATGTCACGACACATAATTCTCCGTCTTCTTTTACGTAAGAATATTTTTGACTTATTTATGAAATGCATAACTGATGCTACTAAAATGTATACTGGCCATTGGGGTGGCCAAGAGTCGGCCAGGGGTGACCCCTGGTGGCGCCATTGGATGTAAGCCTAACATATTAAAAGCTGAAAAACTTACATTTTATTTCAGGGGGCCTTTAAGATATTGTACACTTTGATTGTTGTCCCTCTGCAAATTCACTTGATTGGACATGATTTAAAAAGGCACATGAAGTGAACATATCATAAAACAATCTTCCAAACCCTGTTTTTGCCCTGTTTTTGCCTTCCCTATCACTATGGAAAATCACTATGGAAAGCCTAATTATTATTTATATTTTAGATCCTTCTGGACAAATTTGATTGAAGCAACTGAATCTCAAAACAAAATGAGTTCCCTTTCGCACTGCGTCATTGAAAACGACTCTTTGGGGACGCTCCCTTAGCGTGCGCTTCTGAAGTATGAATGAAACTATTCCAATCCTGATTGGTGTTGCGTCATGACGTAACATGTGACGGCATAACCGGATGCTCTTTCATTTCATTCGCTCTTCAGCAAGCGCTCTGTGTTGAAAACTGTCAGTCTTATTTGGTGTTGTGTGTCTGTTTGAATGGCGAGTGAACAATTTACTAGATGTGTGCACCCCTGCCCAAGATTTGTTACGGGTGGGGACACACATCAGTTATGTGTGAATTGTTTGGGAGTGCAGCACACACAGGCAGCTCTCGAGGGAGCTGGTTGTGAGCACTGTGAAGCACTCCCTATAAGAGTGCTGCGCTCCCGCTTGGCTGTTTTTAAAGATGACGGCCAAAAGCTTGCAAAGGAGCACCGACTATGGTCACAAAATCGGTCTCGTCTGCTTCCTGCCAGTTCTCTGTTTCAGGAGGTCGAGAACAGTGTTCGAAAAACACCCGAGGCCAGTCTCGAGAGGCCGGTTCCCTTAGTAGATTTTGTGGAGGGGTGGCAACTTCTTCCAAGTCTATCTATGTGGGTCCTGAATATAATAAAAAGTGGGTACAGACTGCAGTTCGGTCACCGACCTCCCAGGTTTGCAGGGGTGGTGCCAACTACAGTGGTTCCAGAACAGGTTCATGTTATGGAACAAGAAGTACAGGCGCTACTGGTCAAAGGGGCCATAGAAATTGTTCCCCTACCAGACAGAGAGTCTGGGTTTACAGCCGATACTTTATAGTTCCAAAGAAGGATGGCGGGCTAAGGCCAATTTTGGATTTAAGGCAGCTGAATCGTTCTCTGAGGAGATTCAGGTTCAAGATGCTCACGATTCCCATCATCGTGAATCAAATCAGGTCCGAGGACTGGTCAGAGCACAACGTTTCTGGGCGTGGTGTGGGATTCGGTTACGATGCGGGCACAAATGTCTCCCGCACGTATCGAGTCCATTCTGCCGATGGTGTCTGGGATGAAGCTAGGCCAGGCCATCACTGTAAAGCGATTTCAAAGAATGCTGGGCCTCATGGCAGCGGCATCCAACATTATTCCTTTGGGCCTTCTACACATGAGGCCCCTTCAGTGGTGGCTGAAAGCCAATGGGTTTTCCCCCAAGGGGAATCCGTTCCGTATGATCAGAGTAACGCGCAGATACCTTCGTTCTCTAGTAATATGGAAGAAACCTTGGTTCCTGTCCCAAGGGCCAGTGTTAGGAGCATCATGTCGCCGGAAGTCCGTTTCGACAGATGCCTCCCTCACGGGTTGGGGCGCGGTCATGGAAGGCCGCTTTGTCAGGGGTCTGTGGCAGGACCATCATCATTCTTGGCATATAAATTGCCTGGAGATGTTGGCTGTGTTCAGGGCTTTGAGGAGCTTCCTCCCAGACGTCAAGGGTTACCATGTCCTGATACTATCGGACGATACATCAGTGGTAGCTTATCTGAACCGACAAGGGGGACTCAGATCCCGCCCTCTATCCAGATTGGCGCATCAGATTATCCTTTGGTCCCAAGGGAAACTATTGTCTATCAGAGCAATGTATGTTCCGGGGGTTCAGAATCGGGGAGCAGACATCCTGTCGAGGCAGGGGCTGAGGCCTGGGGAATGGAGACTTCATCCAGAGGTGGTGAAGTTGATATGGGAGAGGTTTGGACCAATGAAAGTGGATCTGTTTGCATCTCGAGAGAGACGTTCCACTGTCCACTTTGGTTCTCCCTCACACATCCAGCCCCACTGGGGTTGGATGCCTTGGTACAGGCCTGGCCGAGGCTACGCCTGTATGCTTTTCCCCCGATCGCTCTGCTCCCGGGAGTCCTGGAGAGGGTCCGTCAGGAGGAGGACGTCAGTCTTCTTCTGGTAGCCCCGTTGTGGCCGGCCGGAGTATGGTTCCCAGACATAATTTCACTCCTGATAGCTCCGCCGTGGCAGATTCCTCTGAGGAGGGATCTGTTGTCTCAGGCGGAGGGCAAAATATTCCACCCTCGCCCAGAGTTGTGGAAACTGTGAGTCTGGCCCCTGAGGGGGTTCAGTACCTAAATGCTGGTCTATCAGCCGGGGTGGTTGAAACCATACTTAGCTCTAGGGCTCCGTCTACAAGGAGATTATATGGCCTCAAGTGGAATGTGTTTTCCACTTGGTATAGAGAACATGAGTTAGATCAAGTTAACTGTCGTTTCAAGTTAGATCGTTTCTCTGCGGGTCTCTCCCCTTCCACACTTAAGGTGTGCGTGGCTGCCATTGTGGCTTTCCATGCACCAGTGAGTGATGGGCCTCTGGGGAGGCACCAGCTGGTCATTCGTTTTCTCCGTGGTACATGGAGGATGAGACCGACGACCAGGTCCAGGATTCCTGCCTGGGACCTGGCGGTGGTTCTTGAAGGGTTATCCCTGGCCCCCTTCGAACCCCTTCAGTCGGCTTCGCCTAAGGACCTGACGTTCAAGATGGCTTTTCTCTTAGCTATTACCTCTCTTAAGAGGGTGGGAGATCTTCAAGCCCTGGCAGTAACACCAGCCTGCTTGGAGTTTGCCCCTGGCGGAGTTAAGGCCATTCTGCACCCGAGACCTGGCTATGTGCATAAGGTGCCTTCTAACACGGCTCGGTCTACAGTTCTGCAGGAATTTCATCCTCCACCTCATGTGTTGGCAGAAGAAAAGAGGCTCCATTTACTCTGCCCTGTCAGAGCTTTGAGCGTTTACCTCGAGAGGTCCTCTTCTTGGAGGAGGTCGGACCAACTGTTCGTGTGTTTTGGGTCACCTAAGAAGGGGCTCCCTGCATCCAAACAAACCATAAGTAATTGGATTGTTCAGGTTATTGCCTCGGCCTACAAGGTGCGCAGTTTGCCTTCACCTTTGGCCATAAGGGCTCATTCTACTAGAGGCATGGCGTCCTCTAGGGCCCTCCTCTCGGGAGTGCCCCTCCAGGAGATTTGTGAGGCAGCCGGTTGGGCTACCCCGCACAGGTTTTATAGTCTGCACCTCCCTAGTACGCCTGGCGCACATGTGCTCTCGTCCTAGCTGATTGCCTGAGTTCAGTTTCACTCTAGGGAGTGCCCCTCCAGGAGATTTGTGAGGCAGCCGGTTGGGCTACCCCGCACAGGTTTTATAGTCTGCACCTCCCTAGTACGCCTGGCGCACATGTGCTCTCGTCCTAGCTGATTGCCTGAGTTCAATTTCACTCTAGGGCAGGCCTTTTTCGGTGCGTAGCCTAGTGGGTATTCGTTCCCCAAAGAGTCGTTTTCAACGTCGCAGTGTCTCGTTCCCTTCTCAGGGAACAAGGGTTATAGTCAAAACCCGAGACGTTTGCTAGCAAAAAAAAGTGATAGCGAAAGTAGCCTAACCATAATGAAACCCGAATCAACATAATTTGCATATGATCACATATGCTTTTCATTGACTATAGGTTCACAAAACAATGTTTATGTTGGTAACAATGGCAGTCTCTAAACCACTTACTGCTTTGGTCTGTTTGTCTATAAATATTCTTGCCAAGTTATAATTTCCTCCATTGTCTAATGTCAGCATTGGTGATTGGTCAGCGTTGTGATTCGGGTTCGCGTACCCACCCCGAATTGATAAAATAAAACAAAATTCTGTATCAAATTACAGTTACTGTAAATCCGGCCTCTAGTTCATAAACGCCAGAGGAGAACTGGCCCCTGACTGAGCCTGGGTTCTCCCAAGGTTTTTTTTTTCTCTCCATTAAGTCACCTGATGGAGTTTTAGGACACCAGTAGGTCACTTGATGGAGTTTTTCGGTTCCTTGCCACTGTTGCCTTTGGCTTGCTCAGTTGGGGATATTCAAATTAATTAACCAAGCATTAATACCATTGATCAGCCCTACCAAACGTGGATGTTTTTTCCACTAAGAAACAAACATTGTTATATTATTTGATTGATACTGTAAAGCTGCTTTGATGCAATTTATATTGTGAAAAGCGCTATATAAATACACTTGACTTGACTTGACTTGACATTATTTTAAAACAGGTCAAAACAACATTGGCAACAGCTACTTACCTACTCATAAGAGATTATTATTATTTTTTTTAATGCCTGCTACAGACTGTTTGATTTCAGCAATCCTATAAGATCATTATAAAACACACACTGCATGGATCTAATAAACTTGGGTATGATATGTAGACTGTGCGATGGTGGCACCTATTGAATCGTAGGCTACAACTCTTATAGAAGAATAGATCGCTAATGGTAAACAAGTAGAGCAAGATTAATTTTTATGTGCACTGAAAAAAAAGAGGAGGAAGCGTAAGAGGAGGAATGGTTGTGGCTAGGGAAAAGAGGCCAACTTGGCATGCCAATTTTGCAAATGAGGTAGTTTTAATTTTCAGCGCCATGTTGCGTTGATCAACACGCCATTTAATGTTACATTTTTATTGGCTAGTTAATCGATCGTATCAGCAAACACACTGTGAGATGATCATGCTAAATTATCACAGGCTATCTTTGGTCACAAGACCATGACAACATCCATCTTTGAACCTCTTTCACTGCACTGTCAAGCATTTTAGCATAAGGCTGCAACATAAAATAGTATTCAGTGTGAATACTTTCTAATTGCAATATATTTCCTGTCGCCGTCTGCTTGGCTCTGATCCCAGTCTGCTTTCCAGAGCTCTGCTGTTATCTCAACCAGAGGAATGTAGGTTCGTACGCTATCAGTTGGTAAACATCAAACTGTTTTTAGCACTCCCTCCCACCCTGTCTCTGTTTGTCTAGGTCGGTCAGACTGACCACGGGGGTGGGGGGGCGTCATTGCAGGTGCGTCAGAAATGACCCAGTCCTACGGTGACACAACAGAGCAATCAATACAAATGCCTTGACACAGAGTGGTGATGGTTCACCTCCTAATACCTGTTCCAAAGAAAGAGCAGAGGTAGGTGTGTGTCTAGCCTCAATGCGAGACCCACTAATGCATTTTTTTTGTGATCCATGAGTCAGGTCTGTGAGCGCAGGGATGATGAAAGGTGATGACGCAGGGTTGTGACAATAATGCAGACGCTGGTCTATGTGTATGTCTCCACGTCTTTAGAGGTTAAAATAGAACTCAAGGTGTTCAGCTTCCAGTCGGGTTTGAAAAGTATGTGTGGAACTGAGATTTGACCTTTCATCAGTTAATTATGTTTTGAATGTGTGTGTTTGTGTGTCTCTCTGTGTGTACTTCACTAGTTTGCTGGCAAATCTGCACCCTACAGTGAGATAAATGTGACATTTAGTGATGTCGTCATTTGACAAAAGGATTCATACACACAAATAGGTTCAATTAGTTAACGCATTAGGTATCATGAACAAACAATAATACTTTTACAGCATTTTGCATTTAATAAATTTGAATGGTAATCTATAAATATACTACTGTTCATCTATTCAACCCTTTCATGCATGAATTATGATATCCTAAGTCAAGATTTCACACAACGGTTTGCAACTTGGTGGCAATGTATAGGACAGTGTTTCCCAACCCTGCTCCTGGAGGCACACCAACAGTGCACATTTTGGATGTCTCCCTTATCTGACCCATATATTTCTGGTCTTGGAGTCTTTACTAATGAGCTGATGAGCTGATTCAGGTGTGATTGATTAGGAAGAGTTGGAAAATGTGTAGCGTTGGTGTGCCTCCAGGAACAGGTGTAGCGTTTGTACGCACGTATAAATATGACTAATTATTATTCATAACGGATTATGATCAATAATTAATAATTTAATTATTTTCAGAATTTACTGTAGCAGAATCAATAGTATGATCATTTTATCAGTTCATCCAATGAACGGAAAGCATAAGCAATTATTAATTCTAGGAAATATAATATCTTCCTGGCCAAGAAAGACTAATTCCCAGCTAACAGCTAAATTAAGAAATAATTCAAGGGTAAAAGCATAAGTAGCTTAGGTCGTAGTTCAAGACAATAAATTCGTAAGCACATAACACAAGTAATGCTTCTCTTTTCAAATACAAACAATACTTTATTGATTATAAGACTAACACATAAAACTAATATCTAACACAAACACACGCATTCATACAAGTTGCAGAAAGAAAAGGAGTAAGGAAGAATAAGTTTAAGAGTGAGGTGAAATCCCAAGATTCTATGCACTTATAAGAGACAACTTGAACGAACCATCAATAATTAATTTTACCCTTCTATCGTTTCTTAGGCGGGTAATTCAATTTTAAATCAATGCACCAGTTCAGTTAAGAGTCTGGAGGCTACTTGCTTGTCCTTGCGTTGCTTTGGGGATCCCCTTTTGTCGGTGTAAAGGGGGTTTCCCAGGTCCGTTGCTTGGCTGGCGGTCTCCTCGTGCCTGCTAGATCTTGGGCAGCCAATCACGTGGTGTGTTGGCAGCTGGATGAAAGTCTTTGAAGTTGGGAGCGCGTTGCAGTCGAAACGTTTAAACGAAACTTTGCAGCAAAACTTAACTTAGAACCGAGACTTTTAACAGAAAAGAAGTCAAAGGAAAATAAAGGTGAGGCGAGTTAGATGGCTTGAATAAATCTGTTTTAACCCTGATCTTGATTTGGGTCATTTGTCTTTATGCATCTACATGGCTACTATACCCATCGTCTGCTCCACCCGACTTGTTCTCCTGCCGAGGCCTTTTCCGAGGGCGAGAGCGGGGGAGAGAGAGGGCAAGAGCTCCAGAGAGCAGAGGGCAAGAGCAGCAAGAGAGAGCAAAAAGAGAAAAAAAAAGATAAACTGGTGTTCAGTCCTTTTGAAGACCTGACGTTTCCGCCTTCTTTTGGAAGAGGGTCCAATCAGGAGCTGTCCCTTTGGAGGGAGATTTTATGATCCTTTGTGGTATAACCAGGCATTTAAATCTCTAGTTCCATTGGGTGTTTAAGAGAAGAATCTTCACACTTCTTATAATACTAATGTGTCACAAAGTTTAGCAAAATGTAATGCCAATTAACAAATGGGGAACGAAGATTGGAGTTTATCGAGACCAAACTTGCCACAAATGGATTTGGTTAAACATTAGTTGGCAAAGTTTGAAACATTATTCCATTAGAGTTGTCGAGAAACATAGACCAAACCACAAAAAGGCAACTCATGAAATAGGGAACTTAGATACATTGTTCATACAATTCTCAAGTGGATATATAATAGCGTATATATATGTATATATATATATATATGTATATATATGTATATATATATACATATATATATATATATATGAATACAGGATTCATTTCTCCTCCTTGGTTAGAATTCAGAGAGAGTCACAGTTCTGTGAACATTCCTTTGGGTCATAAACGCTGTTATCTAAGAACACCAGTGATGTTAGTTTTGGTCTCTTTTCACTCCGAAGATGGAAAACATAATAAACTATATTTAACTGGATATTACTGTACGTATTCTGATTGATCACACCGAAAGCATTCTGGAGGTGTCCAGAACTATGTGTACAAGTTATGGGAATAGACAGTTATTTTTAAAATGCATAATGAAGGTATTTATAATTCACTTTAAGCTACGATAAAGTCATAGTCATTCCAATGTGACATGGGCAAATGGACACACATAAAAACACATCGAATATATCTGGTTAAATGTCTTTTAAAAAGAGAAGTTTCTTTCTCTTTTAGAACCCCCTTCTGTGGGACATTCCAGTCAGTCATAAAAATGTCTCGTAACTGGACACCGCGCTCTGTCCGGAGTGGGCTTCCCTTGTGGGGGATGCGTGTGGTTGTGTGTGTGTGTGTGTGTATGTTAATTTACATCCAGGCTTTTTGGGCCTGAAGGCTTTGGGATTTTAGCTAGGATGTATTTAGTTATTCAGATTCACCCCTCGCCCAGTCCTTACACAGGGTTGGGATACACTGGTATAGGATGATGCACCAGGGTCCAATGTAGAATTTTGATACAAAACGAGCCAATGGCAAAGAAATGCCATGGGTCTGCGGAATTTGCATAGCGTAACTCCGTCCCACCTCGTAAGTATATAAGGAAGTATGCTGCAACATGCAGATATGTTTCCTGCTGAGGAGCCGAGACTGAACTCAGGCGTTTCGAGCGGTACAGCGGAAGTGGCAGGGAGACGTAACGTCTCCGTTCCCTACTCGTGGAATGAGGGTTACATACGTAACCGAGACGTTCCCTTTCGTAGTCACTTCGAGTTACGTCGAATGACGACGAAATGGGGTTCCCAGTCTAATCACGCCAACTTCTCTGCTGTCTTCCAGTGTCCTGCGTAAGTCTGAGATCCCTGTCGTGAGACTAGCACAGACGAAGGACTCCTACTTAACACAGGAATACCAAGGTACACTGGGAAGCATATCTCAGTGGAAATATGCAATCAGTGCCAGCCCGAAGGGGGTGGACTTAAGAATACACATACGAACACATGGGAACCTTGGGCACATATCCAAGCTGGGGTCTCAGGATCATGTGAGAGTAGGCCGGCCTGAACTCCAGGCACGCTTTGTCAACGGAAATTGCGTGCATGTCCCCTACCCTCTTAATGGAGGCCAAAGCAACCAGGAGCGCTGTCTTAACTGACAGGAACTTAAGCTCCACTTATTGTAGAGGCTCAAACGGAGCACTCTGCAGGGAAGTTAAAACCACTGAGAGGTCCCAAGAGGGGACGAGAGGAGGGCGAGGAGGATTCAGCCTCCTCGCTCCTCTCAGGAACCTGATTAACCTTTCCCATGGACTTACCCTCAACTGCGTCGTGCTGCGGTGACAGCGGCAATGTACACATTCAGGGTGGAGGGAGACAGCCTTTGCTCCAACCCATCCTGCAGGAAGGAAAGCACGACACTGATCGAGCACTTTCTGGGGTCTTCTCGGTCATGTCTCTTGGACGATGCTCTAGCGGAAGTGATGGGAGCCACCACCGTAGGTGGTAGGGTACTCAAACCTACCTCGTCGCATCCAGGAGCCACACGTGGAGGTTCTAAAGATCGGGACAAGGGTGCCATAAGGTGCCCTGTCTCTGAGAAAGGAGGTCCTTCCTCAGACGAATTGGCCAGAGAGGTGCTGTCGTGAGGAGCACAAGTTCGGAGAACCAGGTCCGGGTGGGGCAAAGAGGCACAACCAAAATGACCTGCTCCTCATCCTCCCTGATCTGGCACAGGGTCTGTGCAAGACGGCTCACTGAGGGAAACGCATATTTGCGGAGGCCCCGCGGCCAGCTGTGCACGAGTGCACACGTGCCGAGCGTGCCCTCGGTCAGGGAGTAAAACAGGTTGCAATGGGACAAGTCGTGGGAGGCAAACAGATCTATATGTGCGTCGCCAAACTGATCCCAAATCAGCTGAACCTATGAGCTGGGGCGCCTTCCTGTGACCACCTCCACGGCACGGCCCGTGTGAAAGCTGCTGCTGGGGCCGAGCGGGAGGGGGCGGAAGTCGCAGGAGGGCGCTTTCGGCGACAAGCAGACTGAGGCGTCTGAGCTGGCAGCCGGGTGGCAGCAGTTGGCCGCGGAGTCAGAAAATGTTTGATAGCCTCAGTCTGCTTCTGGGCGGCCGAGAACTGTTGGGCAGAGTTCTCGAGGTGAAGAGGACCTCTTGGCTCCAAAGCAAAAACATATCTGCATGTTGCAGGGTACTTCCTTATATACCCACGAGGTGGGGCGGAGTTACGCTATGCAAGTTCCGCAGACCCATGGCATTTCTTTGCCATTGGCCGTTTTGTAATACTCCAAGTTGATAGGCTTTCTAAGCGACACCCCATTTCGTTGTCATTCGACGTAACTCGAAGTGACTACGAAAGGGAACAGCATCTGTGGTTGCCAGAAATTCACCATAAAAAAAATGGTATTCCGGTATTGCAGGGATGGCATATTTGGCCTGTACGTTTGATAACCGTGTATTTTTTAAGAGATATAATATTAATAATCTAATCTACCTGACCTACCTATTTTAAAACCACCATAATACAGACCTTGCTCGCTCGGGGACAAAACGCAAAGACAAAACATCATCAGGATAACACACGACACGAAAAAAATACAATATACATTAATTAAATAAGACAAAATGTAACACAAAACGCTCTATAATGTACATTCCCTATAACAAAAATTAGAATTAACAAAACTAAAACTGTTTTTCAATGGAATTTATATAGTAATTCATAGTTTTTACTAAATAAATGCAGATTTGTATTTTCAGACAGTATTTTACATACAAATTACATATTTTGATGCTAAATGATAATAAACCATTTAAAGGTTTTCACTGTATATGGACAAAGGGAGTAAAGTGAGGTCATTTCGGCTGGTCCTGACGTTATGAGAGCCCTTTAAAGGCCTGTTTGAGGGTCAAGACTAGGAATAAGGTTATAATTAGACTACGAGTAGATTTGGGGTAAGGGTTCGGATTATGCCTTTGAACAGTGATTCATGATGAGACAGTAGTTGTCAGGTTAGTGAGGTACATGGAAGGTCTAACAAAAACCTCATTATTTTCATGCCTCATTCATGGGAATGGCTCATCGGGTTGTGACGCTTGGGTGTGTGTGCACATGCACACACAAACAAATAAAAAGGCCTTATGCCATCATGGTGTCACTTACTGGTTCGTTTCGCGCATGATAAGCCTCCCTGCTGGGTCCTGTGCATGTGCGTGTGTTTCATCTGTCTTGCGTAAATGTCACAGTGTGTGAGAGTTTTAGCCAATGGGGATGAAATCAGATGGGGCAGCCCGCTGCGACCGCACTGTGAGCGTCCAGATGCTTTGAGAGATGAGGTGTGAGGTCAATATATCAGCTCGCTCATGTGTTCGTTTGTCGTGTGAGGTCTCTGAGATTGTTGTCGGGTCATTGCCCTAGTGTGTGTGTGTGTGTATGTGTGTGTGTGTGTGTGTGAGAGACACGGACCATGTTGGCTTGGTCCAGCAGCCCCGGACAGGGTGACCCCATCAGGAGCCAGGTTAAATATTTATACCAGCCTTCATTGTGAAGATTCAATCTGCCCAGGGGAGAGAACCAGGAAAAGCGTCAAGTCTAATGCTTTTCACATAATTGCTGGATCCGTGTGCTTGTGTGATAAGGAGAGCGTGAGAATGAGATAGCGTTTTGGATAGAGACGATGTTCTGCCCGCAGTAAATATGTAATTTGCATGTGCCTGTGTTTGTTTATGCATGTGTGGGTGTGGGCGTGGGGGTGGGGGGTGAGAGAGACAGTATTGGGGGTGGGGGGGGGAGAGACAGTATTGTATGTTAACCGCGGTTGATTTTAATATATCACTGAATGCTTTTTGTTTTAAATTAACAGAAAGTTCTGAAAGTAAATTCTGATTGATGTGGATGAGCTTGATGGCTGATAATAAATAATAAACTAATACATTATAAGCATTTTATTAGGTTAGATCTTTTACCATAATGCGTTTGCTGCACTTTTATTGAAGCCATGCACAAAAGAAGCTGCATGTTGCACCAAAAATTCAGCCTTGCAATACACAATTGTGTAATACACAATTTCATTTTTTTTGCCTCTATACAATTATGGTAACAACAATAACATTGTCTAACAGTGTCTGCCCACTTTTTAGCAACCTTGTTTCCAAAAGTGTTTTTCCCATACATTTTTTGACATAGGGATTTTTTGAAATGCTTAATAGTTTAATGGTTTAATAATAACCAGCCACGAGGTGAATCACAACATTACTTTGATTTTGTCACAGACAGCATTTCCCATCCTCCTCCTCGGCAACTACGAACACCTAGATCTCATATAGTCCTCATCACCAGCACTATATAGAGTGTATATGTACAGGTCCTTCTAAAAAAATTAGCATATTGTGATAAAGTTCATTATTTTCCATAATGTAATGATAAAAATTAAACTTTCATATATTTTAGATTCATTGCACACCAACTGAAATTTTTCAGGTCTTTTATTGTTTTAATACTGATGATTTTGGCATACAGCTCATGAAAACCCCAAATTCCTGTCTCAAAAAATTAGCATATTTCATCCGACCAATAAAAGAAGTGTTTTTAATACAAAAAAAAAGTCAAACTTCAAATAATTATGTTCAGTTATGCACTCAATACTTGGTCGGGAATCCTTTTGCAGAAATGACTGCTTTAATGCGGCGTGGCATGGAGGCAATCAGCTGAATATCACTGTGGCACTGCTGAGGTGTTATGGAGGCCCAGGATGCTTCGATAGCGGCCTTAAGCTCATCCAGAGTGTTGGGTCTTGCATCTCTCAACTTTCTCTTCACAATATCCCACAGGTTCTCTATGGGGTTCAGGTCAGGAGAGTTGAGCACAGTAATACCATGGTCAGTAAACCATTTACCAGTGGTTTTGGCACTGTGAGCAGGCGCCAGGTCGTGCTGAAAAATGAAATCGTCATCTCCATAAAGCTTTTCAGCAGGTGGAAGCATGAAGTGCTCCAAAATCTCCTGATAGCTAGATGCATTGACCCTGCCCTTGATAAAACACAGTGGACCAACACCACCAGACCACAACAGACCATCACTGACTGTGGGTACTTGACACTGGACTTCAGGCATTTTGGCATTTCCTTCTCCCCAGTCTTCCTCCAGACTCTAGCACCTTGATTTCCAAATGACATGCAACCACTGAGCAACAGTCCAGTGCTGCTTCTCTGTAGCCCAGGTCAGGCGCTTCTGCCGCTGTTTCTGGTTCAAAAGTGGCTTGACCTGGGGAATGCGGCACCTGTAGCCCATTTCCTGCACACGCCTGTGCACGGTGGCTGTGGATGTTTCTACTCCAGACTCAGTCCACAGCTTCTGCAGGTCCCCCAAGGTCTGGAATTGGTCCCTTTCCACAATCTTCTTCAGGGTCCGGTCACCTCTTCTCGTTGTGCAGCGTTTTTTGCCACACTTTTTCCTTCCCACAGACTTCCCACTGAGGTGCCTTGATACAGCACTCTGGGAACTGCCTATTTGTTCAGAAATTTCTTTCTGTTTCTTACCCTCTTGCTTGAGGGTGTCAATGATGGCCTTCTGGACAGCAGTCAGGTCGGCAGTCTTACCCATGATTGCGGTTTTGAGTAATGAAACAGGCTGGGAGTTTTTAAAAGCCCCAGGAATCTTTTGCAGGTGTTTAGAGTTAATTAGTTTATTCAGATGAATTGGTTAATAGCTTGTTTAGAGAACCTTTTCATGACATGCTAATTTTTTGAGACAGGAATTTTGGGGTTTCATGAGCTGTATGCCAAAATCATCAGTATTAAAACAATAAAACACCTGAAATATTTCAGTTGGTGTGCAATGAATCTAAAACATATGAAAGTTTAATTTTTATCATTACATTATGGAAAATAATGTACTTTATCACAATATGCTAATTTTTTGAGAAGGACCTGTATGTGTATATATATGTGTGTATATAACTCGTACTATAACTTTTTTAGTTTACTAGATCTCTACCCATATACACTCTCATAAATTATAATAATTATTTCTTTTTTTAGAGCTGTCGGACAGATTTTGTGGTAAATTGCATAGATAGGCCTATGTAATTTGCCCATTTCTGTCATGTCATACACAAAGAAAAGTAGCTCTGGCTACTTTGGGCAATTGTGTGGGAGTAATGAGAAAAAACAAGGGAAAAATGACCATGGATCATTCAAAATGGCAGTCTGATTTGACCCTATGGCATTATTTTTATAAACCTGACTTGACCTGAGTGTAAGTAGGTGTAATGTAATAAGCAGCGACGTTTGCACAGCCTGCAGGACCGCGTTTGACATAGACCGAAATCAGAGATTACAAATAAGAAACATCATTTAAAAGTGTATTTTAAAAGAATTCAGGTCTTCAGATATCCATTTTGTAAAAGCACATTTATTTAAAACTGCCTAAGGCCACTAAAACGCAAAACTAATACTATTACTCAACCCATGTCTGGCACTTGGATCTGGGACGAACTCTATACTTTATAACTTAATGTCTTTAATGAGGTATAGAACTACAATCCCATGAAGCTTCAACAAAGGCAAATACCATCAATAAATAACCTTTTAGCCAACAGTAGGTCTGTCTTTAACTGTTCATGAATGGATTTTTTTCATTCGGCACCCAACTGATGCACTTTTCAAGATACTGTATTTTAAAATATCATTTTGTAAAATCCAAATAAGCTTCACAGATCTTTTTAAGGGTTTAAAAAAATGTCCCAGGTTACGTATGTAACCCTAGTTCCCTGAAGGAATGAGATGCTGAGTGAAACGCCTCCTGCGTTGTGCGTCGTGAAGCAAGTATGGAATCAGCCCAATGGCGAGACGGAACGTCACGAGTGACGTCATCGACCAGGAGACTATAAAGCACACCCCTGAACACAATGGAGACAGCTTCTGGAAAAAGTCTGAAGCAAGTCGATCAAGGGAATGCCGGGAGAATGGCAACGACACGCAGCGTCTCGTTCCTTCAGGGAACTAGGGTTACATACCTACCCGGGACGTTCCCTATCAGGAACGTCGAGCTGCGTGAAACGCTGTGGGAACGCTAATACCCACGTCGCCATAAGAGCAAGTGACCGACTGTGTGAATCAAGGATTAAATTCAGCCGAAAGCACCTGCGCCCCAGGAGTGGAGCTAAGGTCTGACAAAAGGTTCCCTGGCAAAAGTATGCGGCGAGGACCAGCCTGCCGCATCACAAACATCCTGGAGGGAAACTCCTGACAATAAGGCTTTGGAAGCCGCCATACTCCTGGTAGAGTGAGCTCGGACAGCCAAAGGTGAAGGCTGACCAACCGACTCATAGGCAAGTGAGATGGCCTCAACCACCCACTTGCTCATCCTCTGCTTAGACACTGGGGACCCCTTCTTAGGTGGTCCAAAACAAACGAACAGCTGTTCTGATTTCCTCCACAGGGCAGCTCTGTGGACGTAAGCATCTAGAGCCCGAACAGGGCAGAGCAGATTAAGTTTTTCCTGATCAGACGATGTAAAAGGAGGAGAACAGAAGGCCTGCAGAACTATAGGTCTGGCCACATTGGTAGGAACCTTAGGGACATAACCTGGCCTGGGGTGGAGAAAAGCCTTCACCATCCCAGGTGAAAACTCCAAGCACGAGGGAGCAACCGAGAGAGCCTGAATATCTCTGATTCTCTTAAGAGAGGAAATGGCAAGGAGAAAAATAGTCTTCAAAGTAACAAACTTATCAGCAACTTCTTCAATAGGCTCAAAGGGAGCTAGGGAAAGACCTTCTAGGACGATAGCTAAGTCCCATGCTGGCACCCTCGCGCGGACTACAGGCCTCAGCCTCAAAGTACCACGAAGAAAGCGAGTTATAAATGGGTGTCTCCCCAAAGAGACTCCACTGAAAGGGACATGGTAAGCAGCAAGTGCAGCCACATACACCTTTAGTGTTTAGGGGGATAGCCATGAGGAGAAACACTCCTGCAGGAACTCCATCACTGCACCCACTGGGCAGATAACTGGGTCCAACAGGTGTTCTCCACACCAAGAAGTGAAGAGCCTCCACTTCAAGCCGTATAACCTCCTCGTGGAAGGAGCTCTGGAGTGAAGGATGGTCTCAACAACCTCAGTTGAGAGACCGGCCCCTACAAGCTGGGTCCCCTCAGAGGCCAAGCCCATAGCTTCCACAACTCTGGGCGGGGGTGAAGTATCAACCCGCTCGCCTGAGAGAGAAGGTCCCTCCTGATCGGAATGTCCAGATGAGAGCCGTCTAGAAGAGACACTAGGTCCGCAAACCATACTCGGGCCGGCCAAAACGGGGCTACCAATAATAGACTGGCCCCCTCCCGGCGAACCCTCTCCAGAACTCCTGGGAGCAGAGCAAGCGGGCGAAAGGCATACAGGCGTGACCTCAGCCACGCCTGCACCATAGCGTCCAACCCCAGCGGGGCTGGATGACTGAGAGAAAACCACAGTGGACAGTGTGATGTCTCCCTGGACGCAAATAGGTCTACCTCGGCACGACCATACTGCATCCAAAGGAGCTCCACCACCTCGGGGTGGAGTCTCCATTCCCCGGTCCTCGGCCCCTGCCTCAACAGGATGTCCGCTCCCTGAATGAGAGAAGCTTCCCCTGGGACCATAGAAGGATCTGGCGAGCCAGATTGTATAACAGGCGAGAGCGCAGACCCCCCTGATGGTTTATGCAAGAGACCACCGATGTGTTGTCGGACCGGACAAGAACATGATGACCTCTCAGGTCTGGCAGGAAGTGCTTCAGAGCCTGAAACACTGCCAACATCTCTAGACAATTTATATGCCAAAATCGATGACGGTCCTGCCACAGACCCTGAGCTGGGCGACCACTCATGATCGCCCCCCAGCCTGTGAGGAAGCATCTGTCGTTAGCGTTACACGACGACAAAGAGCTCCCAACACAGGTCCCTGGGACAGAAACCAAGGATCCCTCCACATGACCAGAGCACGGAGACAACGCCGTGTAACTTTGATCACGCGGAGGGGGTTTCCCCTCGGGGAGAACCCCTTGGTCCAGAGCCACCACTGTAATGGTCTCATGTACAGCAGGCCGCTGGGTATAACACTGGACGCTGCTGCCATCAGACCCAGCAGTCTCTGGAACTGCTTTACAGTGAGCAACTGGACTAGCTTTACTCTTTTTACAGCTGAGAGAATCGAAGCGATGCGGGCAGGCGACAGGTGAGCCCGCATTGCTACAGAATCCCATAGTATCCCCAGAAAAGATGTTATCTGTGATGGAGATAGAACAGTCTTCTTGGCATTCAGCCTCAACCCTAATTTATTGATGTGTGCGAGGACGACATCTCGATGCCAAGCCGCTTGCTGCTGCGATTGAGCGAGAATCAACCAATCGTCTATTTAGTTCAGTATACAAATACCCTGGAGCCGCAGCGGGACTAGCGCGCTGCGTCCATGCACTTCATGAACATGCGGGGAGATAAAGCTAGGCCAAACGGAAGAACACGATATTGGTACGTTTCGCCCCCGAAAGCAAACCTCAGGAGCTTCCTGTGTTGCGGAAGGATGGAGATGTGGAAGTATGCGTCCTTCAGATCTATCATGACAAACCAGTCCTCGGACCTGATTTGTGACACGATTTGCTTTAGCGTAAGCATCTTGAATTTGAGCTTGGCTACAGCACGATTTAATAGGCGCAGATCAAAAATTGGACGCAACCCCCCATCCTTCTTTGGAACGATGATATGTCGGCTGTAATAACCTGACTCCTTGCTGGGAGGAGGAACCCGTTCTATAGCCTCCTTTTGAAGGAGCATTTTCACCTCTTGTTCCATTACCAGAGCCTGCTCGGGGCCCACCACGGTGGGCAGGACCCCGTTGAATCGAGGAGGAGGAGATCTGAACTGAATGGCATAACCCCTTTCTATCGAATGCAGAACCCACTGAGATATTTTTGGAAGACTTTTCCACTCTGCCAGAAAATCTACTAAGGGTACCAGCCTCTTGAGGCTGGCCTCTGGAATATTTTGAGCAGCAGACACAGCGCCCTGTAACGGCGCACCGGCAGGGAACAACTGGTCTGACTGCTCTAAACCCCTCCTCAGAGGGGGCGAGCGTCCCTCGAGAAAGCGTTCGCTGGGCCCGTCTGCGCCCTGACACGAAGGCAGTGTTGGCAGAAGGGACCCCCGAGGGCACCGTGAGAGAACGGGCACCGTCTGAAGCGGTGAACACCTCCCTCTCACGGTGGGGACCACCCTCAACATCCTGACACCAGTGGCGTCAGGACTTCTTCTTAGACGAAGCCTTCTTAGCCATAATGACGGTCCTCAGATCAGTTTTACCACTAGAAGGCTTCGCCTGAGACTGTCGCGTCTGTTCCCACTGTTTAGAAGGGGGGGCACGAGACGCAACATTCTGCCTTTGTGGCGCCCTATGTAAGGAGCTTGTCGATGGCTTGGTCTGCCCTCGCCTAGCAGACCCTGGGACATGAACTTTAAGTGGGAGGAATTTTTGAAAAGCTGCAGCTTGTTTCTTTTCTTCCTGAAATGTATCTATGACCGTGTTTACCGCGTCACCAAATAAACCAGATGGAGAAAGTGGAGCATCCAAAAGAAATGCTTTCTCTTTATCCTTCATATCAGACAGATTAAGCCACAAGTGTCTCTCTGCGGCCACCAGGGCTGCCATAGAACGGCCCATTAGTTTAGCCGACTCCCTGGTGGCACGCAGAGATAAATCTGCAGCCTGACGCAGTTCTCGAACCACGTCAGTGCTGACCTCCTCACTCTCACTCATATCTTTTAAAAGATCGGCTTGGTATGCCTGCAATATAGACATCGTGTGCAGACACGCCGAAGCCTGACCAGCCGCCGAATAAGCCTTACCCACCAGAGCCGAAGTATTTCTGAGAGGCTTGGTGGGTAAAGCTGGTGCCTTAAGAGACGAGGAAGACTCAGCAGAAAGATGGCTAGCTAGAGTCTCCTCCGCCTTGGGCATCGCCCCATAACCATATAACTTAGCCCCAAGAGATATTAGAATATGTGGAAGTCTGGTGACTAAACACATGATAAGAGGCGGGTCTCTTCCACGACCTCGACACCTCGGTGTGGAGGTCGGGAAGAAACGGAAGGCACCTTCGTGGAGGCTGAACGCGGGAAGGCAAAAATCGTTTGTCAAGCTTGCTCTTAGAAACACATTCCTGCCTAGCAGCTGGCCACTCAATGCTTAATTTTGAAATAGCACGAGTGAGCACTTCCACAAGCTCCTCATGTTCAGGGGAGTGAGGTGACAAGTCCTCAACATCCCCTGTCTCAATACTGACAGCATCCAGCTCCTCAGAACTGGATAGCTGCAGCATTGGTGCCTCAGCCTGGGGGGAAGAAACCGCAATGTGTGCTTCTACACCCGGAACTGAGGCACTGGAACTGGCAGGTAAAGGCTGAGATAAGGCAGAGCCCGTCTCAAACCCCGCTGACAGATCCATTTGCGATTCCCAGGACAGGCGCCGCCGCTCTGCCTCGACAGAAGCGGGGCCCGAGCTGCGGGGAGCGCGAATCGAACCACTCTCCTGGAAGAGTGATCGACGGGAGCGGAGCGTTCTTATCGGAAAACGCTCGCAATGCTCACAATCAGCCCCCTCGAGAGCTGACTGGGCATGCTGCACTCCCAAACAAGCAACACACAGATCGTGTGTATCCCCACCCGTAAGAAAACAAGTACATGGGGGAACACACTTTCTGTATTGCTGCTCGCTCGTCATAATGATATATATGTGAATATATAGTTTTTTAAGTGAAAAACTCCTGCCTAGCACTCACTAAGAACAGACAAAAACACAAGGTTTTTATAGATCGCAGATTCCCATAGATCGCTTGCTGAAGACAACAGAAACTGTCACCATTGTGTTCAGGGGTGTGCTTTATAGTTTCCTGGTCGATGACGTCACTTGTGACGTTCCGTCTCACCATTGGGCTGATTCCATACTTGCTTCACGACGCACAACGCAGGAGACGTTCCCGCAGCGTTTCACACAGCTCGACGTGTTTTTCATGCTTTTTCAATGAACCATAAATAATTTTTGCACATGCACCGGTGCACATGCAACAGTCCGTAAAGGGTTAGTTCACCTCAAAATGAAAATATATTTGAATAATGGACTTCAATGGCAGCCAACGTTTCGAAGTCCGAATCAATGCAGTTTCAAAGGGCTTTAAAGTGCTTCAAAGGGCTGTGCACGTCCCCAGCTGAGGAATAGGGTCTTATCTAGCGAAACAATCGTTCATTTTCTAAAAAAAAAAAAAAGATAAACATTTATATACTTTTTAACCACAATTGTTCGTCTTGGGCTGAATCCAGAACTGTTTTCTTAAAAAAACTTAATTTCTCTTCCCCTGAGGAAAGAAAGACATGGATATCTTGGATGGCATATCTTGGAGTAAATTATTAGGAATTTTTTATTTTGAAGTGAACTAATCCTTTAGGACACTAAAGAGACTTTCTAGTGACTCTGAAAAACACCAGGAGAAAGATGCCCAGGGTCCCTGATCAGCTGTGTGAACATGCCATAGTCCTGCTGCAGGAGGCATGAGGACTGCAGATGTGGCCAGTGCAATAATAAACTGTAATGTATGATAGCTAAGACAGTGCAGGGAGACGGGAAGGACAGCTGATCGTCCTAGAGCCATGCCAAACAGTGTGTAATCATATGTGTCCGCAGATGTGCCCAATCAATGTTCAGTCTTTATATGTTAATACAAATATTTAGACATTAAGAAATTTGCTAAAAAAAATAAATAAAATAATAATAATAACAACAACAATAAGAGAAAATACGTTTTAATTTAGCAAGTAATATTGTTCCTCTCTGTCCCTAGATTGCAGGTCAAACATTATACTGTAGTAGCACCCAAGATTTGAAACTCAAAACAATGTCAATCTCGGAGTTCATATTTCAACTCAAAAACTGTTTTCTGCTAACACAAATGCCATATGTCTTAAGTGATGCATGCAGTATAATGATAATAATGTACTTGTATAATTGGAAAAGTGATACTGTAATGTCATGTCATCATCATTTATGTTTGCATATGACTGTTCATTGTCTGTGTATTATTGTACCACCATTTTAAAGCATCCTTGAGCTTGAGAGGTGCTATATAAATTAAACAACATTGTTATTATTATTATTAATATTATTTGAAAGGTTCCGACTTTTATTTTGGAAGTGTCCTACAATAGATTTACATGCATCTAAGGTCAAAAATACACCTTAATTTTCTCATATTATACATTGCAGAATCACCACTTTTCTCACAGTGTCTAAAATAGTTGGATCAAGGATTCAGTCTCTCGAAACCCCTCCTTTCTGAGAGCCTACTCTACTCTGATTGGTCGAATGGCCCAGTCTGATGTGGTTGGTCTGAATTTTAGCTTCCTCTGCACTTAAATACACAGTGCTACGAACAGAAACAATGGCGCCTTTTTTACCGTATCAATTCAAGCCTAAGTCCTCATCCTTTGGAAGTGCATGAAAATTGGATTCGAAGTGCTAAAAACAGCATCTTCTCGACATGTCGACAACACGAACCAAACTCTTCCAGGCCTCAGCTACCACTACAGTGTTTGAGAGAAGGTCAAAGTAGAAGCCAATGAAGACCACAGGCTGGCATTATGCATTAGACTGTTTGTGTATGTCAAACAATGTAGCAACTTGACACATTAATATAGCATGTGCAGTCACAAAGTGTGCATTTCTCAGCCTTTTATAACTGATGCATATTGTCCCTCTGCTCCATGTTGTACATAAACGCACCCCTTACATGTAAAATCACTGTAATGCACACCCTCTAGTGTATTATTATTACGATTCAGTTAACAGATGCTAATAATCCTTGAAGGGTTAAATGTTACCATGAAAGAGACTGTGATGGTGCACTAGATTCATAATGCCTGTATGAAATCATTCAGAAACCATTACATTTTTGTGTGACAGTTCTGGTAGCATCTGACAGCACACTTTTTACATCGCTGCACGTAGGGTATTTCTATTACTTGAAAACCTTACACGAACATTTTGGACGATTTATAAATGATTTGGAAGCAGATCATTCATGCTTAACGTACAGTGTAATGGTTTCTCGTGCTGTGGGTGCACATGGAGGCCCTACGTGTTTGGCTGTAAAGTAGTACGCACGTTTGTCAAGAGCTCGAACTGCTGTCCACATTTAGCCATGTAAGTGAGCCACAGACATTAACTGCACAGCGCATACGTGAGGCACCTCTAAAAATACCCGCAGCACACATCCGCCGACACACACTGGGGCCTTGCATTCAGCACATGCAGTTCTGGTAATGAATAGTGGGAGGCTGTTTTTGTTGTTGAAGATGTTTATTTGGATTGTAGATTTCTACCACAATATGGCTTCTTACAACCCTGTCACGAACAAAGATCTTAAAAACAAATCAGATGGAAAACTTTGAATTGCCCAAATATGATTCACACAAATGAGGGTTAATGTACAGTTAACTGGTCATTATCGCAAAATAAACTATAAGCTGAGGGGTCTTGTCACTCTGAAGGCGTTTAGATTGCGAAAAGAACAGGCTGACTGTACATTATCCTGCTTATTTAGTACTACTTGCCAGATAAATAAATATTTGGACATGGAATATTCATTTGAGTTAGACTATATATCAATTTCCATAAATACCAGTTTTGACTGTGGTTATTTTGATTGTTATTTAAAGTAACTGAAAGACCAATATATGAATATATTATTTGATATTAACATAATATATTATATAATATTAGGGGTGTAACAATATATCGTGTCACAATATATCATAATTAAAAATTGCAACAATATGTATTGTGTATAGTTTTTACTAAATTACTCAAATAATAAATTACTGTGAGATTTTTTTATTTTTGAGTTTTAGTGTCAGTACTACAATAAACTACTATAGCCTATATAATGTCGAATATAATGTATAATAATGCAATGGGGGAAATTTGTGGGTAATGATAATGCAAATGTCTGATGTTAGTCTACCAGTAAAAAGTGGCCTACATTATTTTAAATATATCTAGTCAGTGACAGAGTGTAAGCATATTGATCTAAAATAAATCTGTATTTTCAGCTTCAGAAGCATTAATATTTTTATTCTGGTGTCACCATTGTTCTGTGCATTGGGTTACTAGCACCAGTCCAAGCCTAATCATTTACACCCACAATACCAAATTTAGCATTTTAAATCAACAGCACATTTTTTGTTAACCTTTTATCATATGTCTTTGAGTATCGCAATAATATTGTATCGTGAGTTCAGTATCATGATACAGTATCGAATCGTGACATGAGGGTATTGTTATATAGTATAATATATAATATGTCATATTTTGTTTGACTTTCCTCTGCCAGTAACTCCACTGACAATACAGTTTCAGAAATTAATCAATAGTCATTCACGCTTAACAGCTTGTTGGTCTTACACCAGTGGCCTTTTACACAGAGCTGAAAAAATCGGATTTATTTTACTGTGAACTGCATAGCAAAATTGTTAACATAAGCCAATTATCGGGATAAGCTGCATGTAAACTGATCATTTTGGTCTTCACCAAATAATTTATCACCAAATAATAAAACATTGTTGTCTGTTTATTCAGATGTGCTGTTTATAAGTATTTTCTTTTACCATGCGTAGTTTGTCCTTTTTGTAGTAACTGATTACTTGTATTCTGGAAAACCCCAAAAATTAGATTATATTGCATTTAGATTAATTGCATTTGCGAATACAGTTCGAGCCCTAGTCTACACCCTGACGTATTGTAATATTTAATGCACTTCGTGTTGTTGATAACAAAGATTGGGATATATTTTCTTTCTCTTTGCATATTTTAATATCAATATGGTACAATATTATCCTATTCAAGTCAATGTGATAAACGAGTTAGTTCAAAAGTAATCTAAAAGTAATCAAAAAGCAGTCGGATTATATTACCTTAAAAGTGTAATATAATGGATTAAGTTACTAACTACAATTAATGTCATGTAATTTGGAATCAGTAACCGACGATAATTTGTAAGTAATCTACCCAGCCCTGTTTGTGGATTACGACATTTTAACATTTTGATGTCAACAACTAAAGATATGGGAAAATATTTTTCCTCACTGTTAAAATTGTATAAGCCTATTAATTTAGTTATTCAAACTATGCACATCTAGTGCATTTTATTATTTGCTTCTAGTATGCATTTAGTATTTCCCCCTGCTGACCTTTTCCTCAGAAAAGACCCACCATTTGAGACTTACTTAGATAGATTACCTAGACAAAGTTTCCCTTTCCTGTTTCTCTTTCTCATTTCTTTTCTTCATGGACGCTGTCTTTTGTTACTCAAGCTGAAAGCTGACGTAGTTCCTTTACTGTAAAGCATCTGTGCGATGGTGTGTATTCATTTAATAGTATTTTGAGTAAGAGGGATGGAAAGTGTGCTCGTATTGTGTGCACGTATGCATGATGTGGATCAGAGAGACGGTGGAGGAAAAAAGAAAAAAAGAGTGGGAGGAATGACATTTCTTTGCAGTCTGCATATGGAAAGTCTCCTTGTCTTGCAGGTGCATTGTTGAGATAAGAGGAAGAAAAGGAGGAAGAGAGAGAGAGGGAAACCGCATGTGTGCAGCACATGAACAGCACAGCTGAAAGAGGCGAGAAAAAAATGAGACATTACACAAGACTTCCTGAGTATGAGGAGGGAGAGATTGCTGTTTCCTTCTGTGCAGGAATGAAAGACCGGAAATTCTGCGGTGCAATCATGCTCCTAATCCAAAAAACCTACTTTATTCCACTGCCGTTTTACACATGTGGCAGAGCAGTTCACATTATCAAATGAGACCAAAGCTCTGTAAAAACGGCTTGTGTTTGCCTATGTCTCGTCCAGCTTCAGGTCTTGTACCTAAATGCAGAGGACAGGTTACATCACAGCCCTGTCCCTTCACCTGATCCTGTCACTTGATCGCAAATGCTGCTGCTGTTCAGCTGAGGTTAGTCTTAACTTGCTTGAGAGCTCAGAATGAAAGCTCATAAGAGTATGGCTGATCCTCAGTCTCATTGTGAATCTCTTCCAAAGCCGAGTGAGCTGCCTACGTAGGTAGCGTTTAAGCTCACCCTGACGTGAAGACTGTTCCAAAAGGGAGTTCACATGAGGGCTGGGCGGCATTTACAACTGTACAAATGTGTCAACTGGTACTAATTTTAAACCTGCCTTTGCACAGACTTGTTATCAGCCCTATTTTTCTTCGCATCCATTAAGTTCTACAGTACCTTTCATTGGAATAAAGTAGCTGTCATTTCTTAAGGAGGCCTATTTATTTCCTGGATTACCTAAATGACATTACCACATGATTATTTTTTTAATAACTATATTGTGATATACTGTTTATGATTTGAAATTACTGCATTGGAGGTACATGCTTATTACACGGCTCTCCAAAACGCTTGATTCTGATTGGTCAGTCGTGACATTCAGAGGTCGGTTATTCCCCAAAAATGTCCGTCGTCAATAGCAATGCTGTACAAGGACCGCTCATCCGGGTATTTGAGTCCGGCGCTTCTTTTATGTCTCTCGTATCATACTGTAATGGATTTTAAGTTAACATACAGCTACAGTTTTAAAGGGATAGTTCACCCTAAAATTAAACATTAATGTCATTAATCACTCACTCTCATGTTGTTCCAAACCCGTAAGACTTTCGTTCATCTTCGGAACATAAATGAAGATCTTTTTAATAAATTCTGAGAGGTTTCTGTACCTCCGTTGACGGCCTCGGCCTCAATTTTCAAGCCCAGAAAGGTATTAAAGACATCATTAAAGTAATCCATGTGATTAACCTGTGTGGTTAACCTCAATTTTATGACATGAATGCTTTGTTTGTGCAAAAAAAAACTTAATTTACCACTTTATTTAGCTACAAAATTTTAATCTCATTGGGATGCTTTGGTATAAAGGCCAAGGGATGTTGTTCACTTCTTATGTGCTTCATTATTAATCTGCAGATTGTCGTGCGTTCGGTGGGTTCCTCGAGCTACTGAATCTGACATGTCTGAGTCCTGTCAGTTTTCATTTATGCAGACATGAGGGACACGTCCCTTCAGAGATGAATCATGTCTGTTTGTTGAGGGTTGGACTCAGTTCTATTAGTGCAGTCTGTGTCTATGCAGTCTATGCAGTCTTCTTGAGTCACCGCCTGCTCTGCACATGCTATGGCAGCGTTCAGCCTACAAACACTTGTTCCTTGTGCTTTAAATCATGTAAGATTGGCTTCTAACAGTTCAATAAAAGAACAAAGCCTTCCCTTTCCTGAATATTTGACCAGGATTTTGTGAGATTAAATGTGACTTCCACGAAACCTGTAAATTACTCTCGTGTGTTACACCACTGCGGTCATTAACGGCAAAGCAATCCACAGAGCCCACAGCCAGAAAGAGCAAGGCTAATGGCACCCAGCTGCTTCCTCAAATACTCTCTGTGGATGTTAACTTTTGTCTTCTTTCTCGTAACTTTAACTGTAACTGCTTTTTATGCACACCTATGTTTCAGTTGCTTTTGCTTCTACTTTGTGATTGTGTAGCCTATTTATTTGGATGGAATGATATGAATGTATTACACCTTAGTTTGGACTTTTTTTTTTTTACTAATCTAAAAGACGTTAACATTCTAATGTCACATTTTACCATTAAATAACAGAACACAAATTATATATTTTGCATAAAGACCATTCATATTTTTTTGTGGCATATGCACATGACAATTTAGCACATTTTATATCCAAATTCCCTTTTGAATTTTTTTTCATTGCGATATTTAACATTCGTAACAATAATTATAACATCTATATTTATTGATTAAGCATTAACATTTATAAATATTAAAATATTATGAATATTAGAATATTTAAAGCAATAGCTTACCCAAAAATGAAAATTCTGTCATAATTTACTCGTTTGACTCTCTTCTGTGTATCATAAAATATGATATTCTGAGAAAGGTTTCATTGTTTGTTTGTTTGCTCTTTGGCCATTATGAAAGCCCGTGGTCACCATAATGTTTGGTTGGAAACATTTTTTTGTGATCACAATCACACAGGTTTGGAACAATATGTGAGTGAGTAAAGGATGACTGAAGTTTCATTTTTGGGTGAACTATCAATTATACTGGAAATGATGTTGATTAAAAAAAAAGTAAAAAAAAAAAGTTTTATAAATAGTCTTTTGCAAGACTATTAGTCAATTGCATTTCCTTTATGCAAAATAGAATTTCTTATTTTGAGGTAAATTTTAAGGACCCAGGCATGTTATTTACTGGTTGCATGAAATGCCAAGCACCTGTAGCCTACATGTGGTCTTTTACGTCTCTTGTTTATCTATCGGTTTATGCATGTTTGGCATGTGACGTCAGCATAGCATTCTGTCTGTTTACACTTAGGGGAAGCCTAAGACTAATTGGCTATAACTAATAGTGTGTGTGTGTGTGTGTGTGTGTGTGTGTGTGGCCTCTACGTTAACACTCTCACCATTGGAGCCAAAGGGCCAGAGTCCCACATTAATCTCATTACCACAGGTAAGTCTCTTAACTCAAGTCCCAATAATCCTTTTATACAGAGCAGAGAGGGAGATTCCCTTTTTCGGGTGAAAGGTGCACAGGGAGGGGGGCATTATAATTAGTTATAGGCTTCTATTAGGTCAAAACAGCCATAAATATCTACAGTAATATGCGACTGTCAACAAGAGATGGTTAATTTATCAGTTTATATTGGAATATCTGGAGTTCCTGTGCTTTGGATCAATGTGCCTCGTCTGGACTCAGAACAGGCGGAGGAGGAGGGGATGTTCTCCTAGTGACATCAAGCTTTATCTACTCACAGCTCTATGACGCCAACCAGTTCTCACGTGTCGAGGAGAGGAGAGGAGATGATTAAGACCGACTGCTTTATTGCGTGCACACTTACGCACACACACTCACACATAGTCAGATACGCTTATGCACACAAACACACTTATGTGGATGGTGCATCGCTAGGTCTGGGAAGAAAGACACAACCTCACCGAATTTGATTAAAAAGAGGACTACGGGCATATTCATTCCTCTCATGCACTTATTTTAATTTACAAGAAATGGGAAAAACCCACAGGAAAAAGAAAAAACAGAAGCGAGATCAAATTAATATCTCAATTTTTTCTCCTAGATAGTAGTGAGATTAAAATGAAAACGTCGCTTAAGTCTCCTATTTCTCTGATATTTCTAATGAAAATGATTACTCACACTACCGTTTAAAGGTTTGGGTTGGTAAGATTTTTAGTGTCTTTGAAAGGAGTCTCTTCTGATCACCAATGGTACATTTATTTGATCAAAAATACAATAAAAACAGTTATATTGTGAAATAGTATTACAATTTAAAACAACTGTTTTCTAATTGAATATATTTTAAAAATGGAATTTATTCCTGTGATGGCAAAGCTGTATTTAGATTAAATGTCTACAATAAAAAGTTAAAGAAAATAAATCCTTCAAAGAGAGCTTATAGTTTAATGTAAAAAGTATAGTTCAATTAAAAAAAAGTTTACACATAAAAAATAGAACAATGCATGCAATCCATGCATTGACTGCCATTTCAGTGCAATATAACAAATTAATTACGGTCTGTCTCTTTAAGGAAACACACCTGAGATAAAGTGATTAATGAAATATAATACTTCCACCATGAAGAACCCAAAAATATGTCCTGTGAAAAGAGCAGTTTAATCTATGAGCAATATTTTCCTCTAATGTGCCGTGTGACACCCTGAATGATCTCAATCTCAAAGGTGGGGCACTTAATCAACTGACTCCCTCAAAAAGTGTTGTCTCAGCTTGTTTACCCTGTCATCCTCTTTCTTACCCCTCCTCTACTGTCCCGAATTCACCTCCCGGTCTCTCCCCATTCCTTTCCTCCTTCAGGTCATCCGCCTGTTCAAAAGAGTCATGTGCTTCCTGACACAATGCTTTTAACATCAGTGTGTTTTTCCCTTCAGAAATAACCTCACAAACATTTGGACAAGTTGTTTACTACCTTAAGTACGGCTTGTTAGAGCTCCAGTCGCATTTGTTCTCAGAAAAATGTAATGCACGTGTATAATAACTCTCCAGTACACAGTGTTGAGCTCAAATAAACTGGAAGTAGAGAGGGTTCTGAAAAGTCACTGTTTCACGTCACAAACTAGTAGACGCTGCTGAATGTATGCATTACACTTAAATGGTTCACATTTGAGGGAGCCTACAAAAGAAACACTTTGACATTAGACAGAAATGCTCCATTACTTTTGACCTTGTTTAGTCAGATGCCAGAGAGTGCCTTGGAAGATGAAATGTCCTTCAGATGCCCTGTAGGCAGATAGATTGATCCTCCAAACAGACTTAACTGTGATTTCATTTCTACAATTTGACTCTGCCCTTGTGTTAAAAAGGCCAGACCTCTTACAGCTGTCAGGACCGCGTGCCAGCTTATCAATCATTGGTCATAATCTTCTCGATGCATTGATTATGAGGTCAGATATTTCCTCTTCATAGCCCTTACAGATTGAAGCTATTTTGCCCTGTACCTCAGGGTCTTTAAATGGGATTTCAAGGTTGAACACCATTAGTCAAAATGGTGCCAATTCACACACTTTAGTTGGCACTCTCAGGATAATAGTTATATTTTTCTTCCTATTTATGCTTCAGTTCAGTTTAGCCTTGATTGTTTAGTGTTTCTCCTTGGTTACTTATTATGTTCAGCTGTCGATCATTAGTTTCCTTGATTCCTATGTGTATAAGTACTCCCTGTTTTGTTCAGTTCTTTGTCTGTGATTGTCAGTATTCAATGTGGTAAGCATTTGTGTTCTTCTGCGTAACTCTATTTTGTGGATTAAAGTATTATTGGACTGAAATCCTGTGTTCTGGTTTTCGATGGTATTACCACATGTGACAGAATCACCGACCAGTTAAAAGGAGCAAAATTATGGACTGTCTCATGCTAGATGGATAAACGCTGGAGGACTATGTGGAGGGCTATCTTCAACTTTACAACAAGGCGTGCTGGGACGATGAGACCCAGAGCAGGTCGTCGCACCCGTCCCGAGGCTGGAGCCAATCGCCAGATCCAGCAATGAGTCAAGTGCAGTGAGATAGTTCTCTGATGAGCCCATTGAGGAGCGCTGGCTCATCAATTTAGCCATGGAGCTCGTCCCTCTCCAGCCCACTACCCTCGACATCATAGATGACCCAATCCCACCCAATTTCCTGCCCATTCCATTGTCACCATCTTCTCAGCTGACTCCATCTATGTCCCCAGACTTACCTGCACCACTGGTTTCTTGTAGCTCCTCTTTAGCTCCTCTTTCACCACCAGCATGGCTCTGTGAAGTGGATCACCCTGGCTACCTTTGGCCTCCAGGCCCATTTTTTCACCTCAACCGGTCAACCCTTCAGCTCCGATTTGGATCGGGATCTTCCTTCCCTCCGGTTCCACGTTGGTCCTCACTCCCTCCAGTGTCGCCCCGTTCTGCCAGGCCCCCACCTCCTCCAGGGTCACTTCCAGGCCTGCGAAATTGAGCAGTGAATCATCTGTGGCCTAAAATAGTTTGCTGTTCTTTATACTTTACTATAATGCAGTAAATTGTATGCTCTTAGAATGTAGCACTTCTTGTAGTAGGAATAATATAGTATGGACATACCAATGCAATTCTGCTGTGTGTGTGTGTGTGTGTGTGTGTGTGTGTGTGTGTGTGTGTGTGTGTGTGTGTGTGTGTGTGTAAATGTAAAATGCTTGAATACATAAATACATTTATATAGTAAATAAAAATATGCATTCTAGTATCTAATGAGTACATTTTTGGAGCGCCCTTTGTAGAAAGCATTTCCATGATTATTTCCATGAAAGCATTCACTTTTAGGTATGTACAGTATACACGTTGCAGTATCCTTTAGTAGGTTTATAATAAATGAAGCCTGGCCCTATTTATTCATCAAGTCTTTCCCTCAGGACACCACTGACGTCAGTCATGCAGTATTTTCTTCGCTTAACGACTTTATTTACGAAATAAATGTTGCTTTTAGGAAAAAAAAAAAGGCTTTCTTGCATTTCCCAGCAGTGAAAGAGGCAGACGGTTGTTCAGGGTGGCAGTGCTGATCTCATTCTGTTAAAACGTTTTTAAGCTTTTTTTCCACTGGCCAGACTCCTCGTAAATGGTTGCTTTATTCTGTTTTATTTGTTGTCATTCTGTTTTATATGATCTTTCAGTGTGGAGTTTTATAACAGACTGACAGTAACGTACCCTATCTTTATGAGACTACTTGTCTCAAGCAGTGACAAAGTTATCAGTACTGTAGCTTCTCTAGTACTACAGCCTCTCCAAATGATTACATTTTTTGTCTCTGGCCTATTTATCTTGGGTGCTATCCAATCTTTTCATCGCATAAAAGTATGCGATGATAAACCCATTCTCTGAAAACACATTTAAAATCAAGGTATATCAGAATACTTGTATTATTTTACCTTCATGTTGTATAGGTCCCTAATAAAACATAATTTCCTTCACTGAGGACCTGAAGTGCACAATGAAAATGTCAGTCAGAAGATGTGCTGTGTTGCAGTGCTCTTGTCAGTACAGTCTAATTTTGTTGGAGCACATTTAATATTCACTTCAAGCATACTTTTACAGAAACACAAATAGCACTCTGCATGCTAAACACACAGTAGTTGCAACTCACAACTAATACAGTTTGGCGTTAGCATGTTGCTAGGCTAATGATCAACAGTACTGTAAGTGTAGGGACACACCAAACTGACGCCAAAGACTAGTACTTAATCGCTGATGAAAGCCGACTGTGTGCCTCGCGTCGGGGAAAAAAAATCTGTTCTTCAACACACTGAAAGCACTACATGCGACTGTCAACTAGCACGTGTGTTCTGAGCCTGCGTGTAAAGCAGATAACTGTCTATTATATAGATATATACTGTCTATTAAGTAGATATATTAATGTACATTCGTCATTCAAAAAAAGAAAGCAAAACTAAGACTGAAGGTATACAAACCATAAAAAAGCAACGCTTGCTTACCATTTTGAATATTAATCATGTTGATCACGTTCTTTATTCCACTCCGCTCATGTTATTCCGAAAACGTTCATGCAGTGTAATGTAAGATTAAAAGATGTAAAATTAGACTTCTGTCTGTGCTGACATGACTTCTTTGATCGCTTTCATCACTTTTGCTTTTAAACTCGTGCACTGACTCATTTGCTAAACTGAACAGCCAATCAGAATTCTCTTTCTCTCACTGACAGGCCGACGCAAATTCTACATGTTAAATAGGGCAAAAAAAAAAAAAAGTCTGCTTGGTGTGTCCCTGGCTTAAGGCTGCATCCGAATTCTTGGGCAGCTGACTTGTTGCCATCAGGCAATAACATTGCAGGCAGCATTTCCTCATGAAGGTAGCTCACGAAACTGATTTCGGGCCGGCTACTGAGGCAGCACAACAATTTAATGATCTACAACAAATTAAATACAACAAAAATCCCCCCTGAAAAGGTGCGGCCTCGAGCAGTAAAAGGTCTAACTGAGGAGGGAGGGCTGGGGCTCTTTAGGAAAGCACACAGCAGGCAGAGGAAAGGGAAACAGGGACGAAGACTGAGAAGGAGACCAGAGTGGCAAAGATGGTGGACAGAGACTGGAGCAGGAGGATCCAGATGGTGACCCAGAGTCCAGCCGGAACGATGCCCCACCATGGAGTCAAGGGAGGGAGGAGAAATGGTGGAGATTTCCTCTAAGCCATGGGGACGACTGATGGAGACAGAGGGCAGCCGGAGGGAGGGCAGAGCCAGACGGAAAGCGTAGGGTGGAGAGAGACAGAGCGTAGCGGACAGCTCTCAAGTCCGTGGCGTAGGCGAGGCGACGTCCAACTGAGGTGGAGTCGGAGAGTCGAGGCAGCCCAGTGGAACTGTAAGTCTGATAGTCCCATGAGGAGCCGAGGGAAGGAGGAACCAAGGCGGAGGAGTCAGGATGACGGGCTAAGGTGGAGTGATGGGAACAGTGGTTGGAGGAAGAGCAGGGGAATCCCCTCGACAGGGCGGATCTTGGGCTGAGGGGAACCAGCAAAGGCAGGGCTGGGAGGCTGGGAGGTAATTCTGGTAACACAGGAGACTCTGAGATGGCCGGGACCAGAAGGGGCACTGGAGAGTTCATGCTGGGTGGGATCAGCTGGGACGGGAGAAATAGAGTTTCCACCCTTGACGGTGGGAGTATGGGTGGATTCTTCCACCGTTCCTTTGTACTCCACGAGGTCTCCCACAGTTACGATGTTGCCGGCTCATACACTTGGTCAGATATCTTGCGAGGCTCAGTCTCCGGGGTAATGTATGTCCTTGTAGTAGGTTCCGGCTCGTTCATAACGGCAGGCTCAGTTCCTCCATCTGCGGTGGGCTCTGGCGTCATATCAGTACAGCGGGATGGTGGTTGGCTGTTCTCTGGGCCACCGAGCTGGAGCACCCAGCCCAAATACTCCAACAGGCTCCTCTGTTTGGGGTGAAGGAGAAGACGCACCACTGCTGAGTCCATTTCTACTTGTTATGTTTGTCCTGCTTCTGAACTAGAATGAAACCAAAACAGAACATACACATGTGTCAGGGTACTGCTCTGTAGAGCTCACTCACAAAGTCACAGGAGAGAAGAGTCCAAGGAAGGTAAACTTTAATCCACAAACTGAGATGCAAATAATCTCAGGAGAATGCAATAGCACATCAACTAAACACTACTATCACCGGACAAAGAAAGAGGAGCAACTAAGAGAATTTATAGAGACTAAAAGAGGTAACTCAACAATACACACCTGAACCGAGGACTGTAACCATAGAAACTAAAGGGCAGGGAACAAATGAGAACTGAACTAATTAACAAGCTCAAAGCAATGACAAAATAGAACATGACAAGAAAACATGACAAAAACAAAGTAAGATTATGACAACGTGACACAAATAGAGATGTATTCAAATTTAATTGCAATATTTTTTTTTTTGGAGTATTGAATAAGGCAGATGTAATAATGTAGATGGTACTTGTGTATAGTATGTGTATGTGTATATTTAAAGTGCTTGTATGCACACATGTTACAGTATGTATATAGTGTATATAGGCATTACAAGTTTTGATGTAACAATTAAAGTAACACATTACTTTATAAATTAACATAGATTTTTGAAGGCTATGTTGTAAAATGCATTACTGCGCTAAACACTTGCGAGAAAGAACTTCAGTCAAAAACACTTAAAGGCTTGAAAGAGAGCAAGCCTCAGCCAGGTGATAAAAAGTAAAGCAAAAGTAATATAATGAATTACTTTCTATTAAAAGTATAGTAATTAGTTACTTTTTCAGGGAGTAAAGTGCAATATTGTAAAGCATTACTTTTAAAAGTAACTTTTGCCAACACGCAATCTGTCTGTCTATCGTTATCTGTTGGATATGAAAAAGGTATCATTTTCAAAAACTCTTTTTCAAAAACTTTGAAACCTGTTTGAATCGCAAAATTTGCATTCTCGGGCCACCAAAATGCCATTGTCGTGTCAGAACGCAAATAGTTTTCTATTTTCAGTTAAAAATGGTTTTGTGAAAACAGACCCTAAATGAATGAATGATTTTTACAATGGAAATTAATCAAAGCTGGACTTACTTAAGCTAGACAATGACACAACTACCACACAATCACACTTCTAGAGCTGCTGTACAGCCAATACAATCTTTGTTGCATTCATTTCCTGTTATCATTGTAAAGCTGCTTTGAAACAATCTGTATTGTAAAAAGCGCTATCTATCTATCTATCTATCTATCTATCTATCTATCTATCTATCTATCTATCTATCTATCTATCTATCTATCTATCTATCTATCTATCTATCTATCTATCTATCTATCTATCTATCTATCTATCTATCTATCTATCTATCTATCTATCTATCTATCTATTTTTTATTCTTATATATTTTACATTTAGTAGTATTCCTCTTACATCTTTCTGCTCAAATACCAGTCAGGATACATCGAAAAGCCCCAAGATAAATTATTTGTTTTAATCTGCACCATTACCATACTGTTTTATATTTAAATTTTATTGTGTACAGTTTGAACAGATCAGCAATTGTCTCTAATGTATTAAATTTATTAATGTTCTTTCCTTTTACCCATGGCAACATCTTATTTTGTTGGTGTGTGTGTGTGTGTGTGTGTGTGTGTGTGTGTGTGTGTGTGTGTGTGTGTGTGTGTGTGTGTGTGTGTGTGTGTGTGTGTGTGTGTGTGTGTGTGTGTGTGTGTGTGAGAGAGAGTGAGAGAGAGTGAGTGAGTAGCCTCAAGTCTGTCTGTGGTCTCTTGCTGACGTAAATACAACACAACTGCTTTGTTTGTGTGGTCTGAACTTTAACTGACAGAACAAAACATATAACGTGTTAAGCTGCTTGTCTCTGAGCCCATCTGTAGCACCGGCTGCTATCTCATGTCTACAACCTTGTGCACTTCTGTTGTAAAAGGCAAATTGTTGCAAATTTTGTATCATGATGATCTTGGGAAAATGCTTGGACAGAGGACGTTCCTACTGTGTGGGTGTGATATTTGTGTGTGTAGTTGAATCATCCAGCTTGTATTTTATTTGGAGCGTCACATGGTGTGGTGCTTATGACTGTTTTTGTGAAGGGAGGGAAAAGGATAGTGTTGTCCTTTGTTCTGTATGTTTTGCACCATCCTGCATGCAAAAGCACAGTATTTGATTAGGGATGCATTATATTGGTCAACACTCAAAGCACATCTGTTTGCGAAATTTGCAAAAAAACTTTGTATTTATCAGTGGAATAGCAAAGTGAATAGGGCATGTGCCTCATTCCAGTGAAAGTCACAGTTGGAGGACACAAGAAAATCAGTGAGCCCTGGATGTGATCGACCGGCTTCATTGATCAGTCTTGGGAGAAAAACTCCCCACATGACCAATCCTGTGCTTTCTAATGGACCATTCCAGCAGCATTTCTGTTTCAAAAAATGGCACAACTTGTGATGGAAGTTCATCCTTATCTTAATTGTTTATAGTGTCAATTGTGATAAATTATATTTTGCCCAAAATACATTTAAAATACATGCTAAATATATTTTGTAAGCATTCAAATGTAAAAAAAAAAATGGGGAAAAAATAAATTCTGGGTAATTTATATATCTATATAAAGCCTACAAATAAAAGAGAAAAAAATATATTATTTAATAAATATAAATATGTTATAATATATAAGAAAATATACAATAAAAAATGAGAATAAGAAATGTAAGTAACTTAAAGATAGCAGAAATATATATATATATATATAAATACTTTTTATTACCTATGTGTGTGAGCAATATATTTTTTAAACATTTTTTTGTATATTATTATTGATACATTACAAAACTATTTAGTATTTAAAAATGTGGGGTTTTTTTTCACTGTATGGGCTGTAAATTGTTGTATGAACGGGATTAATCAGGAGTAAACACGGTTGTCAAATGCAAACCCACTTACTATGGGGATTGATCACTTTGAGTAGTGTGTAATGACCCTTCTTCATTGCCCGAGAGTGAGAATGGGCACATGCATCTTGTGACTAACGCACTCTGCTGACATCACTCCACATCTCACCATCTCACCTGCACAGACGACTCAGACGAGAGAGTAGCAGGAAAACAAGCACTTTTTGAGGCACAGAATGAAACTGGTAATGAAATGAGAAGAAGAAGACAGAAAACAATGATAATAAGAGTTATAGTCACAGAGTACAATAACATATAAGAATGAATAAAGATGCAATAAAAAGGTAATTGCGACTTTTATCTCACAATTCTGACTATTTTCTGAACAGTAGGATATAAACTCACAATTGCTCACAAAAGGGAAAAGTCCGATTTTTTTTAATCTTTGAGAGAAATAAAGATAGAATTGTAGGATATACATTTGTAATTAAGAGAAAAAAATCTGAATTGCATTATACTATAAACTTGGAATTGCGAGAAATAAAGTCAGAATTGTTCAATTTAAAGTCCCTTATAAACTACCCTTTTTATTTTTTCGTGATTCAGATATAAATTATTCATATACACTCGCCTAAAGGATTATTAGGAACACCTGTTTAATTTCTCATTCAATTATCTAATCAACCAATCACATAGCAGTTGCTTCAATGCATTTAGGGGTGTGGTCCTGGTCAAGACAATCTCCTGAACTCCAAACTGAATGTCAGAATGAGAAAGAAAGGTGATTTAAGCAATTTTGAGTGTGGCATGGTTGTTGGTGCCAGAAGGGCCGGTCTGAGTAGTTCACAATCTGCTCAGTTACTGGGATTTTCACGCACAACCATTTCTAGGGTTTACAAAGAATGGTGTGAAAAGGGAAAAACATCCAGTATGCGGCAGTCCTGTGGGCGAAAATGCCTTGTTGATGCTAGAGGTCAGAGGAGAATGGGCCGACTGATTCAAGCTTATAGAAGAGCAACTTTGACTGAAATAACCACTCGTTACAACCGAGGTATGCAGCAAAGCATTTGTGAAGCCACAACACGCACAACCTTGAGGCGGAAGGGCTACAACAGCAGAACACCCCACCGGGTACCACTCATCTCCACTACAAATAGGAAAAAGAGGCTACAATTTGCAAGAGCTCACCAAAATTGGACAGTTGAAGACTGGAAGTCTGAGGTCTGATGAGTCTCGATTTCTGTTGAGACATTCAGATGGAAGAGTCAGAATTTGGCGTTAACAGAATGAAAACATGGATCCATCATGCCTTGTAACCACTGTGCAGGCTGGTGGTGGTGGTGTAATGGTGTGGGGGATGTTTTCTTGGCACACTTTAGGCCCATTAGTGCCAATTGGGCATCATTTAAATGCCATGGCCTACCTGAGCATTGTTTCTGACCAGATCTCAACCCAACAGAGCATCTTTGGGATGTGGTGGAACGGGAGCTTCGTGCCCTTAATGTGCATCCCACAAATCTCCATCAACTGCAAGATGCTATCCTATCAATATGGGCCAACATTTCTAAAGAATGCTTTCAGCACCTTGTTGAATCAATGCCACGTAGAATTAAGGCAGTTTTGAAGGCGAAAGGGGGTCAAACACAGTATTAGTATGGTGTTCCTAATAATCCTTTAGGTGAGTGTATAAACTCAGAATTGCAAGGTATAAACTATCAATTTTGAGAAGACAAGTCAGAATTGTGGGATATAAACTCGGAATTGCATGAAAAAAGTAATAAAAAAAACCTGAATTGCGAGATGTAAACTCAGAACTCTGAGAATTAGGGCAAGGCAAGGCAAGGCAAGTTTATTTATATAGCACATTTCATACACAATGGTAATTCAAATCAGAAAAATTAAAACAGTTTAGAATAAAAGATAAAATACAGATATAATCAAATGAAATCAGAATAATTAAAACATTAAATAAAATACAGTAAAAACAGTCGGACGAGCAGTGGCACAGTGCTCATTCAGTAAATGCATAGGTAAACAGATGTGTTTTGAGTCTGGATTTGAATGTGACTACTGTAGGAGCACATCTGATCTCTTCTGGAAGCTGGTTCCAGCTACGGCTGGCATAGTAGCTAAAAGCACACTCGCCATGCTTAGAGTGAACCCTTGGTATTTCTAGCTGATGTGATCCTAGTGATCTGAGTGATCTGTTGGGTTTATATTCAGTGAGCATATCTGCAATGTATTGAGGTCCTAGGCCATTGAATGATTTATTTACCAGTAATAATACTTTAAAATCAATTCTATATGTAACTGGCAGCCAGTGTAAAGACCTGAGGACTGGTGTGATGTGTTCATATTTTCTGGTTCTGCTCAGAATCCTGGTAGCAGCGTTCTGTATGAGCTGCAACTGTCTAATGGTCTTTTTAGGAAGGCCAGTGAGGAGTCCATTACAATGATCCACCCTGCTGGTGATGAAAGCATGCACAAGTTTCTCTAAGTCTTGACTGGAAACAAAGCATCTAATTCTTGCAATATTTTTCAGATGATAGTATGCTGATTTAGTTATTGCTTTGACATGACTACTGAAACTAAGGTCTAACTCTAGAGACACACCCAGATTCCTGACTTGATTTTTAGTTGGTTGACCCCTAGACTGAAGGTAAGCGTTCACCTTGAGAACTTCATCTTTGTTTCCAAACGCAATGACTTTAGTTTTGTCTTTGTTTAACTGAAGAAAGTTTTGGCACATCCAATTGTTTACTTCATCAATGCATTGGCAAAGGGAGTCAATGGGGCTGTAATCGTTAGGCGATAGGGCTAAGTAGAGCTGTGTGTCGTCTGCATAGCTGTGGTAAGAGATTTGGTTCTTTCTCATTATTTGGCTAATTGGGAGAATGTACAGGTTGAATAGGAGTGGCGCAAGAATTGAGCCTTGAGGGACTCTGCATGTCATGGATGTCCACTCAGACTTATGCTCTCCTATAGTCACATAATAACCTCTCCCTTCTAAGTATGACCTGAACCATTTTAGGACTATCCCAGAAAGCCCGACCCAGTTTTCAGCCTGTCAAGAAGTATGTTGTGATCGACAGTGTCAAATGCAGCACTGAGGTCGAGTAGTACTAGAACTGATAATTTGCTTGTGTCAGTATTTAAGCGAATATCGTTTATTATCTTTATGAGCGCTGTCTCTGTGCTGTGATGCGGTCGGAAACCAGATTAAAAGTAGTCAAAGTATCCATTCGAGCTTAAGAATTTGTTCAGCTGATTGAAGACAACTTTTTCAATGATCTTGCCTATGAAAGGAAGATTTGAGATTGGTCTATAGTTGTTTAATATGGTCTTATCCAGATTGCTCTTTTTCAGGAGGGGCTTGACAACTGCAGTTTTCAGGGAGTTCGGAAAACTCCCAGAGAGAAGTGAGGCATTTACCACTTCTAGGAGATCTGCTTTTAAGCTGTGTAACACAGTTTTGAAGAAAGATGTGGGAAGTGTGTCAAGGGCGCAGGTTGATGTTTTAAGGTGCTGTATGATTTCTTCCAAAATTTTGTCATCAATTTCTTTGAAATCAGATATAGTGACTACTTTCTCAGGCTGTTGTCTGATCTGTCTGACCCCAGTGCGGCTCAAGGATGTGCTGATCACCTTTCTGATATTATTGATTTTCTCAGAGAAGAAAGAAGCAAACTCACTGCACTTGCTCTCTGAGAGCATTTCACTTGGAATCTGGCTTGGGGGGTTTGTCAGTCTCTCTACAGTAGCAAAAAGAGTGTGTGTGTTGTTTATATTGCTGTTTATAATATTTGAGAAGAAAGTCTGTCTAGCTTTGCCTAGTTCCTTATTGAAAGCATGGATGCTGTCTTTGTAGATGTTATAATGGACTACAAGTTTTGTCTTCCGCCACATGCGCTCTACTTTTCTGCATTGTCTTTTCATATTTTGCACTGCTGTTGAGTTTCTCCAAGGTGCTTTCTGTCTGCCATTCTTTTTCCTGACTTCCACAGGAGCAATATCATCAATTACACTCTTAACTTTTGAGTTAAAAGAATCAAGGAGAAAATCAACAGAGTCAGCAGATATGCTTGGTGTTAAAGATATAGCCTTCATAAATAGTACACTAGTGTTCTCATTTAAGCATCTCTTCTTGACAGACACAGATCTAGCTCCAATGGCAGGAGAGATCAATATATCAAAGAAAATACAAAAATGATCAGACAGTGCTACGTCCTTAATAACACTCGATGAAATCTTTAGACCCTTACTGATAAATAAATCTAGAGTGTGTCCATGATTATGTGTGGGTCCATGTACATGCTGAGTCAGATCAAAAGTTTTTAGAACAGTTTTGATTTATTTTGCCATATTGGTTTCTGCATTATCTATGTGAATGTTAAAATCTCCAGCAATAGCAAAACGGTCAAACTCTGAGGAAATTGTTGATAACAGTTCTGTAAAGTCTTCAGCAAAGGCTGGAGAGTATTTTGGAGGCCTGTAAACAATGATAAGTAAAATGCGTGGAGCACCTTTTAACACAATACCCAGATATTCGAAAGACGGGTAATTCCCAAATGATATTTGCTTACATTGATAGACAGCTTTAAAAAGAGCAGCTAAACCTCCACCTCTTCTTACAGCTCTGCAGACACTCATAAAAGTAAAGTTAGGAGGGGCTATTTCATTGAGGACTGTTGCACTGCAGCTGTCTTCTAGCCAAGTTTCATTAAGCAACATAAAATCCAGGTTGTATGTGGTTATTAAGTCGTTGACTAGAAGTGATTTATTTTTAAGTGAGCGGATGTTTAAAAGTGCTAACTAAACAGTCTTACTTTTTGTCCCCACAGCAATCTTAGTTTGGCGTGTAATAGGCACCAGATTAAATGGGTTTGCGGTACGGCTTTTGAAGGCCTTAGACTTTCTATCATGTAATCGAACAGCAATAGAGAAAGATAAAGATACAGGCACACTGGGTTCCCGCTTGTTCTGTAAACATTTGAGAAAGTTATTGTTATCATAGCGGGGACCCGACACATATCACTGAGAGCTGGTATCAGTTGTTTTTAGTTCACCTCGAGCCGATGGAGGAGGGTGTGTGCCCTGGCGCTGTGGCAGAGGCCGAAGAGCTCTCACAGGAGGAGGGGGAGGGCGAGCTGGGCCTGCAGGCTTTGGTGGTTGTGGGGCCTGCCGTTTTTTGGTTGGTATCTGGGGGCTTGCAGCAAAAGAGTGGGATAGTCTAGTTCCAGCATACACCAGTTGTTCCATTTTCTCTGAGAAGCACAGAAGTGGAGATGCTGGAGAGATGGAGAAACTGTCTGGTGAGAGGGGCTGTTGCTCTGGTGTTATTGGAGGCTGTAATATGCTGTCCTGGTTTCCCTCGCTGTTTTCCAGAAAGTCGTCCTTGGGTGCTGAATCTTGGAGCAGTGCTAGTATGTCACAGTCTGTCTGTGGTGAGCTCTGTGGGCAGGGCTCAGCTGAGATTGTGTCCGTGAGCAGAGGTTGTTGTGGCTGAGGGTGTTATCATTGTCCTTGTGTGATGTGTCAACCGCATGCCCATTCAGGTGCTGAAGTGAAATCCTGTGGTCATTCATACTGTATCCAGGTGTGTATGTGCCATTCAGGTTGAGTGGATTGGCACACATTGCAGAAGGATGACGGAGGGAGAAGTAGATATTGTCCTTTAGCACTCTTGAACCAAGTTTGTTTGGGTGGTGGCCATCCTGTTGAAACAGTTGCCTCTGACTCCAGAAAAGATTGAAGTTGTCAATGAAGTTTACTCCTTTTATATTGCAGGTTTTTTTGCAGCCATGTATTAAGCCCAAGAAACCGTGAAAACCTGTTTGTTCCTCTTGCTGGGAGTGGTCCACTGATGAATGTTTGAACTTTCAGTCTTTTAAGTGTTTCAAAAAGTTCATTGAAATCCTTCTTAAGGAGTTCCGACTGCTCTTTATGAATATCATTCTTCCCCACATGAATGATGAGTCGATTTGCAGTCTTATGTTTCATCAGAATGTCCTGAAGTTCTCTGTTTACATCAGAAGTGGTTGCTTGTGGAAGGCAGCATGTTGTTGTATCCCTGCTACTAATGTTTCTGATTATGGAGTCGCCCACTATCAGAGTCCTGGGTCCGGCTGCGCTCTGAGCTGAGTGCCGCTGTCTGCTCGACCTCGAGCGCCAGTTAGCATCAGTGTTAGCTACAGGCTGATTCAGTCTGTGTTCGATCACATTCATCAAATTTGGGGATTCCTCATTCATTAATACTTCAAATCTGTTCTCAAGATGTATAGGCGGTGGTAGGAGACCAGTGTTTGCAATCCTTGTCAGAGCCGTATTTGGGGTAGAGGATGCTACTGCAGCAATATATGATGCTCGTGACAATCTGATGTCTCGAGTGCCTTTGGGTCTCGCTCCCTGTTTGTACCATCGATTTGTAAGTCGATCGGCTTGTTTCTCTACACTCAGTATAGCCTGTCGAGGAGCATGAGATTCATGGGACTCACCGGCTGTATGCTGAGGGCGTCCATGACGAAGCTCTGTTGTGTGTCCTGTCTGGTTTGGTGGTTCCGCAATTAACTTTGTTTCAAGAACTGCAATCCTTTGTAGAAGTCTGTGGCAGTTAGAGCAGCAAGTAGATTCCAGAGGAGGCATTTTCTTATCCTTATGAATGTAGGCAGTTGTGTTTTCTCTTCCCCGGAATGTAAGCTTTCAGTGGGAGGCTGGTCGAATAAAAGAATTCTGCTTTTTTTGTAGTAATCCTAGCGTTTGAGCACTGTGCTGATTTGCTGAAGTTAAAATTAGGTGATAAAAGGAGATAAAATATAAAAAATATAAAAGCGATAGAGCAAAGCGCGGAGCAGTAAGCAAGAGCGTCCGAACAGCAGCTGAGCAGGAAGTGAAAAAAAAGCAATATTTAATAATTAAAGTAATATTTGTGTGAAGCTGCACACAGGCACAATTAGGATGAGATTACAAGAGTACTTGGCGTAGAAGGAATGTCCAGGCTATAAAATCTGATAAAAGTATGAGGGGTGGCCCATCCTGCTGCATCGCACACTTCTTGGATCAGGGCCCCTGAAAGGAGGGCTCTAGAGGACGCCATGCCTCTGGTTGAATGAGCCCTCACGGCCAAAGGTGTAAGCAAGCTGCGCACCTGATAGGCCATAGAGAAAGAATGAAAGACCCAGTTACTGATGGTCTGTTTGTATGCGGGAAGCCCCTTCTTGGGCAACCCGAAGCACAACAGCAACTGGTCTGACTTCCGCCATGAAGAAGACCTCTGGACATAAATCTTCAGAGCTCTGACAGGGCAGAGAAAATGAAGTCTTTCTTCATCCGCAGTCACGGAGGATGAAAAGCCTGCATAACCGTAGACCGTGCCACATTAGAATGCACTTTAGGCACATAGCCCGGCCTGGGATGCAAGATAGCCTTAATGTTGCCTGGAGCAAACTTCAGACATCCATAAGATATTAGAGAGCGCCTGAGGGTCTCCTACTCTCCTCAGAAAAGTAATGGCTAATAAAAAAGCTACCTTGAGGGAAAGGTTCTTTGCCTCAGCCGACTCCAGAGTTTCCACAGGTCTGGTCGAGGGTGAATATTGAGCCCCCGGCCTGCGGAAGAAGGTTCCTCCTCAAAGGGGTCTGCCAAGGCTGGCCTGCCAGGAGTGCTATGATGTCTAAAAACCATAATCGGGCCGGCCAGTACGGGGCTAATAGAACGAGACTGATCCCGTCTCGACGGACCCTCTTCAGAATTCTCGGGAGCAGATTGATCGGAGGAAAAGTATACAGGCGTAGCCTCGGCCATGTCTGTACCATGGCATCCAACCCCAATGGGGCTGAATGGGTGAGAGAAAACCACAGTGGACAGTGGGACGTCCCTCGAAACGTGAACAAATCCACTTCCACTGAGCCGAACCTCTCGCATATCGACTTCATCACCTTGGTGTGAATTCTCCATTCCCCGGGCCTCAGCCCCTAACTCGACAGGATGTCTGCTCTCTGATTCTGGTCCCCTGGGACATACATTACTTTGAGAGATAACAGTTTCCCCTGGGACCACAGGAGGATCTGATGCGCAATCTAGATAGAGGGCGCGATCTCAGAAACCCCAGATGAATCAAGTAGGAGACCACCGACACATTGTCTGCGTGGTGACCCCTGAGGTCTGGGAGGAAGCTCCTCTGAGCCCTGCCATCCATGACCGTGCCCCAGCCCGTGAGGGAGACATCTGTCTTAGCAGCTTTCCGGTGACATGACGCTCCCAGTACGGGGCCTTGGGATAGAAACCAAGCTTTTTCCACATATACAGGGAACGAAGTTATCTGCGCGTAACCCTGATAATGCAGAACGGGTTCCCCCTCGGGGAAAACCCCTTGGTTTTCAACCACCACTGCAGGGCCCTCATGTGCAGCAGGCCGAATGGAATGCTGCCATGAGCCCTAACACTCTCTAAAATGTTTAACAGTGATGGCTTGGCCTAGCGTTATCCTGGTCACTGTGGCCAGGATGGACTCAATCCGTACAGGAGACAATTGTGCCAGCATCGTGACTGAGTCCCACACCACTCCCAGGAACGTGGTTCTCTGGGATGGTGCCCACACGAAAATCAAGGGGCGTGAGGCTGAAACACCCGAAAACGTAAGACTGTACGCGTCAAGATATTTTTCAATGAACACAGCCAGCACCCTCAGGAATTGAGGTTGATCCGAGCCACTATAGATTCTGTATTGCAATGCAGACCTTTAAGCTACGCGCTGCCTCGGCAAACGTGAGATCCCAGCCACAGAATGTTTATTTGAAGTTACGGGACAAACAACACCAGACAGGACAGACAGTTTGACACAGAGCACTTGCTGAAGAGCAAAAAAACGAACTCTGTTGTGTGCCGGCTTCCCTTTGTAGCTTTCGTGTATGCCGTCACATGTTAGGTCATGACGCAGCACCAATCAGGATTGGATCAGTTTCATTCATATTTCAGATGCGTTAAGATAAGGCCATTCCCCAAAGTGTTGAGGCTTGAGGCTACTATCGGTTGGTTGGGTTCTATTTAGTAAGCCTATCACGGCTAAAGGCAGAGCATATATACCTGCTTTGTGGTGAATCACATCACGGAGCTACTTCCTTGTCTTTCCGGTTCTGCATGCCGAGTGGCAAATTATGTAGGAACAGTAATAGATGAATTTATGACAAGAGTGCACCTCAAAAAATCTACATCATAACAGGAGTTCTGACCTTTGTCACAAAAAGTCGACGCACACACTTTTAATAATTGAAACTTTGGTTTTCATGCTAAAGTTTATAAAAAACATATAATCTAGTATTTGTCAATAAAAAATTATACAATAATATTATCCTCTAAAAAGGATAATATACATATATATATATGTATGTCACCCGGTGACTATTTTTGGTAGTACGCCTAAACAAAATCTCATGGGAACTTCAATTTTTGTGATATCAACTTCAAATTTGGAACACAACTTGGTTAGATATATAGCTTTGATTTTATTTAGTTTTATAGTAAAAAATGTTTTGTAAAATATTTTACAGTGATAATAGGAAATTAAAGTAACAGAGATTGTTTTGGCTTTACAGCAGCTGTAGAATAAAGTTATTGTCCAGCTAAAGTTAGTTTTGATCGATTCTCTTCTGTTGCAAAGATCATTGGTTATTAACTTAGGGGCAGCTTACACAACACCGTTCTTAAGTCTATATTCCAAAGACGACAAGACCAAAGTTAGGTCTATATTCCAAAGCATTCTTGAATTACAACCATTTAAGTTTGAATAGTGCATTTGAATAATATCGATTCTCAAAAAGAGGGGTGACAGTTAAGGGGTTAAATATCACTCACCCCCAATCTGACACTTTCAGCAGTGGTTGTGGTGGTTCATCTCATGTAGGCAGAGAGAGCCTATAGTTACAAGAAAAAGAGTGTTACAGAGCTGTTACATGAGTGCAAGAAGGGCTTGTTATGTGTGTGTTTTTTCTCACAGACAGAGTGAGATGTACAGAAAAAAGGCTGAGTGAACACACTGGAGATTCATCTAACCTGACACCCCTCTCCCCTACAGCTTTTTATTTCACTCTGGTTGTTTGCTGGAAGGTCACCCTGCCCAGGTAACCCAATCCCGCTCTTTCTGCGTCACGCTGCTTTCAGTCTGGCCCACTGACGTATCGCACACCCCTTTGGTTGCCTGGTGTCGCTGACTCGTTTTCACCATGTGAATGGAGATTGTTCATGGTGACAGATGAAGGCAGGTGACCACCAGCCTACAGCTCTCAGTCATAACCCGGAGGGTAAATGCTCAATTATTGAGAGAGAGTGAGAGAAGGATGTTGGTAAGATAAAAGCAGAGAGACAGATATGAGGACAGACAGATCACCCAGACAGAGGCAGAAAATGATGTGTTAGAAAGGAAGGATGTGCTGATGTTCACCCTCACTTTACCAGCCCATCTGTCAGTACACTGCTCTGTCAAATCAGTCATTTTATAACACACACACACACACACACACACACACATTACAACTTAGCTCATACACAATTCAGCTGCCCAAATATTAGATATGAGATATAATGAACAACTTGTCATAACAAAAAAACCCTGACACAAAGCAGACATGGGTCAAATAAATGGACCTTGATTGATTTACAGTTAATATTGATTTATATCAGTACTGATTTGGGTTGACATTATTCTGAATGTTATATAAGAATAAATTAAGTCAAGTATACAGTTTTGTGGTCATTACACAAAAATACTAGGGATGGGCAATACCACTAATTTTATTTTCTATCTACATAAAGGCCAGTATCTATGGAGCCCCTAAGTGAACATGGTGAGATAAGAGGGAAAAATTATATTTTACCGCTTTTGCTTTCACTCTTTTGTGTTCTCTCTCACAATAGTATTTTGTTTCCCAGAGAAACATCTTACGTATGTAAGAGAGGGAATGGGGTACTGTGCCGAACGCCGCTATGTGGACGCATCCCGAACCAGTGCCAGAGGAACGTGTGAAAGACTTTGGCCAACGCAGTGCGATGACGTCACAAGATGCACCCAAGTGTATAAGGAGGGCGCCTATAAACACGTCATCTGGTTAATATTTTCTGAAGAACACGCAGCCATGCCCAAACCATGACAACGTGACCGAACATCTTATTCCCTCTCAGGGAACTGGGTTTACATACGTAACTTAGACGTGAGAGAACTCCACGCTGTGTCGAATGACACTATGGGGATGTAAATACCAACTAAACCATGCTGACCGGTGCTTGTCCTCTTGTGAAAATTCCTTTTCACCTGTTACATGACCTCAGGTCTGGGTTCCTAAAAGGCCTCAGCATCGGGCATTAGCAAGCAAGTGGTATTTACCCTGTGACACCTTTGCTCCCAGCAACTAGTGTCTGAGCATTAGGTAAGGCCTTTAAGCTTCCATGCCCGAAAGGGACCCACAAACCAGTCTGAGTCAGGCTCCAGGATGGCGCAGATCCTCAGAGCAGAGCTACCAGAATGATAGACCTTAGCCCAGTCCATACCTGCATCTAACTGCTCAACCAGGCTATAATTCAGAATATGAAGTTTCTATAGCAACTCAGCAGGAGAAATAAGAAGAAGCATGACCTTACTTAACATTCAGTTCTAGACAGATAGATTAGAGTAGGCTAATTAGGACGTAATTTTACCCACTTCTGTCACCCTCCCCAGAAATGAATATTAAGTAAGGTTATGCTCCTTCTTATTGTCCCAGCTGTAATAGCTGGCTGTGTTGCCATAGCCACTTCCTATTCTCTATGACAGCATGGCTGAGCAGTCAGATGTTGGTATGGACTTAGACGAGGCAAATGTCTATTTTACTGGTTGCTCTGATGATCTGTACCGTCCTGGAGCCTGGCTAGGAACTGGTTCATGGGTCCCTTTTGGGCATGGAAGCTGCAAGGCATTTCCTAAAGCTCTGAAACTAGTGGCTAAAAGAAAAAAAAAGAACCTAAATGTAGAGCTAGAAAGAAGATTGGAGTGAACAAATCAATGGTTATTATACTCTCTGCATCTTCTCCAGCTCTGCTTCTGTTTTTTTTTTTTTTTTTTTTGGATGAGGACTATGAACATTTATATTATGTCAGGGAGAAGAGACCTTCTGATCACACAATATATATATTTTTTTTTTACATTAAATAGGCCTTAATTGCATGCTATTAAATAATTGATATTTATTTATTTAATTTAATTTAAATGTACTTTAACATTAAAATGGATTTTTGTTTTAAAAAATAATAATACTTAGGACAGCTCTTTTTTAATGTGAGGACAATTCTTCTCTGCATTGATACTTCAGGATCAATTACCCTTTTCTTACACCATACTTGACCAACAAGTCAAGAATCAAATATTCTAGAAAGCCGTATAATAAAGCTGGGAATGTTGTCCAGGGACCTGTAATGAGGAGATCTATGGTAAAGCCTTCTCATTTGGCCTGAGGAAGAGCAGGTTCATCCATAAAAATGTGCTCCTCAACCTTGTGAATTGTCCTCAATATTAATATTAATATTAAATCTCAATATTAATATCTTAGTGACAGCATTGTTTCTCTGACTGTATATAATTTCCCAGCTTGGCGTGATGAGAGGGAAAGAGGGGGAGAGAGTCTCCCACAGGATTTATTTCTTTGGCAGAGAACCTGGCTATTACTTGGAAAAGGTACAAAAGATTGTGGGAAGGGGCAGTTCAGGAAAGAGAGCAATGAACGAGAAGAAATATTTTGTAAATATATCACTTGTATTTCATGCAGACTTCTACCCCTCATTAGGAGCCAAGTACTCTTACTCTTAACTACAACTGTCTTTTGAACTCATGGCTGTCAAGCTAATCTTATGGATGCATCTGATGCATGGCTAGTTTACTTCAAATAAATGTATGCCCTCTTTCTTTCACATTACAATGCTTTCTATTTTGCACAAGAACTGAAAGCGATTCATTTCCTGTTTGAGGTTTAGCAGTACTTCTGACTTCTGTAGTTCCCAGGGTGGCTGTGCTACTTTGTGTTTGGTGTGTTTTTGTTTGTATGAGGTAAACCACTTAATAAATTACTGCGTCTAAATCTGGAACATGTCAGAAAGTCCAGTGCCATAGTTTCGTTAATTGAACTGAGTCAGCTGCCGTCTCTACTGTGTTTCCCATGTTCCCTCCACTAGTCCACTTCTCTCTGTGACGCAAACACTACCGTGCTTTCCATTTCCTCCTTCCTGTGACGCTCCTCCTACTTCCTGTGAATGAGACCCTCAGGAGTGATCGATACTTCCTGATTTAGGCTATGCTCTAGTGTTCTGTCACAACAATCCTTTTTCTATGAAGTGACATTTCCCAGCATGACATTTTTTTTTCCCAGAGTGCTCTTAAGCATACGGGAATGAATTAGACATAGTCTCTATGTCATTACACTCAGGTGTTAGCAGTGTTTCGTATACAACATTGAAGTTACAAGTAGATTAAGTAGTTTAATTTGTGCTTGCTGAATCTGTTAATAATGTCAAGCATAGAATAATGGTGTCAGGGGATGTTAGTAATAGTGAGTAATATTAAACATGGGGTTGACCGAGGAGGTCTATAATAGCTTAAGTGAGTTTGTTAGCATTAGCATTCCCTCAGGAGTGTAAGGTTTGGATGCTGCCATCTCTGGCAAGAAGTTCTAGCAGTTTTTTTTATTTTTATTTTTTTTTTTTTTTTATTTTTTTCTGTGTTCAAGTGCTCATCAGATTGGAACCAGAAAATCACACATAGTTTTAAAACCTTCAGTAGGTTTTTCCAGAGCTGTGATGACAAATACACCAGACAAAGAAAAAAGGTACGTTCATGCCATGTGGAAATTGCGGTAATTACGAGATTCAAACTTGTAAAAAGCTGGAACTCAAAGATCTTATCATTTCAATCTGTAAACTCTGAATTTTCAGAGAGCTCCAATTTGTAGCCTACCACTGAAACATCATGTGGAAACAGTACAATTTATATGTAACTTCTGCTTCCAAAAAACATCTTTCTCCATTGAAGGCCATCCAAAAAACTGTTTATTTAAAATATTATCAAGTCAGAATATGTGGCTACTTCTAAATAACCATCAGAAGCTGCTTTATGGCATCTGAATTATATTTTACCGCATCTTCCAGCAAGACATACAGAAGATAACCAGCCATAGAACTTTATTAGGATTTCCAACAGGAAAATCCTACAGTGTTACAGGAACTTAAAAAGCTTCTCCAATGGCATCTTTATTTTTGTTTGGATTGAAAACATATGGCAGGAAACCGTGTCTGAGTCTAAGATTTACTCTCAGTACAACTATTATTAATTTTCCTACTTTTGGTTATCATCCCTAAAAATATATTGTATCTTGTGTGCATGTGTGTGTGTGTGTGTGTGTGTGTGTGTGTGTGTGTGTGTGTGTGTGTGCTCATGTTTATATTACATTGTGAGGACCAAATGTCCCCATAAGGATAGTAAAACGTGAAACCACCTACATTGTGAGGACTAGCCAATGGTCCCCGCGAGGGAAATTGATTAATGAACAAACTAAATTATGTTTTTTAGAAAATGTAAAAGAGCAGAACATTTTCTGTGATGGGTAGGTTTAGGGGTAAGGGTTAGAGAGGTGATAGAAAATACAGTTTGTAGAGTATAAAAATCATAAAGTCTATGGAGAGTCCCCACAAAGATAGTGGACCAGACGTGTGTGTGTGTGTTATTTACCCTCACATGACAAAGACAGCTCAACCCAGCGTACCCTCCCACGCCCCACAAACAAACAAACACACACACACATACATCCTCTAACCCCTGCTGGGCTGCTCTTTACTCTATACTCTATGCTCTTACTGTTTTCCTGTGCAGGTATGAAAACAAAACACTCTGGCGAGCGGTGAATCACAAGAATTGATCTACACCTCATGACAGCATTTACTGTACATAGGCCTATATGCTGATTTCAATTTAGCTGAATGCAATTCAATCATGATCCTGCAAGCCAGTTCTGAGGTTAGCTTTTGGAGGATACAGCAGACTAAAAAGATCTGACACTGAGATCCAGACACTCAAATCAGCTCTTTAAAAGGCAGAAAATGTGGTCTTGTTTTCCAGTGCTATCTAAACCTTCTTAAATCAAGACCCAAGCATAATGACGTGGGATATTAAGTCTTGTTTTCCCTTTGAATTAGGTTTATTTTTATGACCCCATTTGCAGATAATTTAGCTTGTTTTAAGCTTAAACTCACTTAATTTTAATTTTTTTTTTTTAGAAAACAATATCTGTGGCGAGCAGGACGAGGCTGAGGGCCGTAAGAGAGAGCGGCGCGAGGCCGGTGGCGTTATGTATTACTTTATTTCACGTTATTAAGCTATTTAAATGTTCGCCGGTTCAGGCCTCCCTTCTTCCCAAACACTTTAATAAAATAAAATAAAATAAAGAAATAGAAAATGAAAGTAAAAGACAGCAGCCCCTCATGGACGACTGCTGTCACAATATTAAAACACAAGTCCAGACCTGTCCTCTCTCTCTTCACTGTCGTCGCTCCTTGCAGGTGTTGCTCATCCATAATGACGCCACCGGCCTCACGCCGCTCTCTCACGGCCCTCGGCCTTGTCCTGCTCGTCACAGATGTCTCATGTCATTTTGCATATGAGACACATGGCAAGTTAATGTATCATGGTTTAAGAAAATCAAGATATTTTTACTGGAAAACAAGACAAAAATACACAGTCTCTATTCGTCCAGTATATAACACTTCATTATTTATGGTAAGCAAGCAGCTGTTTACCAAATTCGCCCCCATATAGAAGCAAAATGAGGGTTACAAACCAGAGGCTGAGGACAGTGGACGTGGATTACTAAATGAAAAAAAAAAATCACATGGAAAGAATGGCACATAGCCAAACTGTCAGACGAATATGGAAGGAGGGAGAGGGTGCGTCAGAGCATCAGGGAAAGGAGAGAGCGCCGTGTAAGCCTATTAGACTAAGTGAGGTAAATCCCACTCTGCACGTGCATTTGGCAAGATCCCTGCAGAAAAAAGCCACACACCCTAATGTATATTAAGGTTTACCTGAAGACAAAACAAACAGCACACATGTAGGCAGAGGGAGGGTGAAAGAAGTAAAGCACCAGATAGAAGAGGAAACATAAGAAGATGAAGGGCAGGAGGCAGAGATGTCATGAGAGATCATCCTCTAACAACAAACTTAATACCAGACATAAGCGCATAAAGGCCATATTCTTTCCAAGCTGTTTCTTTCAGATTTGTTTAGCAATAAATATAAGAATAAACAATGCAATATTATAAATTGTAATAATAAATGAATAAATAAACACATGCATATACATACATAAATAAATGAATAAACTTGAATAAATACAATTGAAATAATAATAATAGCTATAATAATGATAATGAGGCTAGTTAACTTTGAAATTAATGAATAATCAAATAAAGCAATATTTAATTAAATAAGTAAACAAATAAATCTGAAATAATTATTTTATCATGCTTAGTATTGTTCTGATTAATAACTACAGCAACAACAGAAACAATAATAAAAAGAAAAATAACAACAATAATAATAATAATAATTAGAATAATAAGTTATTCTTTTAATTAATTCTTAAATGACACTTTTCAAAAATAGACAATGTTAATAAATAATTAGGCAGGATTTTACAGAAGCAAGAACGTTGTTGGTTTGAATATGCAGCTTTGCCAATTGGATCAGAGTGTTAAAATTATCAAATTAAATATGAGCATATTTTGAGATTAAATAACATAGCAAGTGTTCTGTGTGTGTGTTTGCCAGGAAGCAAGACAGCAGGCCTTTTGCTTCAGAAATTGCAGAAACAATATCACAAAACTGGACACCTGTGGCTCTGTCAGCTGCGGCTTTCTTCTTCTTTAACCTTGCTTGAAGGCCGCTCTCTCTCTCTCTCTCTCTCTCTCTCTCTCTCTCTCTCTCTCTCTCTCTCTCTCTCTCTCTCTCTCTCTCTCTCTCTCTCTCTCTCTCTCTCTCTCTGGTGTGTGTGTGTGTGCGTGTGTGTGTGTGTGTGTGTGTGTGTGTGTGTGTGTGTGTGTGTGTGTGTGTGTGTGTGTGTAAAACAGCTTATAAATCATACTAAGTGTTTTAATTTAATGTAAAAATGCTGATTTTTTTGTGATGGGTAGATTTAGGGGTAGTGTAGGGGGATGTAATATAGCCTACAGTTTGTACAGTATCAGAATAATTATGCCTATAATGTCCCCACGTGTGTGCATGATATACTTTCCAGGTGAGAGAGAGTGTTCTGCTTTGGATTTTGCATGCTTTCTTTTCACACACAGTGTGTAATATGTGACGCTTGCTATTAATATATACTGTGCTCATATGCCATCTACCTCATTTCTCTCCACTCATACGTCTTTCTGTTGACTCACTGGGCCTCAGAGAGACACCCGTCCACTCTGACATATTTATTTTGCTCATATTTACCTCCTACACATTTAATCAAAACCCAGTGGCCTGCATATTAAATTCATTCATTTCATAGAAATAGCATCCTGAATGTTGTCTTTCTCTGTCTCGCATACAAACCCCCGCATTCTCTCTGTCTGCCTCTCAGTCAGTCATTCTGTGCTGTTTACAATAATTACTGCAGTGTGTGTGCTTGTGTCCATGTTCATTTGTCTATCTAATGGGCAGGCCACAAAATCTGCACTCACAGAAATAATAAAAAATGATTATTTTTTTTTTATTATTAATGAATGAAAATAAATCTGATTCTTTTTTAATTATTATTATTTTCTATGTGTATTTGTCTGTCTAATGGGCAGCCAACAAAATCTGTGCTCACTGAAATAATAATAAATTATTACTATTAGTAGGCTATTATTAAAAAATGGATGAAAATAAATAAAAAAATATATAAAATTTGTATTATTGATATGACAAAACAACAACAACAATAATAATAATAATAATTTGTTAACTATTTTAATTTATTCTTTAATTCTAATTAGGCTAATTAACTTCACTATTAATTTGAAATTAAATTATAAATTAATTAAATCTGAAAAAATATTGTATTTTATATTGATATGATGAACAACAACAACAATAGTAATAATATGAATACTAATAAAAATATAAAATAAATATAACTAAATAAATTTAAATGAAAAGTAATAATCAAATAAATAAATAAATCTAAAATATTAATTTAATTGTATGTATTATTGTTCTGTTTAACAACAAAAACCATAACAATAATAATAATAATAATGTATTCTTTAATTTATTTTGAATTTCAATTAACTTTCTAATTAATTAAACTTGCAAAAAAAGACTTACTAATGAAAAAGTAATCTTTTATTAATAATTAATTAACTAAATAAATAAATTATAAACTGTGAAATCATTATTTTATGCTATCGCAACAGAGCCGCAAGCGATAATTCAGGGTAATGCTGAGACTATTTTAAAGAAAGGGTCGTTGAACAAAACAATAGTTGATGCGGAGTCCATTGGATCTTTTGAGGATGGACTCAGTGTGACAAATCGAATAGTCACTTGGTCGGAGAGTAATGATAAGGTGTCTGAGATGATCCCACAGTGCGAGGGAGAAAGACAGCCTTTGATTGAGCAGTTATGTGAGAATGATGGCATTGACATTGAGGCAGAACATATACTGTTTAAGGTACCGTTAAAAAGAAGGAAGAGTGATAATACTTGTGACTTGAGACGTTTAAAAAGAACAGATGTAGGTGAATGTGAGGACCAAGTAGACACAGAGAGTGGCAGTGAATCAGACTGTAGTATCTCTCTTTCACAGAGTGAATGCGTACGTCGCAATTATGAAGTGGAAGATATAAAACTGTTTCTTAAAGCGACGAAAAATAGAAGAGGGGTACGAGTAAATGAGTATTTTCCTGACCTTAAACAGTTTATTGAGAAGACAAGGTGTCTGATGGCCGAAGGTTTTTTTTGCCAACAAGGAAATTCACAGGTTAAAGAAGCTGGTGAGAAAACTCAATACTGAAATAGACAATGATGCTGGTGGAAAAAGCTTATTTAATGATAATCAGTGATTTGTTTTTTCTAGTTTGTTATTTATTCTCTATGGGTGAAGTTAGTGTTGCCTCAGTCAATGTAAATGGAGCAAGAGATGTGAAAAAAAGAGTAATGTTATATGAATTGTCTATACAGAAAAAAATAGACATTTTTTTTTCAAGCATCTCACAGTGATTCCAAGAAATGCTGCAGATTGGGAAAGAGAATGGGATGGCATCTCTATTTTAAGTCACAACACTGCTAGCAGTGGAGGAGTTGCCGTTTTATTTTCTAAAAATTTCAAACCTATTTCGTATGAGGTTGAAGAGATTATAAAAGGTAGACTCTTAAAGGTTAGAGCTTTGTTTTAAAATCAAGTCTTTGTTTTTATTTGTGTTTATGTCCCAACCTCAGGAGTTGAAAGAATGCTGTTTTTAAATACTCTGAATTTAACTTTGCAAAAGTGTGACAGTGAAGAGTTTTTGTTTCTGGTAGGAGATTTTAATTGCAATGAACAAACTATTGATAGGAATCACATTGAGCCCCATGAGCCATCTCGGAAGAGACTTATCCAAGTAATTAAAACACATGAGTTGTGCGATATATGGAGACATGTTAATGGTAATTTAAGACAGTATACTTGGTCTCATACCCGTGACAATGTTTTTCTTTTGCTAGGTTGGATAGATTTTATGGTTTTAAACATCAATGTGGTATTTTTAGCAAATGTTTTATTGTTCCTGTTAGTTTTTTCTGATCATAGCATGGTGTGTTGTTCTTTTATTTTGAACTCTATTAGACAAAATAGTGCTTATTGGCATTTTAACAGTTCTTTGCTAAATGATAAAAATTTTAAGGAAAATTAAAAAAAAAAATTGGGAAACATTTAGAGCTACAAAGAATACATTCCAGTCATTGAGGCAGTTGTGGGATTTTGGTAAAGTTCAAATGAAACAGTTTTGTTAACATGTCACGGAAAGGCAAGTCACAAGGTCAAGGATTTGCAAAAAAAAATTGGCTTTATTTAGCCTACAAATCAAACAAAGTTTCAAATCATTAGGGAAAAGAAAGTAACAACAGAATTAATCAAAGTGGGTCTCAACTAAACTGAGGTCAACATAACAAAACCACAACATAAATCGGAACGTAACAAATCTGACCTTCTGAATGACACAAAAAAGGGGGTATATATACACACAGGCTAACCTACACCAAACACAAAGGGGAAAAACTTAATTGACTACAATTAAAAAGACCCAAAATAAACCCAACCACCAACCATAAGAATATACTGTACAAACAAACACTACTGAAACCCAATATTAACCTAACAAACAAAATATCCACATGCTGCTGTGTTATTAAAAACTTTGTAGTTCAGAGTCCCTCTGCCCATGGCCAGGAGTTGGTTCCTTCCACTTCCTGTGGTGGAGTATACAAGGTGCTCTCCTTTGGCAGATGACTCGGCAGCCGCATGTGGAGAAACAAAAGACAGGTATAAATCCCGCCACTTTAGGTGTTGGCGGTTGGTAGAACCGCCACACAACAGCATACTCGAAATATTACTATACAGTTATCTAAATCTATGAAGAACTTGGAGACATCAATAGTCAAATTACAGGAGTTAGCTGAATCAACTGGTGGGGGGGATGTTTTGGAAGCTATTACAATGAAAAAAAACTCAACTTGGTGATCTTTTAGCTGTTAAGGTGCAAGGAGCTTTGGTTCGGTCCCGTTTTCTGAATGTTGACCAATTGGATGCTCCAACGAATTTTTTCTTTAACTTGGAAAAAAAAGAATGGACAGAAAAGATTAATTCACGCACTACGCTCCGAATCTGGTATGTTATTATTCGATCCCATTGATATTAGAAAGAGAGCAGTTTGTTTTTTATGAGAAGCTGTACAGCTGTGAATGTGTTGCAGAGCCTGACACTGACAATGTCTTTTTTGGAAACTTGGCACAGGTGTCTGAGGATGCCAATATGAAACTCCGTAAGGCCATGAGCCTAGAGGAGTTGTACAAGGCCCTTCAGGGCATGGAGTCCGGGAAGGCTCCTGGCATCGATGGTCTTCCAGTAGACTTTTATAAGTCTTTCTGGACAGTGTTGGGGGAGGATTTGCTCGCGGTGCTCAATGAAAGCTTGGCTGAAGGGTGGCTGCCATTGAGCTGCCGTAGAGCAGTTCTTACACTCCTCCCGAAAAAGGAGACCTGACGGAGATTAAGAACTGGCGCCCTGTGTCACTGCTTTGCACAGATTACAAACTGCTCTCAAAAAGTTTGGCAAATAGAATGGTAGATGTAATGGAGCAAGTTGTTCATCCGGACCAGAGCTACTGCATACCTGGTAGGTCCATTTTTGATAATATTTCTTTAGTACGGGATTTTCTAGAAGTCTCCAAGCTGTTTAATTTAGACTGTGCGTTGCTTTCTCAGGATCAAGAGAAAGCGTTCGATAGAGTTGAACATAATTACCTACGGAAAACTTTAGCTGCTTTTGGTTTCTGCCAAGACTACATGGATATGATTAAGATGCTGTATACTGATGTTGAGAATGTGCTGAAAGTGAACGGTGGCTTATGCACTCCTTTCAAGGTTGGCAGAGGTGTTAGGCAAGGTTGCTCGCTATCAGGAATGCTCTACTCATTAGCCATTGAACCGTTATTGCAGCAGATAAGAGCAAATTTGACTGGTGTAAATATACCTGGTTTTAACTGTAACTTTCATTTATCCGCTTATGCTGATGATGTGATTGTAATAGTCAAAAAGATACAGAGATTTTAAAGAAATTACTTGAAGAGTTTTATCTTCTGCTAAAATAAACTGGAACAAAAGTGAAGCTTTAATATGTGGAAAGTGGACTGGAGAGGAACTAAGCCTTCCTGATGGTTTATTTTTGAGTAAAGGAGGTTTAAAATACTTGGGCGTTTTTTTAGGAGATGAGGACACAATACAGAAAAACTGGGAAGGGATTGTAGAAAAAATTAAACGTCGATTAGCCAAATGGAAATGGCTGGCCCCGAACATGTCCTATAAAGGGCGTACTTTAATTATCAATAATTTAATTGCATCCTCTCTTTGGCATAAGCTTGCATGTACAGATCCACCTGTGAAAATGTTGATTGAAATTCAAGCCTTACTGGTGGATTTTTTTCTGGCATAAATTACACTGGATTACAAAGAGCATTTTATATTTGTCTAAAGAAGAAGGTGGACAGGGGCTGATAAACTTGCAAAGCAGAACAGCAGCTTTCCGTTTGCAATTTATACAAAGGTTTCTTTCGGGGTCATGTGACTGTGGTTGGAGAGTGACTGCATGTGCTATTTTACGGAGTCTGGGAGGCCTACAGATGGACACATCTCTCTTCTTGTTAGACCCTCTAAAACTGGATGCCTCCAATATGCCAATCTTTTATCGAAATCTTTTTAAAGTGTGGAGTCTTTTTAATCAACAAAGGACACCATGTATGAAGTCAATCTTCTGGTTGTTAAACGAACCCATAGTATATGGAGCACGCTTGGATATTTCTGCTGTTGGACATAGTTTTCCTGGACTAAATAATATCCTTTGCAAAGCTAGGATCACCACCTTAAGATTTTTGCTAAATGTGGTTGGACCTAATTTCACGAACATTGACGAAACCGCTTCTCATCTGGGAATTTCTTCAACTCGAATAGTTGCTCAATTGATGGCGAAATGGCAGTCTTCTCTTTCAAAGGAAGAGCGACAATTACTAACAGACTATTGTACAGGAGTAGAGACTCCAAATATTGAAGATCCTTTTCCCACTATATGTCTGTCTCCCAAACTTGATGACTGTATGGGTTTGTTTTTAAAAACTGGAAAATCTTTGTGTTTGGATTTCTTTTCAGTTACGGGGAAAGTTTTGTACAAAGCTTGTGTTTGGGTTTTTAACAAGAAAGTTTTAAATGACTAAGTGGATACACCATGGCGTTCTTTTTTAAAGTTGGATGATGATGTTAAGCCTGAATGGAGAGTCTTGTATAAGCCCCTGTTACAAAAGAGAGTAGGTGATATACAATGGAGAGTTCTCCATGGGGCAATAGCAGTCAATGCTTTTATTTCTGTTTTAAATCCTGAGGTGAGCTCTGAATGTCCTTTTTGTTTGAAAAGAGAGACTGTTTTTCATGCTTTTATGGAGTGCTGTAGATTAAGGCCCTTATTTGGTGTATTAAGAAATCTTTTTGATGCTTTTAATGAAACTTTTTCCAAGGAAATATTTGTTTTGGGTGCAAAATATGTACAAAAAAGACGGATTGATTGCCAATTAGTAAATTTTATTTTTGGTCAAGCTAAACTTGCTATCTATTCAAGCAGAAAAAACATGATTGAACGAAGGCCTGGACATAATGTTATTGTGTTGTTTCCAAATCTTATAAAGTCTAGAGTGTTGATTGATTTTAATGTTTATAAATCTATGGATGATCTTATTACATTTGAACTGAAATGGTGTAGTAAAGGAGCTTTGTGTTCTTTGATTGGAGATGAATTATTTTTTACACATTTACTGTAAGTTTATTCTCTGTTTAATTTATACCTTGTGAATTGTTTTATGTAGATTTGTAATAAAGAGCATTCAAATCTCTCTCTCTCTCTCTCTCTCTCTCTCTCTCTCTCTCTCTCTCTCTCTCTCTCTTTTCCTCTCTATATTTCATGTTCCTAAATCCTTTTAGCTTTTACCCTAATTTTCACTTTTTTCCTCCATTACTCTCTGTATCACCGCTGTCTCTCTGCCTCTCTTTTTTCCTTAGGGACAAAGGACTGTCTACCAGCAATGACGCACTTAGGGCTTTTGTGCAGAGAGGCATTTGAACAAACATATTCATTTTTCTAAAAAGGAGGGGGGAGGTGAGAGAGAGAGAGAGAGAGACAGAGAGAGACAGAGACAGAGACAGAGACAGAGACAGAGAGAGAGAGAGAGAGAGAGAGAGAGAGAGAGAGAGAGAGAGAGAGAGAGAGAGAGAGAGAGAGAGAGAGAGAGAGAGAGAGAGAGAGAGAGAGAGAGAGAGAGAGAGAGAGAGAGAGAGAGAGAGAGAGAGAGAGAGAGACACAGACACACAGACACACAGACACACAGACACACAGACACACATGCTGGGGACATGAACTGTACATGAACATGAGCCATGCGTGTGAAGGCATGCCAGGTAATAAACAGTATTTCTCACTAATGAATGCTGGCTGTGAGGTACATCTCATCTCACCTCAGCAGGTGTGAACACACTCCTGTTGACTTATCTTCCAATAACGTTCTGCATGTTATGACTCAAATATCAGATTATGGTGATTCATAGACTACTGAATACGGTTTGAGACGGTGCTAATGAATGTTTTGTTGCTCCTCTGATCAGAATGGATGACATATTTCTGAATCACATGTGTCCTCCTCTGGATCTTGCGATGGGCTGCTTAGTGATGTAAAAGCATTTGGACCTTTTTACCATGTGGGCGGACCTCATTATTCCCATATTTACAGGAAACGTTGTAAGCCGTTCAGTGGTTGATAGAGCGTTTGAAAGAGTCTTTGATGTTTGTTGTCTAAACTCAGAGAGACGTCCTAAGAAAAGATGTAACTGAGGTCTTGACGTGTTCAGGAGTTTTGTGGACTTGCCAGAAGTAGAGCTTCACAACATCAATCACCAGCTACAAGATATTCAGAAGTTTAAGAAGTGAACTACTGTCAAGCTACTCTTTTTACAAATTAGTTGGATGCACAACTGTTCACAACTGTTGGAACGATTTTGTTTTTGAAAGTCTCTTATGCTCACTAATGCAGCATTTATTCGATCAAAACATATATAATATTATAATTTAATATAATTGTTTTCCATATTAAAGGCAGAGTAGGTGATTTGTTCCAGAAACACTATGTAGGTACATGTGCCAAAACTACTGTCATTTGGAAGAGATGGAAACCTGTGACGTTATACATGGAGCAGTTTGTTACTCGAATTTATGCTTTTCAATGTCGACACTATCAACGCCGAAATGAAACTGCAGCAGTCAGGTGGTACAGGTGCTCTTTAAGTTGTTTATATTCATTTTTATTGTAATGTTATGTGCTTTGAGACATAAGGCAATTTAACTCTTTTTTAAAACAATTAGTGTACATTACAAACTGTTATCATTTTTATCAATATTACCCAGACAGCAACATATATCGGCCCAGATCTGGCCCACATCTGGTACGTGTGGAATCCACGTTTACCAGATGTGGGCCGGGTCTGGGGCAACACTACTTGTTCTACAAAAACAATAAGGATCCCATTTAATGTAACAACATAAAACAGCATTTGAACAAATCAGATTACACCAAATACCACCATTAAAGCTACAAAACACCATCATTTATCTCACATTAGGGATGATGAGAAAACAAGAGTGACAGACTAAATATTATTTTGTTTTGTAAAATTATTGCAATAAACATTAAAAAATGTTTATATATATATATATATATATATATATATATATATATATATATATGTACAGGTCCTTCTAAAAAAATTAGCATAATGTGATAAAGTTCATTATTTTCCATAATGTAATGATAAAAATTAAACTTTCATATGTTTTAGATTTATTGCACACCAACTGAAAATATTTCAGGTGTTTTATTGTTTTAATACTGATGATTTTGGCATTCAGCTCATGAAAACCCAAAATTCCTGTCTCAAAAAATAGCACATCATGAAAAGGTTCTCTAAACGAGCTATTAACCTAATCATCTGAATCATCTAATTAACTCTAAACACCTGCAAAAGATTCCTGAGGCTTTTAAAAACTCCCAGCCTGTTTCATTACTCAAAACCGAAATCATGGGTAAGACTGCCGACCTGACTGCTGTCCAGAAGGCCATCATTGACACCCTCAAGCAAGAGGGTAAGACACAGAAAGAAATTTCTGAACAAATAGGCTGTTCCCAGAGTGCTGTATCAAGGCACCTCAGTGGGAAGTCTTTGGGAAGGAAAAAGTGTGGCAAAAAACGCTGCACAACGCGAAGAGGTGACCGGACCCTGAGGAAGATTGTGGAGAAGGACCAATTCCAGACCTTGGGGGACCTGCGGAAGCAGTGGACTGAGTCTGGAGTAGAAACTTCCAGAGCCACCGTGCACAGGCGTGTGCAGGAAATGGGCTACAGGTGCCGCATTCCCCAGGTCAAGCCACTTTTGAACCAGAAACAGCGGCAGAAGCGCCTGACCTGGGCTACAGAGAAGCAGCACTGGACTGTTGCTCAGTGGAAGAGTCTGGAGGAAGACTGGGGAGAAGGAAATGCCAAAATGCCTGAAGTTCAGTGTCAAGTACCCACAGTCAGTGATGGTCTGGGGTGCCATGGCAGCTGCTGGTGTTGGTCCACTGTTTTATCAAGGGCAGGGTCAATGCAGCTAGCTATCAGGAGATTTTGGAGCACTTCATGCTTCCATCTGCTGAAAAGTTTTATGGAGATGACGATTTCATTTTTCAGCACGACCTGGCACTTGCTCACAGTGCCAAAACCACTGGTAAATGGTTTACTGACCATGGTATTGCTGTGCTCAATTGGCCTGCCAACTCTCCTGACCTGAACCCCATAGAGAATCTGTGGGATGTTGTGAAGAGAAAGTTGAGAGACGCAAGACCCAACCCTCTGGATGAGCTTAAGGCCGCTATCGAAGCATCCTGGGCCTCCATAACACCTCAGGAGTGCCACAGGCTGATTGCCTCCATGCCACGCCACATTGAAGCAGTCATTTCTGCAAAAGGATTCCCGACCAAGTATTGAGTGCATAACTGAACATAATTAATTGAAGGTTGACTTTTTTTTTGTATTAAAAACACTTCTTTTATTGGTCGGATGAAATATGCTAATTTTTTGAGACAGGAATTTGGGGTTTTCATGAGCTGTATGCCAAAATCATCAGTATTAAAACAATAAAAGACCTGAAATACTTCAGTTGGTGTGCAATGAATCTAAAATAAATTAAAGTTTAATTTTTATCATTACATTATGGAAAATAATGAACTTTATCACAATATGCTAATTTTTTGAGAAGGACCTGTATATATATATTTATATATATATTTATATGTATATATATATATATTTATGTATATATATTTATATGTATATATATTTATATGTTTTATATTGCTAACCAATAAAAACAATGTAAAACTCTGCATAGACATATGCATCAACGGACCAATTCTTTCAGATGAATCATAAAAAAAACCAATGTGTCATGTATGAGAGAGAACGTTTTAGGAAGTGTTTGATTATTATTTCAGTTTTCTAATCTGTAAAGCTACAATGTGACAAATGTGTCACAGTACGCCGCTGCTTCATGTTACTGGAAAAGCTGCACTAGCAAAACAGCTCATAGTTGGTTAATTGGTTACATCCCAACACTGGCCACCCTGTCTGTGATTACTCCTCTGCAGAACATAATCTTCAACAACACAGCAGAACACGTTTTCTGAGTTTTCCAGATCATAAAACCAATACACTTAGGGATATCAGGGAAATTACGGCAAGGAAGCATACTGTCAGCATATCTCGAAATATATATGTCAAGGTATTGATTCATTGACAGAGTAATCAATAAATATCTGGAGCTGTCTCTCATGTAGCTGATGGCTTATTGATTAACACAGCAGAGATGATTGTTTGCCTGACATATACCCTGCAGATGCCAGCACTGCTTTGCTTTATGAACTTTGAACTCTGACCCATTAGCCAAGGCATTCAGATACATAATGTTCCTGCACGTCCTTTGTGTTTTGTTTTTTTGTGTGCATGTGTATGATGTGTTTCATTAACGTTGTGCGTTCAATTCTGAGGACAGAAGCTCCAAATATCAGTGCTGTTGTTTGTAAAAAAGACTTCTTTGAAAATTATGCTTTGACGTCCTAACTCACGAGGTGGGGATGTAGCTGCCAAAATCAACAGATACTGGGAAAACAAAGTCAATAATCAGTCAAAGAAGAAAAGCTTCTCTATTCTCTCTTTCCTTCCCTCTTCTCTCTCTTCATCATCCCCACAATAGTTTTGGGTCACTTAGTCTATTCTACTTTGTCTGGTCTACTTTGCAGCTTATTTGGGCCAACAAATGCACACTTGGGCAGGAGAAGGTCTGGCGGGCAGGAGAAGGTCTGGCGGGCAGGAGAAGGTCTGGCGGACCGGCATGAAATGCGATTGTTTTGGTTCAATTAAGTTAGATACAGTACCGTTCAAAAGTTCAGGGTATTTAATGGTTGCAAAGGCTGCTTTATTTGCTGAAAAATACTGTAAGAAAAAGTAGTATTGTGAAATATGAAATACTGTCTTTATTTGAATATATTTTAAAATGTAATTGATTTTTCAGCATCATTACTCCAGTCTTCAGTGATGCTCAAGAAACAGTTCTTATTATTATCATTGTTGAAATCAATAGTGCTGCTCAATATTTCTGTGGGCAGCAGTTACTGACCCTGAATCTGGATTGTCTTTATGAGAAAACTGGAATGTCTCATCTTGAAATTAAACATTTGGACATGTTCAATGCATAATAATGTACAGCGGTTACATGACAATGAAGATAACAGAGAAAACAATGCAGAATTCTGACATCAATAGCTAATGTGGACTAAGATGAGTGTAATTCAGTGGGAGTTGTATTTCGGTGTGACTATGTAAGGTTAACAATGGTGGTTGCTTTGTGGTATTTCCTAAAAAACACAAAAGATCTGTGGTAACTTCCACCGCAACTCTGTTTTCAAGGGAAATCCTTTCTGACCCATCATTATAGACCAGTGTAAGAAAAAAAAAAAGGCTATGTAACAATTTCCCCACCAGCGTTAAAAAGAAAAATGGCAGCCACCTTCAGCATTTTCGATTCTGGTGAATGATTATCTGACCATGCAATATATCAAAGAGTTTTTACGTTTTCAAACGTTTTATTTATGCACTCTTTTTTTTATCAAAACTTAAATGAGGCTAAGTTTAATTAAAAAAGCTACGTTTTGAACAAAAAGATGAGAAAAATCAGCCCCCAAAAAGACTAAAACGTGCATGAGCAACGCTTTAATTACTTGTTTCTGCTCCTTTTTTTGCCTGTTTTGGTCCGGAGATTCTGTTTTCTGAAAATTCGGTCAATGGCGGTGAAAGAGTTAATGCCATGTGCTAACAAAGGTTTGTGATATTTTGCCTCCTAACGTAGTTTATAATGTTTTGGTATGACAAGACTTTAAACATGTTCATTCCTTTCATTATAGCTCTGTAGATTAGCAGCTGAATGTGAGTGTAATTCATCATGCTGTGGTGATAAATGACGTACGAGAAAAAGGAATTTGCAAACAATGGGGTGGTACAGCGAAATGCAGCTTTAGAAAGCAGATGTGATGGCATTTGTTTTGCAAATGATACCATTTGAAAAAAATGTAAAGTATGCCATGTATGTTTATAATGCAGGAATGAAAAGCAGCCTTTCAAAACATGATGAGAGACTTTCATTCTTTTGTGACACAAAAAAGGAAGGTAAAATGGCCGTAACTGGGTAATGATATGGCAATATGACTTGGACAGAATGCTAATTCTGTAGCTTTGAGTAAACAGTGATTGTTTTGGGTGCCAACATGTCTGTTTTAATTGGATGGGATGTTTGCAAAGCAGTATGGATGGCTGGGCCTTGGGTGGCTAGTCATCATCAGATCACTGCTAAAACACTTTAGACAACTGAAGTCAGTTAATAAAATTAGTCAAACCACTACACAGGCTTTTGTCACAGACTGTTATATTCTGGCCTCTTTCTCTCTCCCATAAACACATTCAAACATTCTCTTGGGTCATAATCTTCACAGTTACGTTAGAAGAAAACTGCAAGTTATAGTATGAATCATTTCCTATATCAAAAGCCTTTCCTGACCATTTAGGAAACGTTTGTGTATGTATTTGCACGTGTTATTGATGATTTTTTTTTCAATGCACGTGTTTGTTTAAATTAATTAGAAAGATGTAGTACATTTCTTTTCCTCATCTGCATCCAAACAGAAAACCTCAGAATGGTTGCACACAAACATAAGATGATCTTCTTTGGTTATTTATCGATCTGTCATACAAAAAAAGACCCCTTCCCCCCTTTCATGAGCAGAAATAAATGAAAATAAGAATGACGAAAGTTCATATAATACATCTATAACAATCACTCTGATTAACATATTTTAACATATATATAAAAAAATTACTTTAAATGTTTTTGACTATTATAATTAAAGGTAGGGTAGGTAATTTTAGAGAGACAATAGTAAGCGCTTTGAAAGCATAAGATCCCCTCCATTCAGAGCGTCTCCAAAGTCATGTATCCTTCAAAACACGTGAACACACACAGCCAGAGCAGAGTCTGCAAAGCATCGCTAGACGAGAGACAGAGTTAAATGACCTCATGTCTCAAAGCACATAACATTACAATGATAATGAACAAGAACAACTTACAGAGCTCTTACTTGTACCATCTGACTGCTGCAGATTATTTTCTGTCTTGATAGTGTTGACATAGAAATGCATAAAATTTGAGCCTGCGGACGTGAACCGCTCTGGGTGGAACGTCACAGATTGCCATCTCGTAGTTACAGTTAACAGACATGGCGTGAACACTGCGGCATAAGCTTGTTGTTTTGGTCCAGGAGGATGTAAAAGATAACTGCTGTTTGTTTACGGTGCTCGTGACTGACATCTGTCTCATTACCTTAAGGAACCAGCGCTGATGACCTGTGATGTCTGCGTAAGCTGGTGCGCGGAGTAATGAAAATACATACGTTGACAGGCAGGTAGGACATTCTATCATTACATTCGGAAATGTTTTGGTCCTGAGACTTCCAGATGATTTGTGTTTTATGCTAATAAGACATGTCTGAGTGCTCATGAATATTTCCCTATACTTTAGCTCAATAATGCTTATCTTAATAATAATAATGGTGCAGAATGTCAGAATATGGAACCTAAATGGTTTGCAAATGGCATTTGAGGTTGACTTCAAAGTGAAAGGGCAGCTTCTCTGAAAAAGTCTAATTTGAGAATCGATATTATAACTGTGCAATGACCTAAATGTTTGTTGGGATTAAATCACTCAAGGTTAAGAGTCTAGAGCAGGGCCCAGGTGGCATCATGTGACTGGTTGCATAACAAACAGGATCATATGAAAGTCAGATTACATTCAAAGCAGAAAGATATGCAAACAGGTTGGGTTAAAGCCATGTGCAATGCAAACCGTGTGCTGCGGTATGTGCGGCGCTCCACTGCTAGCGTGTGACCTTTAGGGCAGTGCAGCATTGATGCTTTAGGTACAGTCAGGTGAAAGTATGACATTTGAGTCAGCTCATTTCTTTGCATTGTGTTTGCATTCCTTCATCTGAGCACCGATTAACCAGCAGCGTGGGATGACCTGCTTTTATTTCACCTTTCTTCCTCGGTCTGTGGAGGAGGTATCGTGTTGATTTGCCTCCCCCATCAACTGTTTCTCATTCCCCTTTTCCATTTTTTTTTTCTCGAGTGATGCTCTGGCATTTCTGCAGTTGTCCAGTGTCTTGTTTGTTTATTCTCTCGGTCTATTACGTTTCCACCGTGACTCAGAAAACTTTTTGACACCACTAGAAACGGAGCGGAAAAGTTTGTGTTTAATGTCTCACCACCAACACCAAGAAACTCCTCCGGACACTTTCATAGTCTTTTGTGTGGGCGGCGGTGTCCTCTATTTCTGAAAGGTCGTCTGCTTTTGAGGGAGACCCCACATTAATGTCACAACGTGAAGATACTATATTGGGTTTTCTTTTCAGAGATATCAAAATCAAAAGGAGTCCTCAACCTTCGCCTTGTGTGAAAAAAAATTAAATGTAGGGGCTTTCCACAACCCTACAGCCTTTAAACTGTGTATTCGCAGAAAGTGACTAATCCAGATTGTGCACAAAAATATGTGACAAAAAAAATAGAATCCTTTCAAAACACAGGAGATGACAATATTTGACTCAAAGGAGACATCTTTTGCGAGGCGCTAGGAAAGAATCTTCTGTCCTTTTTTGAAGAATTGGAAGCAGTAATGTCTGAATTATGACTTATGGAGATGCTTAAAAGCCCTTAATCTGAAACATATTTGTTTTTTCTGGAAGGTAATCTTCGTCATCTGTTTGGCAGATGAGTTTAAGTCACAGAAAGTAAAACATTACACCTGATGATAATGAGGGTAAGGGCACATGTTTCATTCCATGACAAACAAGTATGTGTTTTACGATCCTTAACTGTCATCATATGCAATGTGATGTATTGCTACCATCATATTAGACTTCTGCGTCTGTTTCAGTGTTGACGCACCAATTACCAGTAGATCTTTATCTATATCAGCCATTAAAGTCCTCTGCGGGGTTGCCTCAGGCATAAATCAATGCACGTGTGTGTGTGTGTGTGTGTGTGTGTGTGTGTGTGTGTGTGTGTGTGTGTGTGTGTGTGTGTGTGTGTGTGTGTGTGTGTGTGTGTGTGTGTGTGTGTGTGTGTGTGTGTGTGTGTGTGTGTGTGTGTGTGTGTGTGTGTGTGTGTGTGTGTGTGTGTGTGTGTGCCTGAATGAGACTGCTTGTCCACAGGGAGGGGTTCGCAAGAAAAAGCTTGTGTGTGCACATAATTGTGTGCACGTGTAAGATATCTGAGATATGCTAATGTCAATGCGGTATATGCTCTCTATGGACTTTAAGCATTGTCATATAGATCAGCGATGTGCATACACAATGAATGATGCACCACTCCCTCTCTTGTTGAGCTGCAGAACATATAACACACAACCTTGACTTTGAGAGGAGACTCGAATCTTGCAAAGAGCCCTGTAAGTGGTGTTTCTAAGAACAAAATTGCGCAATACAATCACTGCAGGTATAAAGGTGTATATTCATATTTGCATCTATTTCTTGAAAATATTGCAATTTAGGGGTGTAACCATACCCACAATTACCCATACTAAATGGTGACACCAGAATAAAAATATTCATGATTCTGAAGCTGAAAATACAGAATTATTTTAGACGAATATGCTTGCACTCTGTCACTGACTAGATATAAAATAATATAACCACTTTTTACTGGTAACATCAGACATTTGGCATCATTATCCATGAACATTCCCCCGTTGCATTATTATACATTTTATAGGAGTGTTTTAGGCGCTGCGTAATATCATTGCGCCTGCTGGATACATGGTACGGCAGCAAAGGTCCTTGATTATTACGCAGGAATGAGAGTATCCCAGCCATATCGGTCTAGAAAATTGCAACTTTTCAATTTCCGTCGTTCTTAGTTTTACGATGTAACTACAGAAGAGGCAAGTTTAAAATTGGAAAAATATCGAAACTCTTTGGTCATTTTTTTGAGAGAGATGCTAATGGTCTAATCAGATTCTATGATCTATGCTAAAAGTGCTACCACCAGAACCGGAGATCGGCTGAATAGATTCAAAAACGGTAAAACTCAGCTGTTTAACTCTAGGGAGTTGGAAAATGAGTCTATTTACACAAATTCCTGTAACATTATATATAGCAATTTATTGTAGTACTGACACTGAAAGTCTTAAAACCTGCATTTTTCCTCACACAGCAATTTTTATTTTGGGTGAACTATATCGTTACTATCCACGATGCATATTGTTAGATTTTTGTATTGCAATATATTGTGTGTATTGTTATACATGATGTATTGTTACACCCCTATTGCAATTGTAATGTGCCCTTTGAACATAATTTTAAAAAAAATGGGATTAACATCAAGTTCCATTCTATGGCTTCTGTCATGAAACAGGGGCCTTAACACAACCTGATGGCATTTACATTGTTAACTACATGGCACAGGCTGATTGGTTCCTCTTGTATCTGCAGCCAATGAGCTTGCTGCTGAAACCCTCCACCTCCCCAGCTCCTCCTGTATAGATTTGCTACGGGTAATTGTATATATGTTATTTGTGTGTTGTACATGCCACAGCAGTGTATTGGTGTTTGCAGTTGCCAAGTCCCTTGCTTTGCAGCAGCAGTAATAACCAACAGCAGCAGTAATAACAGCAGCATAGCAGAGCTATACCGACAAAACCAAATTAACATACTCATATATCCATTTCTATGCTAAAAATCTTCATGCAACTGTTAGGAATTAGTGTAGCTGAAAAACTCAAACCTGTTAGCTGCGGTTGTCCACATACTTGTGGCTATGTAAAATATTTGATGCAGTATTAGTAATGACAAAATATGACATGAAATATAAAATGCATAGCCAACATTCCCCTTTGACTGCTTAAGGGTGCAATCATATTCTTTATAATGCTGTCAGTCTTGTCAATGAAAACAGTTTCTAAAATAAATAATGTGTGTGCATGTGTAGGTCATTTTATCCTTTCAGTTGTAAAACCTTTAAAATTCTGATCCAAATTTTTGTGAGGAAGTTACATTAGATATTTAGTGGTTTCATTGTACTTTTATACATTGTACTTTGGTACTTTGTACTTTTGTAAATGTATTGTTGAGTATTTACACAAGGAAGCTAATGCCTTCAGGAAAATAAATAAAGACTATCTGAACTGAACAGGTTTTGCCTCAGGTTGCTCCAGGCTCACTGTATGCAGAAAATTGTAAATCACTATGGATAAAAATATTTGCTAAATGGTAATCTGCAATTTACTTCCTTACTAAATATCCATCTGAATATAACATTTAAGCTATGTATTTACATATGCAGATAACAAATAAAAACAAAACAAAAAATACATTTGACACACGTGTGAACTTGAGTTTAATAGCGTACATGTGGGGACAAATACTCACTGCTGCAGCAGCCTGAATTGTATGATGCTACATAGGGAGAAATGGAACTCCCCTTTAAAAAGGGCAAAATAAATGTGAACTAAATTAGTTGCCATAATGAATTTCACAAATGCCAGATGGAATATCCCTTTATGTGGAAAAATACAGAAAAAAAAGAAGGAAAAAAAGCTAATGTATACTGTGAACTTAGATTTAGGCTACTCCATCACTCCAAAACAAACATGCATTCTCATTTGTGTCCACACACCAGAATCATAATTCATTCTTTCTATTCCTCAAATAACACAAGCATGTCAAGCAAGTTGACAGCTTTGAGCGCGCGCGCGGAGTATGCGTGCATGCCTTCCAGCAGGTGGAGCCGAGTCTGAGCCTCCACATAACACTAACAGCTTGAGAGCAGGCGACACATCTCTGCCACTGGCGTCATCGCCCTCATCTCCAAGCAACCCCTCCATCAGCACTGGCGTCACCGTACGACGAGCCCGCACAGTTGCTCGGCAACTTCTGCCTTCTGCGCTCGCACCCAGCTCAGAGCTCTGACGCGAGTATGACGTTAATGAGGCGGGTATCAGTTTGTTATGGCAAGAGGAGGAGGAGTCCCTCATCACACCATGAGCCTGTAGCGTCTGTCTCATAGCAGAACTGCTCTAGACTAGAGCTGAGCCTCAGTGGCCGGAGCGGCAATTTGTACATAGTAGCGCGCTCCGTGAAAAGTGTATATCGTTGTAAATAGGAACTATACTCAAGACAGAATAATAACAGCATATTATCCCCTCAAAATTTGCACATGGAATAAATTGTAAATGCTGAATTAAAAAAACATTTGTGCTGTGGAAGGAGTTGGATTTTATTCATGTGTTAAAGGTAAGCGTATTTTCGGGTTTGTTACTTTCACATGATGTGCATGTGTGCAGTTAATGTCTAACATATATAAACACTTTGTTATTATATACCTAGTTGTTTAGTTGTTTTTATTTATTTGTTTCTAATTTGATATTTCTCACTGAATTTCAAGGACATTTTGGACGTTGTGCGCTGTTTTTACTTGTTAGCCTATGTGCGGTTAGTTTTAAGTTGATAGCAATTTTGATATAATTTGAATGACTGTTCCACTTAAATTAGCTTGTTTTTAAGTGAGCTGAAGATATGTTATAGCTATCAGTGCATCTTAAAAATAAAATGTTATTAGCATATTTGATTTATTGATGTATGAAGCACTCATAGACTGTTTTGTGAAGGCTGTGATGGGATTGCATGTGTAAGAATCATTACTAATGAATAATAATAATAATAATAATAATGATGATGATGATGATGGTAATAATAATAATGACTGCGAATTTGTCCTGAAAGTTCAGTATTATTATTGCACATTTATAACTTACTATTGTTTATTGCAGATAAAATTAAGTTATCGCTGCGCTTAGGGACACACCACGGCATCATGGTTATAATGACGGACAGCATTACGGGCTCTCGGTCAAGTTATGCCCAGTCCAGGCCTCTGCAGGTCGGCTTCTATGAGATCATCAGAACCCTCGGCAAGGGAAACTTTGCTGTAGTGAAACTGGCCAGACACAAAGTAACGAAAACACAGGTAAGACTCCTGCATCATGCAATGCCTCAATATAATGTTTTTTTTTTTTTTTTTTTTTTTTTTTTTTTTAACTTTTTTTTAAAGTCAGTTTAATGTAATTTAATTTAAATGTCCGAGTTGATTGAACTTAAAAATGTAATAAATAAATATTCTGCATAAACAAAATGCATTTTATTGCATCTCCATGCAGGTTGCAATTAAAATAATTGATAAAACAAGACTGAACTCTGCCAACCTGGAGAAAATCTACAGGGAGGTTCAGATCATGAAGCTGCTCAATCACCCTCACATCATAAAGCTCTATCAGGTAAGTTATTGGATTTGTAAAGCTAATAATGATGTTATAATTACAAAGAAAAGCCTGATAAAATCCCTGGATTAATGTCTGAGGGAGTGTTGTGTATTTTAGCATGCTCAGTGACATTAAGAGAGAGTGGAGTGAATGTCTAAGTGTAGGTCACATGGTGAGGTGTTCTTCCCTGGAAGTTCATCTGGATATCATGCAAAGTATAAATAGACCGAAGTTACTTTCTCACTTGCATCCAGCTTCTGCATAGCAACTCTCCACTGCATTACACTGTTAATTATGTTTTGTCAGATCACCTAAACCTTGTTTTATTGAATTAATATATATATATATATATATATATATATATATATATATATATATATATATATATATATATATGACAGAAAAAAAATATTCAAGGCTGTTTTAAGGTGATTTGTTGTATATATATACATATATACATATATGACAGAAAAAAATGATTCAAGGCTGTTTTAAGGTGATTTGTTGGCTTTTAGATCACATTGTTTTTTAAAATATTATTATATTGGACAAATCTGTGTCCAAAATGTGTGGTTTTGCCTGGAAATGAGAGACACAGAAAAGGAGAAAGTGTGGACATAAGGATTCAGGACCTAAATCTCAGATTTGATTAACACGGATGGAAGACAAGTGCAATATGTCTGCAGAGTACGTGAAGCTAGCTGTCTGTAATGAGGAAAAATCTCAAGTACAATCTGATTTGATCCCTGGGCTTGTTTTGTCACCATAGTTTGGCTCACACACTCATGGCAAACAGTGGCAGGCTAGTACAGGGTGCTAAAGCCTCAGTGCATTATTGCTCTCATAGCCTGTACCATTTAAGTATGTTTTGTTCAGATTAGCATTTTGCGGATTATACTAGAGAACCGAGGTTTCGGGAACCTTAAATCTTTGGGAATAACATCTCAGCTCACTGCTTTCTATCCGACCCCTCACATTTTTAAGAGCAGCATCATTTGTAGTTTGATTTGAGCTTGATGTGCTTTTCCTTCAGCATACTCATATTATGCATACATATTAATTAAAACATACCTTAATGTCATCCAACATATGAGCTGATATCTGTAATACCACTAAGAATTCTTTACGAAAGCGTCCTGGATTTTCAGCTCATTTTGGTGTCAGATAACCTGGAATGTCACTCTCCTTTCATAACTTAAACCCTGTTTATTTAAAGGAGAAAGCCTTTGAGATGAAAAATCGGGAACTAGTGACCCTTGACCCTTCATGGTAAACTGTTTCCGTTTTCTTGCTTCTTGTACAAACAGTCCTTTTATTGCCTTTAGCTTCTCGTTCACTTCAGACACACTCTCTTCACAACTAACAATAGTCTCCTTCACTCATCTCCCTCTGCATTAGTGACGGAGGGAGCAGTCTCTGTGGGCCAAACAGGCCGGGGTTTCTAAGGAAGCTATGACATCATTGGCACCTCTGGGTTGACATTAAAGGCTGAAGTCTTTGGACGCTTGGGTTATCTGGAGATAAAGACCCTTTTCCTGCTGTTGCACAGCCTGACTACGTGGGCCATTACACATCGTGTTACGCACTAACTTGAAGTATCGAGTGTCTGAGCTTGTGTATGGATGATTACACAGTTTTCTCAGTGATAGAATAAGAGGACATCACAGAACCTGTTTTGCAGCTGTTTCTGGTAGCGCAGCAGTTTCTCCCTCAAGCGTTTCCCGTGAACATACAAGACATTTTTGTAAAGGGTGAGGACGTCATCACCCTCTCTTTTATAATTGTTAATGGTTAATGGTTGCTGCAGTTCCTTTGTGACACTGCATGCCTTTGTGCTCAAGCTAGGTCTTATGTGTGAACATGTTTAATGGTTCATAAGAAATGGGTCAGTGAAGATAAAGTTTCAGTTGCCAATAGCTTCTTCATTGGCAGTGATGGATCAGAGTTTGACTATTTGTGTGTGCTCAGGGCATTCAGGAAATGCTTTACTAATCTCTAAAGCAATGGTGCATGTCATTACAAACTAACCTGTCCTGTATGAATAACAAGAACTATGAAAGACGTTGACAGAAAAAGGGAATTTAGTTTAAAAGAGAACATGAGAACACAGAGAACACAAAATGTTTTTTTTAAGCTAGCAAAATGTGTGGTAATAATAATAATAATAATAATAATAATAATAATAATAATAATGATGGTTAACTCATTAATAATATTATTTGAATGCTAGTGTAATAAACTATTGTTTTTTATAATTCTATGATGTTTTTGTCTTTACAGGTCATGGAGACCAAAGACATGCTGTACATTGTGACAGAGTATGCAAGACATGGAGAAATGTTTGGTAAGTGGAAACACTTTTGTAAATGAATGACTCTTTGAAAGATTGAAGGGCGTCTATTATTTTTAACGTATGTCTCCCAAAACCTCTTGTCCAGTTGTTGTGGATAATGAGGTCTGGCGGGGAAAGAATTATTTAGATCAACACTGCCGTCAGAGTAGTGAGTCAGTGAGTGAGCACAGAGCGAGACAGGTGTTGGATTTTCAAGCTTTATATAACTGTGTAAAAGGGATAAGCTGCTGTACCTCTGCTTGTCCTCACCACCTAGGGATTTAAACACTTAGGTGTCATATACTCAGCCTTTAAAAAATAACAATGGCTGTCTCCCCAGATAAACCATAGGCTTGGTTATGTCTTTATATGGTGTTTTTTAAGGCAATGTATCCTCCCTTCCTAAGCCTTCCTCTTCTTTACAGACTATCTGACTTCCAATGGAAGGATGAGTGAAACCGATGCTCGTAAGAAGTTTTGGCAGATTCTGACAGCGGTGGACTACTGCCACCGACACCACATAGTCCACAGAGACCTCAAAACTGAAAACCTGCTGCTAGATGCCAACATGAACATCAAGCTGGCAGGTGAGCAGAGAAAATAAGCTTTTTAGGGTTCACATATTGATGTGCCCTGCTCATAAACCCTTCCCAGTGCCAGACTTTGAGTGTCTTAAAAATAAAGTAACTTCTGTATTCACAGGATCAGTAATACAATTAATCAAACCAGTCTGCTTCTTTGTACCAACACAAGTCATTCATTATATACTTTTATTTCAGGAATTTACACTATTCTGAAGCAATTTAATGAGTAATCAGTCTTTTCATCAATAAAGAACATACTTCTGTTCTGGTTTCCAGACTTTGGATTTGGAAACTTCTACAATGCCGGTGAGCCTCTCTCCACGTGGTGTGGAAGCCCTCCATATGCTGCCCCAGAGGTCTTTGAGGGGAAGGAGTATGAGGGGCCACAGTTAGACATTTGGGTATGTTCATCATTCGTATTTTCACCTGATGTCTTAAACAGCTGCTGAATATGAAATTAAAATTATATAATTATGAAAGTATATTGTATACAGTGATTGAAAACCAAAACTAGATATAAAAACGTATATATAATATAATATAATATAACGTTATAACACAGTTCTTTGCTGTCTTGCCAGCACTGGTATAAATGCTAATCTAGTTTAATACATGCTCAAAATGTTTGTCTTTCACAGAGTCTGGGTGTGGTTCTGTATGTGCTGGTTTGCGGGTCCCTGCCCTTTGATGGGGACAGTCTTCCTGCTCTGAGACAAAGAGTGACGGAGGGCCGATTCAGAATACCATTCTTCATGTCACAAGGTACATATCTACACTCCCTCTTTTCGTGTACAATGCTGCAACATCATAAAGAAAACATTTTTGACCAAAACTTCCTTATCTCCATGTCCAGACTGTGAAAATCTGATTCGTAAGATGCTAGTGGTTGACCCTGCCAAGCGGATCAGTGTGGCTCAGATCAAGCAGCACCGATGGATGCTTGCGGATCCCAGTGCACCCCATCAGACCCTTTCCCTGTGCCTTACTGACTACAACTCCAACCTGGGAGACTACAGTGAACCCGTCTTAGGCATCATGCAGACCCTCGGCATTGACAGACAGAGGACTGTGGAGGTGAGAAAATGGGAAGATACAATGGGATTGAAGAGACAGATTGTGTGTATGTTACAAACAGTATTGGCTCAGATATTTCCAGCAGCGAAGGGCTTGTTTACCACAGCAAGGGTTAATACATGTTGTTCGAAAGGGCATATATTGTCAAATTGTCACCTCAGAATAAAAGCAAAAACCTATCCAGCTTCCTGTGGCTTTAAATATGCTCTCCAGTTGGCACCAAAAGGATAAACACAGTAGCCTCTGTTTTGAAAGCTGCCATATGTTGCTTTTAGCTTTCACTAAAATCCCTTAAGTTAATTCTAAATGCAGACTGCCTGTGTTTCATTACACCTGTTAAAGTGACAATCAGTATAATCACTGTGTCTAAAACAGTTTTTAAATTGCTCTCCACAGTCTCTCCAGAACAGTAGCTACAACCATTTCTCAGCAATCTATTACCTGCTGCTAGAAAGAGTGAAAGAGCACCGCAACCAACAGCTGAGCCGCCAATGCGGGGCCTGGACTCAGAGGTCGAGGACAGCATCTGATTCCTCCGCCCCAGAGGTGAGTGACGAAGTGAGGCCAAGAACATCTCCTGTTTAAGATGAAATCTCCCTCTGCTAACTCAGCCTTTCCTCTGTCCATCTCACTTTCAAGGTGATCCTGGAGTCATCTGACAGCTTCAAAACCTCAGCCTTCCCCATCACCAAGGTGAACGTTCCTGTCCATTCAGAGATGGAATATGAACAAGGAGGCCTGTTTCAGGTTAGTACTTCTCTTGAGCTTGAAATAATTCCTATTTAGATTGGGAGTGGGCAACTCTGGCCCTCAAGGTCCACTGTCCTGCACACTTCAACCCTGAACACACACCTAAGCAAGCTAATCAAAGTCTTCAGTATCACTGTGTTTAATAAGGGCTGAAGCTAAACTTTGCAGGACAGTGGACCTTGATGACTCACCTCTGCCTTAGACCCCTCTCTTCCTAGTTGCTCAGTAAATAGACTCCCTGTCCTGTTTCATATTGCAGATATGCAGTGCACCCCCAATCCCCCTCCTCCATTAGAGACAGGCAGTGTCTAATGTGAATGCCTCCCTCCCTTCCTCAGCGTGTGGTGTGCCCGGTGGAGGCCAGCCTGAACGGGCTACTGTGGAACCGATCCATCTCCCCCAACAGCCTGCTGGAGACCACCATAAGTGAGGAGGTGCGACCTCATGACCTGGAGGAGGAAGAAGGGATGCTGCAGGTCCAGCCGTCCCATCTGCCCAGCACTACCTCCCGAAGGCATACACTTGCAGAAGTCTCCGCTCGATTCCACAAGTGCAATCCACCCTGTAAGTGCAATGTTAATAATATGGTGACTTTAAGGATTTAACGCACAGATCTGGTTGTTAATTACATCTGTTGTCCTCTTTCAGGTATTGTTGTTAGCCCCTCAGACGGTGCTTCCTCTGACAGCTGTCTGAAGTCCTCCTCAAACCCCAACCATGCTCTCTACACTGCTGTAGAGGATATTTCATCACTGCTCATTTCCGGTACTGGCCCTGGGGCCTTAGCCCCTGCTGGGACACCCCTCACTCTTTCCTCCAACCTACTCTTGCAGAACCAAGGCAGCATGCTTGCAGCCAGCTTCCAGGAGGGGCGTAGGGCTTCAGAAACCTCCCTTACACAGGGTGAGTTTAACCGAAAAGGAAAAATCTACTTTGCTACACATGTGCCAAGAATCACATCATAGACCTCTTGTTAAAAAATCTTAAATTACTTAAAAGTTTTCTAACTGGACGGTGACTATTTCTGTAGGACTAAAGGCGTTTAGACAGCAGCTGAGGAAGAACACTCGTGCAAAAGGCCTGCTGGGGTTGAACAAGATCAAAGGTCTGGCGCGACAGGTGTGCCCTCCGACCTCATGGTCTAGAGGCAGCCGTGGCTCGCTCAGCCCAACCATGTGCCCTCCCTCAAGCCTCCAGAGCTCTAGTGGCCCCCGTGAACGCCGAAGCATGCTGGGGGAAGTACTGCACCAGCAGAGGTGAGAAGAAATCTATACCTACGACAGAATGCTGAAAATTGCTTCAACCCTGTTTGCAGAGGCACCCCAACACTACACATTTTCAAACTCTTCGTAATCAAATATACCTGAATCAACTTATCAACTCATCAGTAGATGCTCTAAAACCTAAAATTGATGGGTCAGTAAATAGACTCCCTGTCCTGATCCTTCCAAACTGTGCACTGTTGGGCCCTCCAGCAACAGGGCTTGGAAACACTGGGGTACATTTCCTGAATATACCTAAACTTTGTTCTTATTCCATCATACAGAATGCTACAGATCCAGCACCAGCCTCAGCCCCAAGTCCAGTCTCAACAGCCCGTGCTCTTCCTTTCACAGTCCCACCCCTCATCTCCTCCCTCCAACAACCTCTTCACCCCCGCTGCCCTCTTTTCCAAACCCCCGACTCAACCTATCCTTCCCCAGTGCCAGCAGACCTCCATCGCCTTTCAACACAACCTGTGGAGGCAACAGCAGCAGTCTCTTCACTCCTCTTCCTCGTCCCTGTCTCCCGTGGCATCTGCTGCCCACCTTCTTGAAGCTCGTCTGCACATCAGCCAGCTGCCACATCTCCACCCTCAGTCCCAACAGCACTTGCAGATCCAACCCACCATCCTGTCCCAGGGGCCTTTCTCCCTTCTACCCCACCAGGGCAGTTGGAGCCTGAGCACCAGCACCAGCACTGAGTATGAATCGGATGTCCAGGTGATGGTTTGTGCCGGTCAAAAGCAACAACTCAGCAGCTGTGTCATGGTTAAGTAAAGAAGGCAAAAACTTTGAAGAAGATCTTCAGAGTGATGCTTGCTTCCATCACTCTAAGACCAGAGTGAGCCGGTGGACAATGGTGTTGAGCATCAGAACAAGAAGGCATCTAATTTTGATGATTATTTGCATGATTCTAATGCAAAGGAGAGACAATTTGACTCTCTCTTCAATTCCATGACCATGTCTATATGGGTTGGAATGACCAGAGACAATAAGAAGCAATAGCCAACCTCTTCATTGAGCCCATGATCCTTGTCAGGTGGTCCTGCCCACACAGCAATAAAGGACGGGGCTCTGAACAAGGAACTGAATAGTGTGTTTTCATCCATTTGCGAGTGGGTCCACTCATATATAAAACTGGCCTCCGTAATCGTAAATGATTATGTCAGAGATGCTTGTATATCCTCTATACAAGTATGAAAATAGGACAGTGATGTCTTCCTCACAGATTTTTCCAAGGATTTCCTTTCAGGTCGTGAGCATTTTTGTTGTTGTTGTTGTTGTTGTTGTTGTTGTTGTGTTTCACATCTCCAGAGAAGACCAAAGTTGATTGCTTTTTGTTGAATTTTATTTATCTTTCCTAGAAGTTACTGAAACAAAATGCAGTATCTGAATTATCCTAAACTTCCAAAAACCAAGAAAAATACTGTCATTTCATCTGTGATGTGAAAATGTGTGCAAAGTAGCCACACTATGCCTCCATTTTTTTTTGTGTGTGCAATGAAGAGGCGCCTTAGTATGAGGGGATATATAAGATAGATATAAGCACAAGAGGTACTGTGTAGTGTTCACTTAGACAAGCTTTTGCTATCTGCGACTATGACTTTAAGGCTGATTCATGTTGTGTCACATCCATACAAAGACACTAGACAATTATACAATCACATAAATGTACACCTACCAATGATTTAAGGATATTAGGAGACATTGTAAGGTCTAGCTGTTCAGTTTTGGTCCCTCAAGACTCTTCCATCAGTTAACTACCTCCTCCATAACTGATCATTCACATCAGAAGGCTGCATCTCAACATGCACTGTATGAGAATAAGTTAGGCCCATTACAATGTCTTTTTTTGAACCGTGAACAAAGAATATGAGAATAGTGCAATATTTCATATTGAAATGTAGAACCAGCAGAGGAAGCTGTTGAAGGAAAGCAAAAGGTACTTCATGCCTGATAATGTTATTTTATTGTTTATTTGTTAGAGCATGTTTTTTTTTATTTTATGATTGTATGAAGATCATTCTAACAATGTATTCTGCATGAGCATAGGAAATAAGCATAGGCCATTTTCTATAGCTTGTTGTCGTCGTGACAGAGATGGACTTTGCATCCAGGCTAGCTTGGTAGAATGGGAGAACTAGAAAAATAACAGGAAAAGCCAAAGAGAGAGCACACAGGGAACATCAAGAGAAACATACTTTTCTACAGATGTCATGCTCTTGTTTTATTTAAGTGTAGAGTGTTCAAATCTCCCAAAAGCACTCTTACTGCTCATATGTAAGAATTAGCTCCCTCCTCTATAGCTCACAAATATTTGATAAGCAATTGTTTTAGAAAGCAAAGTTCCTCCATTTCTCAGAAAGGTCATGCATTTACACTCAATTTTGTTTTTTCTTGATTAAAATACACACATAGCTGATGATGTCTTGTAGCAATATAGTTGCATTTTATAATTTTTCTATAAGCTTACAATCTAGGTGCTATAAGTAGATTTCAGAAGTGTGTTGGGTTTGTGTGCTATTTAAATGACATAATAGTGTTACCATTGTTGAAGTTCCACCATTTGCTTGAAGCACTGTTTTCATAGTCCTAAATTATCCTGTTGCATGTCTGTTTTTTGTGAATTCGACATATTTGTGCAATGGTTTCTAGTAGTTTAGAAGAAAAAAAAAGCCTGTTCTGTGTTGTTTTCAAATTGGGCCATAAAACAACAGTGTTTGAAACCAGTGCAGGAAAAGATGAGTTTAAGGTAAAGCTATTGAAGATTATGTAAGAAGCAGTGTTAACACCCCTTTCCCTGTTCACTCACCACCAAAACTTGTGCCTTTGTCTGAACAAATCCATTGGAGTCAAAAAAATTTAAGCTTTGATTTTAGGATATCAGAAAGATGCAGATGTGTGTGTTTTAAACTCCTTTTGTTAGTTTAAACACCCCATTGTATACTTTCATTTAATTTGCTGTTTGACAGTAATGCACTTTATGATGACAGTTGCTTTTGAAAATAGTGTTTGTTTCCACTGCAGATATGAGTCTGTAGTTACTTTTGAAACACTGTTTTGATGCTGAACTGTAAAGATTCTAATCTGTGACTTTTTATTTGGTTTAATTTCCTGAATGTGCTTGCTTGCTGTATGTTTGACTGTTCATGCTGTTCATGGCTGTGTGAAAGTTTATTAGAGATAGTTTTATTTATGTGGCTATTTATTTGAATAAAAATTCACCTCTTGGAATTTGTGTGTTTGTGTTTTTCCACATTTTTCTGGGTCTCCAGTTGCTTACATTAAATTTCACATTATTATTAAATAATATAATAGATTCTCAGTAATAATTAAAGACACTATTTTTAACAAATTTACAAAATGCTATACACATATGAAAATGATAGTATCCCGCCATGCAAAAAATGCCATAATCTATATGTTTGTCTATAGTTTGAGTACATAAAGTTGTACATAATTAAATACACATTCAAAATAAAGCTTGTTTTCAGGGAAAATATCTTTGTTTTGTTAAAACAGTTTGCTAAAATTTCTGAGATTTTTATTTTACTATTGGCTTTTGTTGTTGTTGTTGATCTAACATAACATGGAGGCTTACACTTAAAACTATTATCTTGTGGTGTAAGAAAAAAATTATTAATAATAATATATAGTTTTTATCTTATTTTAAGTGACATTTTCTACTCAAGACAAAATACTGATTTATTTGTTTATTTATATAAACTGAATTCTACTAAAAAAAAAAAAAAAATTCTAGTGGTACAACAACAATCGGTTTGAATAACATTCAATTTATTTGTAGACCGTAAACAACTCAAACCTGAGCAGCCAACAGAAACATAACAATTAATGTGCAACACAACAGCACATAATATAATGTGACAGTTTCTGTGGAGAGGATCACAGGTACAGTGGAGTATAAAGCACACGTAAACACATTCCTGTGCATGTGCGCTCATCATGCACTCCAGCTGTAAGCTAGCGGGTGGCTATGTGCCCAGAGAGCTTGGATTGATCTGTGCTGGGAATTCCACGCTCATACGTTCAGCTCCAAAGCCAGCGGTCCATGCCAATCATTCTGACTGGATACCCTGCTCCAACCTATAAGCTCAAATGCCTGCTCACAGAAGTGTCAGAACTTCTGTCACATAGACTCTGACTGATGACTCTGCCGTAAATACCTTTGTGTGTATCCAGATCACTCTGAACTCATAGCTAGACTGCTGATCTCATGATGTGGACCTGCAGAAAAACAGCAATTACCAGGAAGAGGCTTCTGTTCTCTGTTCTTCATGCTTCATCATTTCATCAACATCAAAAGTGTTTTAAAATGTACACAACAAAAACCTGGTCGGAACTATAATAACACTAAATTATATGAGATTGTCATGAAGCGCTATGAAAAGACGGGAAAATTAGAATCTACATCAGCACTGAAAAAAAAAGTAGATAAGCATATTTCCCCAAAACAAAATTGTTTTCTTGAAATGCATTCATCATAGAGTTCATTAGGTTATCAGGACTATCTAAACACACATGATTATTCGACTACAAATTTACATAATATGCAGGCTATTTTTTGTCTATAGTTTGTCAATATAACAAAAAAAAATACATTAAATAAAACTAGATAAAGTTTGATGTTGGCCTGATCTGAAAGTTTAAAATAACATTGAAAAACTGCTAGCATGTTTTTAGCACGTAGCTAACATGTTTCAACAAATTGTTCGCATGTTTTAGCTTGTTGCTTGCATGATTTAACACAACAAAATGGATTTGTGGATGACGCTGCCTGTCAAACATAAATACTCACTTTATTATTTCTATTCTCTGCACTTCAAAAGAATAAAGTCATCAACACTATGAAATAAACCAAAATGGAAGTATAGGAATTATAGTGGCCAAAAAATGTTAAACAGTTCAAACTTATCAACATTTCAAGCATTTAAGCCTAATGAAATGAAAGCTTTAGCAAAAGTTCTGCTGGGAAGACTCTGCTGGGTCTCTTCCCTCCACCTCCATCCTCCCCACCACCACCACCAGAATGGTCCCTTCCCTCCATCCTCCCCACCACCACCACCAGGATGGTCTCTTCCCTCCATCCTCCCCACCACCAACAGAATGGTCTCTTCCCTCCATCCTCCCCACCACCACCACCAGGATGGTCTCTTCCCTCCATCCTCCCCACCACCACCAGGATGGTCTCTTCCCTCCACCTCCATCCTCCCCACCGCCACCAGGATGGTGTCTTCCCTCCACCTCCATCCTCCCCACCGCCACCAGGATGATCTCTTCCCTCCACCTCCATCCTCCCCACCGCCACCAGGATGGTCTCTTCCCTCCACCTCCATCCTCCCCACCGCCAACAGGATGGTCTCTTCCCTCCACCTCCATCCTCCCCACCGCCACCAGGTTGGCCTCTTCCCTCCATCCTCCCCACCACCACCAGAATGGTCCCTTCCCTCCATCCTCCCCACCACCACCAGAATGGTCCCTTCCCTCCATCCTCCCCACCACCACCACGATGGTCCCCAACGGACGGGGCCTACGCCAAAGAACTTTATATCATAATATTGCTTGCTGGGCTGTTAATAAATGTATAATTGTTAGAGTATTTATTCTCCCGAGTCTTTCTGGTAGAACTGGGTTTTAAAGACACGATAAACACATTTAGTCAAGCCTCTTTAAAGTGGTATTCATTAGAGAATTGTTCAAGTAGGCTTAGTATTCAAAATCTATTAGTACTTGTGAGGCCGTGTAATATTTTGTTTCCCTTGAGAGGTAAAGTAAAAGGCTTTTTTATCATAACATATTTGAACAGCTTTTTTTTGTTTCTCACAGAACAATATAATAATCAATCCAAGTGAGGAGGAATGCATTTATTACTAATCACTTGACATCTCTTGGGATGTTGAATAGCATATAATGAGTATAAAGTTAAAGTTAGCTGTCTTTAATGAGGGAAGCATGGACGTAATGATATTACATGGATTATAGAGTGCAATAGTCGTATGTATGGTAGGTAAGAGGTATTTTGGTACGGCACTGCTCTATCTTTCCCTTCTGGGACACGCTGTGGCCAGGATTGTAAGCTGAGATAAGTATGAGAGAGAGATGAGTTGATTCTGTCAAAGGTCAGACTAGCAGCTAGCCGTCCTTGACAGGAAGTTCAGAGAAACCACTTCAAAGTAATTTAAAAATGCTTTTAGTCTGTTCTCAGTTATCTAGGTAAGGAAGAGTAAACAAATGAAAAAATCTATTTCAGGGATGGGCAACGTCGGTCCTGGAGTGCTGCTGTCCTGCAGAGTTTAGCTCCAACCCTGAAAAAATAAACGCCTGCAAGGTTAGCAAAAAAAAAAAAAAAAAAAAAAAGAAAGGAAAAGTATAACGCCTGCTAACGCTGAGGTACGCAGGGAAGGAGTCCAGAAAAAAATTGTTTTAGTGTATGTCAATAGAGGAGAGCAGAATGAACTGCTTTTGTGGGAAAACAGCTCATCATTTAATGAATCAACAGCCCATCGGCTAATCTTCAAAATGTTTGCTCTTAAACATTTGTCGTTTTGCATTGGTCTAATTTTAGAGTTTGCACCGAAAAAAAATCTATTTATAAGAGAAGTCAGAAAATAGTACGACAGGATTCAGTTTACAGCACTTGTCGTTCATTTCGCAAACACTGACTGTCAATTCAATTACTTCAAGGCTGTAATGTGATTGGTTATCAAGGCACATGTGATCCAAGTTAACCGTTAAACTTTTTTCCATTGGTAGAGCCACAGACCCCAATAATAAAACCATCCCTGCCTCCCAATGTCCAAACTATCTATCCTAAATAGTATGATTACATCAAGCCTAAGTGTGTCCCAAAGCATAGTATGTTGAAAAGAGCATCTCAAAAGTCCCCGGATGCTTTACTATTTACGGTAGATTTTCGAAATGTGGATCGATGCACATATTGCCCACAACCCATTGCACTTTGGAGGAGGATTCGGTTCAGGACTAGAAATTTGAGCAAAAGGTGTTAAAAAAAACTACAAAATATAGCAGATTTGCGTGACCTGTGGTGAGAGGTTAGATAAAGGTTTGAGTGACTAATAATCAAAGTTTAACCTGATAAAAAGTATTTTAGTGTTATCCGTGTTATATTTCATCTGCAATATCATTGTGGAGTTTTATAAAGAACCGTTTGGCTTTTAAATGCATCGTTATGCATTAATATGAGAAGAGTTTTCCGCATGAAAGACCTGTGACTGCAATTCAACGTGCTACTGCAGTTTCTCTCCGATACGGTAGGAAATTAAATTAAATAAAAATAAAAAAGTGGAGGATTTTTACTGTGACAAGATGATTGACTGGCCAGTTTACGGTGACAGGATGTGACTGAGAACAACCGTTGAAGACGCTATTTTATGATGTGATAGTATGTCCCAAAGCATGTCTACTCTTTTGCTACACTAAAAAGTGTGTACGTTTTATTCATAAAAAGAGTACATACTTTTAGGACGTAGTAAAAGCTATATACTGTATACTATATAGAAAATCTCAACTAAATGTAAACTATATAATCACCCAGCTCTAACCTGCTAAATGAAGACAATAAGATGTTATACGCATTAAAACAATATACAAATACAATTGACTTAACTTGATTTGACCTTTACTTTGCACCTCCAATGAGAAACATGTAAGAGATCAAATCAGCCGGTCATCATCATAAAATGAACTCTGACAGCTGTCAATCCACGTGTACCAGATATGGGCCGGATCTGGGCCGACACTATGTTGCTGTCTGGGAGGGGGGGATCAAGAACTTGATGTTGTCACGTGCCTGTCCTGTCTTGTATTGCACTTGGGTGTCTTTGTTATGTTGGGCCATGTGCTCTCGTTATTGTTTGATCCCTCCCCCTTGTTACCTGATTAGTGTTTGAGTTCTTCCACCTGTTCCCTCTTGATTTGTTCCCTTTTTAAGTCTCCTCTTGTTTGCAGTCTTTGTCGGATCGTTCTGTAACGTTAGTTACAAAAAGTGGAGAGGAGGACTCAAGTGCAGCAACGGATGATTTATTAAAAAAAGAAAACAAAACACAAAGCAAAAACCCACAAGGGGGAAAACACAATAAATGAGACATTAAACAAAACTTGAAGAACAAACACTGACTCTGAACACAAAAACCATCACAAGGAAACTGGGAAAACATATGACAACAATCCGAAAAAGACTGCAAACAAGAAGAGACTTAAAAAGGGAACAAATCAAGAGGGAACAGGTGGAAGAACTCAAACACTAATCAGGTAACAAGGGGGAGGGATCAAACAATAACGAGAGCACATGGCCCAACATAACAAAGACACCCAAGTGCAATACAAGACAGGACAGACACGTGACAGATGTGAGTGGAAGAATCTTACATCACACTTTTAGTTTATAGTTTATTGTGAGATAATGACTGGCTGACTGTACAATTTCCCATGACTATAGCAAATAATTAGTTGCTATCTTACTGTACAATTACTTATGCAGCCTAAGTAGAAAGAGTGAAGTGCACGAGAAACAAAACTAGGAAAATGGATTTGGACAACAGTCAAACTAAAGCCCATACTAGCGGGAATATTATTAAATAACAGGCGTAATGGAAATATTTGAGCACAGAAAGCAACGACCGACCAATCAGAATCAAGTATTTCAGAGAGGCATGTCATAGATGTTCTGTAAAACCTCTATAAAAGTAATTTAGAAGGTTGAAACTTCAGTATGTTCATCTCAAAACCAGTAATCAGTGACCATGTACTGGGGCAGATTAAAAATGTATCTTGCAGACGTGATACATTTAAGGGCCGATTCACCCAGAACATATTTTTGCTTTTAAAAACTTGATATTCAGGGCAGTGGAATGGGGGAAAAAGCAGATTCTCAAGCACCGCGTTTTTAGAATCTTGATGTGTCATGCGCAATGTTCAGACAGGTCCAGATGACCAAATTATCAGAACATTTAGTGAATTAGTGTATTTGTTCAACACTTTGTTCAATAAGCTGCACAGAACATCCTGTTGGCATGAATCACATCAACAGCAAACATCAATTCTTTGGTGCACTGGTCTGACTTTTCTGAGCATTTCGATGTGATGGATATGTCTAGTTTCACAAGATTTGGCAGTAGAATTCCTTTTTTTTTAAAGTAGAGCACAAAAATCACTTTGACCAGAGTTGAGAACCAGTGAGAGGTTTAACCTTTATATTAATGGAGCCATTAAGAGGCTATTCCCATTCACTCTGTTGCATAACTCTTTCTTACAGTCCACCGTTTCTTACACTCCTGGAGATTATTAAACAGGTTCACAGGTTGAGAAAAGTTTTGCGTCACTAATCAGAAACAGCCGTATACTGGGTTGGATATAATAAAGTTTTTCAGAATGTGGAACCACCTTTCTGAAAAACACACTAAGTTTGCAAGACATTTGCATTGTCATTGTCAGATCTTTTCTCATCAAAGGAATTTATACGTTTGCATTCCAAAACTCCAAATATCTAAATTTACCTACATTTTAGAGTTTCAATATAAACAAACTAATACATTTGTGATGCAAATGTGCAAAGAACACAAAAGTTTTGTGAACATACGCAAAAAAACAAACATAAAAAAACCTCTGAGAGAAAGCTAAAGCATTGAGACATACTTTTTCCACCATGTCTCGGCTTTAAAGGCTTAGTTTAATCTGTTTATTGTGAAAACAATTAAATGTACTCAGTTAAAATGTATGAACATGAGATTCAAACTAAAAAGATTTATTGATGATAAATATAAACCTTTTTCTTTTACCCTTTATTATGCACACGTTTTCATGATATGAAATATGTGCCATATTTGCACTTATAAAAAAGTACTTGTCACACTGCAGGAACACTTAAAATAAACCAGTGAAGGTAAAAAGGTTATTAAAATGGTTGAAAATAAACAAAAGGTTTATCATTTACCTATGATACACGTTTTCTCTAATACATTCATGATATTTAACCAAAAATATATTGATATTGATATCAAAATAGTCCATGTTATGTCAACTACTCATGTACAATATACAAAACAGTATGGTTAACAGGACCAAAACAAGCTGTTTGAATTAGGCCAATTAAAACTGTGCTCTGCAATGAATTCCTCAATGTTATGCCATTGATCTGCCTTATGTCCCTTCTCTGTAATGTTGGTAAATGACCCAGACTTTGATCTCAGGGCAGAGAGAGAGCGAGAGAGAGAGAGCGAGAGAGAGAGAGCGAGAGAGAGAGAGAGAGAGTGAGGGAGAGAGAGTGAGGGAGAGAGAGGGGGAGAGAGAGAGAGAGAGAGAGAGAGAGAGAGAGAGAGAGAGAGAGAGAGCGAGGGGAGAGAGAGAGAGAGCGAGAGAGAGAGAGCGAGAGAGAGAGAGAGAGAGCGAGGGAGAGAGAGAGAGAGCGAGGGAGAGAGAGAGAGAGAGAGAGAGAGAGAGAGAGAGAGAGAGAGAGGCCAGCTAAATCAGCACACAGCTGCTTAGTGAACTCAGCATGAAAGGCCTGTAATGGAATGCTCAGTCAGACGCCAATGCCTCCTGTACAATATTAACTGGGGCTCAATGTGCGTCATTCAGCAAACAGCTGACCCTGAGAGCTGAAGCAAGTGAGAACCTCTCACCCTCTCCCTCTCTCATTACTTTCATTTTGAAATGAAAACTGCTCAAACTGAAATACGCAACCGTTTTTAATAATAATAATAATAATAATAACTACTGCTGCTCCTGTTGATAATACTATTGATGATGATCATGATGATGGCGATGATGTAAAGGATACTGAATTGTTCTCAAATGTCCTTAAACCTATACCATATCATTTTTTTTTTGGGTAAAACTTTATTTTGATAGTCCACTTTATACATTTTGTCACTACATGTCGACTAGCAGTCAGAGGATTAGTAAACTCTCTGCTTAATATCTGCTTACTCTTTATCATGATGGTCCCCCAACAGACATTCTACTGACTAGTACATGTCAACTTATTCTACTAACCCTAACCTAACAGTCTACTAATACTCTAATGAGAGTTAGTTCATATAGTTGCAAACGCATAGTTAGTAGAACGTCTAAAGTGGACTGAACAGTTCAGAGTAACGTTCCAGCACCTCAGGTTCTCTGTTGCCTTTTCATTGCCACAGTTTGCTTTTTTTTATTGAAATAACAAAATGTTATTAATGGGAGAGTGCAAATAAAAATCCATCTTTACCCAAAGACATGTTGATAAATAATAATGATTCATAATTTAAAGCATAAAATATTCAAATATTTCTCATAATGAATGAGAAAAACACATATTATTTGTTTGATTGTTCTATGCATGTACATGTACGGAGCCTCAAACCACATTTGTCCGTGCAGAGGAGCAGAGCTGAAGCACAACTAAAACAATGTTGTATATAGTTTACCTTTAAGGACCATATAAAATCAAGATTATTATTGTTTTGTTGTAGTCCAGGTCTGTTAGCTTTGCGGTGTACTACTAAAAGTTGACAAAATCAACACATTTAAAATGTACCGTTTTTTTCTAGAGATAAAACGGACCAAAAACATTTTGATGACTCATCTTGCACTTATCCTGGATTCTCCAAGGCTATTAAAGATAAAACCATAGTAAGATTCTTCACAGACTAATACATTTAAAAGTAATATAAAACTTGAACTTGAATAATTCAATTTGAATAATTCAATTTCAGGAAATACACTACAATAAAATGCAGTCTGTAGATTGCATAAAGTGACTGGCATTTGCATTGTGGTGAGTGTCCCGCAGCGAGCCTGGAGTAAGAAGGGAGGTGTGTGGAGAGTCTGTTTCCCATTCCCATGGAGGACGTGCAGATCAAGTTTCCTGTCACGTGTCAGAGTTGAGGGTGACACAGGAGAGTGCTATGTGACCATGTGCACTGTGTCATGTTGTGACTAGCCACTCCACTGTACCCCACTTTAGCACAATGCCTGATGATTAAACCTTTTAGCTACATTAAGCTAATTAGATTATATGTTTTTCATTAATCAAATATTAGCTAAGCAAAGCACTCAAAAGAAGATTTCAGACTAAAGCATTAAATGGACATCAAGTTTTAGACGTCAAGGTAACAGTTAAGTCTCATTACTGAATGTTAGTCAACTATTAATTTTCAATGTTATCTCATTAAATAAAATTAACATATACAACATTTGATTTTAATAATGAACGAGTAAATGTTGAAATGAACATTAACTAAGACTAATAAATGTTCATTCGTGTTAACTAATGCAGTTAACTAATTTTAACTGTCACTTTCTGGAGGCTGTGACAAAAACAGTTTTTAATGGAAATCTCTGGAGTAATGATAATCCACAAAGACGTATACAGCACCAAACAAAAAACTGTGTAAACCGAAATTTTGAATACACAAGACTGTTAATCAACATAAACTGAAACAGGTGCTTAACAATCAGTAACCAAGTAAACTAACCAGTGAATACATGGTACTGATTCTTAACTGAACTAAATCTCACATGATGATAATGCCAACATTTATGCCATTTCTGTCATTTTGACTGTGAGGAGGTTTGTAAATGTATTGCCTGCTTTTGAGAACTCGGCCACGGGAGACAGGATTTGTGACCATGCGTCACTGAATAGGTCAAATGGCTACCTTAGCAGAAGAAAGGAACAAGCTACAGATTCGTCACGTCACGCTCATCTACAGTAACTTTGGCAGTGTGTCAAATGTACAGTCCATAATGTTTACATAAGATATCCACTGCGTAGAAGGGAACTGACCTCATTGTCTACCATTTTGATTTTGGGTCACACAGACATGATGGTGAACTCTCTGTTGCTGAGCCCTGGGATTTCGTTATATCCCGTTTGCGCTGGCTGTCACCTCTGTTTGTGCCGCCTGCAGCTCAGCACTGTGGGGACCCATGATGTCATCGATGTGAGTGCACTCAAGGTCTTCCCACACTGAGCTATTAAAATTCAAACCGCTGCGCGAGACAGTGTCATATCTCAGGGGAATCAACATTCTCTCTCTCTCTCTCTCTCTCTCTCTCTCTCTCTCTCTCTCTCTCTCTCTCTCTATGAGAAAACAACTTAGATAAACATCTGAATCTGGTTACACACTACTGACAATAAACAGCATTTGTTTATGTAATAGAGAAACCCACCGATGACGCAAACAGCATATATAGTTATCAAACTATAATAACAAAAGTTGACAAAAATAGAGTGCAGATTCAACAAGATGTGAATGTGATTTGATGACTGAACTGAAATGGAAATACAGAAAATCGCTGAAAATCGCTTTACCCATTTAAGACCATATTGCCAACTGGGGGAACTAACTCTCACTCAATTTTGGATTGCTTAAACTATTCTGCAATCCTTTAAAAAGAAACACATAAGATGCATTATGGATTTATAATTATTATTAATATTATTATTACTAATCATCCGTATTTTTCACTCAAATTATTATGCTAGTTATGTTATGCTAGTTATGTTTGACTTTTTGACTTACGTATGTTTGAAGTCTTTTCTGCTCACCAAAGCTGCAAAAAATATAATATAAAATATATCAATAAAGTGAGTTATTCCTGTGATGGTAAAGCTGAATTTACTCCATTCTGTCAGGATCAAATTCGATTGGTAATTACATACAGTTTGGATTGGTGGCATGGTTCTGTTCTGGGCAAGAACTCCCCATGCATCCATGCAGTCTAGCATGGGGAGAGCAGCAATAACCCCTCTTAGGGTAAACAGAACAGAACCAACATGAATGTATTGCAGATATCATTGATGTCGCTGCACAGGTTCCCGAGATCCTGAACGGTGACGAGCGCATCGGAGCTGTTGTGCTGCACGCGGGAGTGAACGACATCAGGCTGCGGCAGACGGAGGTTCTGAAGAAGGACTACAGGAGCCTGGTCGAGACGGCACGCAGCACATCGCCTGAAGCAACGATCATCGTGTCTGGACCGCTTCCCACGTACCGACAAGGACAGGAAAGGTTCAGTAGATTATTTGCACTAAATGAATGGTTAATGGCATGGTGTAATGAACAGAAACTGCTCTTTGTAAATAATTGGAATCTTTTTTGGGAGCGACCTAGGCTCTACCGTGCTGATGGCCTGCACCCCAGCAGAATCGGAGCGGCTGTTCTGTCGGACAACATCTCCAAGACGTTACACACCATATGACTAGTAAGTCAAAGTCCAAATCACAGTCTTTGCTGTCCCAGCTTAATTGATATCATAAGTAGTGTAGAACATTATATAGAAATTGTGTCTTTTCCTCGTTTAGTGAGTTCAAACAATAAATCTACTGTAGGATCTAGGAAAAATCTAATTGTAATTAAACCAGAAAATCTCAATATCAGTGAACAAAAACAATTTCTAAAGCTAGGTCTTCTAAACATTAGATCGCTCACACCTAAGGCAGTTATCGTAAATGAAATGGTCACAGATAATAGTTTTGATGTATTTTGTCTTACTGATGTAGCCCTATGAAAAAAAAAAGGTATTTCCATAAGCCAATATTTTATTTTGGTTATTTTCATTGTAATATATATTCTATCTTTGATAAAAGTGTTTATATTATTTTTATATGTGTTAATATATTAAGTTTGTTTGAAAATGCACTTACCTGTGAGAGATCCAACCAGGAGTCAGGGTGAGAGGTCGAGAGGAAGCGGGAGATGAACGCGAGAAAAGAACGGAACTGAAAAATGAGAAGGAGAGACGTGAAGATTGTGCTGTGACAGATACGAGTTAAAAGTTGGTAAAACACCAAGTTTAAAGTTCGTTGTGATAAGTGACATTGTATACTGCGCGAAGAGTGAGTTACAGACACTTATATACGTTACAGTGTGATAGTTCATGTCTTGAACTTTGCAGTTATAGTTAGCACCACGAGGAGAAAGTGTGGACGGCTAATTATCACGTGCGAGCTAAAAGGACTTTGCCAGCGAGTAGCCTGCTCGGTTGCTGTGTGGAGTGCATCGCATGAAAAGCTAATCGTCGAGGAGGAGACTGTGAAGGTTCGGAAGGTTGTTGAGCATTGGACGCATCGTGTTCCGGAGAGGGGAACGACGACCCGGTGACTCATCAGTTTGTTGCGTGAGTCTTATTTTGTTTGTTGCGCCGAGGCGTGAAGCGACCATTGTGTTTTAGGTCTCAATGATCTCTAGCTACACAACAGGCCTGCCACGTATTCATTTGACTATCAGGGTATTCATTAATTTTGATGGCCATTTAGTTATTTGCCGGCATTCGATTTAAAATTTCAATTGGTTTAATTTGGGGGAATTTAATGTGATTGAGAATTGTGATTATTTGAATTTGTTTATTTGAATCTAATTGTATATTTGTGAATATTTTATATTTTCTTTAAGTAAATTGTTCTTAACTATTTCCTGTGACGATTGTTTTTTATATTTTTGGTTTTATATATTTATACGAGTGATATATTTATACTAAATAATATAATTTAGTATATAATAATTTGGTTCAGAGTGGACGTAATTATTTGTGTTAAAGTTACATAATTCTTTTCCAGTCAAAGTAATATTAGCCTATGTTTAGGGTAGTATAGTAATTTTAGTAGGTGTAATACTAAAACGGTTGTTAAAGTGAGTGTTCATTTGAATTAGCATGTGAGATAGAGACATAGTTAATATTTTATTTTATTTTAGCTATACAGACATTGTGTGGTTATTATAAATTAAGTAAAGTTACTATTAGGAATAAAAGAGAACATATAATAGGAAGTTAGTAATTTACATTGGTGCATTAATTAATAACAGAAAGAGAGATCTTTCACCAAATAGGAATTCGGGGAGGGCACTTCAATAAAATAGCTGAGACACGCTAAGGGGGCGCTACACTGAAACCTGGCTTAAACCAAATGATTATTTCGGTCTAAAATGAATCTACCCCGCCAGGATACTGTTATAAGCATGAGCCCCGTCTGATCGGCCGTGGTGGCGGTGTTGCATCAATCTATAGAGATATTCTAAATGTTACTCAGAAAACAGGTCACAGGTTTAATTCGTTTGAAGTACTTGTGCTAAATGTTATGCTCTCAGATGTAAGAAAGAAATCCCTATTATCTCTAGCCTTGGCTACCGTATATAGACCTCCAGGGCCCTATGCTGATTTCCTAAAAGAGTTTGCAGACTTTCTCTCAGATCTATTGGTCAATGTCGATAAAGCAATAATTGTCGGAGATTTTAACATAGCCTACACGTAGACAATACAAATGATGCGTTAGGGGCTGCGTTTACAGATTTGTTAAACTCCTTTGGGGTCAAGCAAAACGTCAGTGGTCCCACTCATCGTCTAAATCATACACTAGATTTAATTATAACTTATGGAACCAATCCAACCGATATAGATATTATACCGCAAAGTGATGTCACTGATCATTACATGGCAACTTGCATATTGTAGCGTGGCCACATAAGGGGAAGCATATTTATAGTAGATCGACTAATAAGAGTGATGAGTTGATCATTTTTGTTTTATGCTTTCTTCTGTATCTGTATTTTTCCCTAATGTGTATTAGTTGTTGTGCCGCATCTCCCATCTCGCGAGATGTGTTCCGGGCGAGACGGGGTGTCACGTGATTACACGTCATCCAAACAGAAACTGAGAGGGTATTTTTAAATATATAGGGCCGGCATACCGGCGAGGGGAGGCCCGTTCATTCATTCACGATATGGACACAATCGTAGTGGATTACCTCACTTTTTTGCCTGGCTGTTTTTGGAGTGTGGACTGCTGATTCTTTGTGGAGTATATCATTTCATGGGAGTGTGGATTACTCATCGGGGGGACTTTAAAACAGCTGGTAACACCTCAGATTCTGCTCACGGATTGACCATCCTTGCCGGTGAGGCTGATCTGACTTTATAAATACACGCTAGACTGAAAGACTTGTACACGCTCACACACGAACATTTCTTCAATAGTGTGCAATTGGCTTAATGGATTATACTGTTGTCTTATAAATACAATGTGGGTTTTCTTGCTATTCTATGTCTTAGTTTGTGTTTAATACTCATCCATTCTTTTGATTTATTCCAACGGAACGAATGTTCTCCTTTTATAGTGTAAACTCAACTGAGTTGTTTAGAGGAGTGTTACATATTGGTGGCCCATTCGGGAACTTCAGTTTTTTTTTGTGGATGTTTTTGTTTAAAAGTCTGTAAATATGGAGGAACAGACAAATGTAAATGCTGAAAATGTTACACTGGCTGTTTTTGACACTGATAACACTGACCATAACGTACATGAAGAAAATAAATCTAGAGAGCCACCCAATGCAGATTTTACTGTAGGCCCGTTTGTCACTAGACGCAATCCAACCGGTGGGATAACGTCTATGCTCAGCTCATTGTATATTTCTGATGATGATGATGATAATTGTGTAGTGAATGGAAATGTGGTACAAACGATGCAAACAGAGATTGATCAACTCAAAATGGATTTATTGGCTCTTAGATCAAAAGTTACATCAGTTGAACAGGAATATAAGCACTCGGCTGACAGTTCACTTAATAGGGAAACTAGTTTCCGGGAGGCAGTGGACAAAAGCTTAGCAGAGTTGGAGGATTATTTCCGTCGCTCCCTGGAAAAGTTCAAGAGAGCGGTGGCTGATTGTTTCCTGAGAAGAGGTGAAAGATGGTAAAATAAGTTGAAAAAATTACGTTTCACCAGTACACCTTCTCTTTCTAGATTACTGCCATATACACCAACTACCTCCATTTCATCCATTCATGATCATAGGACTCCGATACCAGCAACTAGAGTTAAATTCCCTCCAACTAAGATTGTCAATGCTACGCATGATGTCTCTCATGTATCTTCTCCTCTTACTGATGTGCTTACCCCTCCGGTTGCTCATATCACGGAGGAAGAGATGGTGAGCCGCATCCTTAATAACATCAACCCCGGAGTTGCGGGCTGTCTAAGAGGGACTGTGAAGACGGTGGAACATCTGGTGAAAGTGGGCTCTATGGTGGAGAAGGATTGTATGGGGGCGAAGGATTACTGGCAAAAAGTGGACAGCCAGAATGGTAAAGAAAAGGCCAATAAGAAACCACCTGAACGTCATTTTCCAAAAACTTGGCAGGGCTCTCTATTGCTCAACCCCATTCCCTAAATTCTCTTCTCCTGGTGCCTGTAATAGTAAAAGGTAAAGAGGTGAAGGCAGTGGTGGGTACAGGGAGTACGTACACACTGATGCAGGAAAACCTCTGGAGACAGCTAGGAGGTGAAACTGCAGCTGACACTCCAGGTTCCCCTCAGCGCTTCATCATGGCTGATGGAAGGGTACACCAAGCTGTGAACCAGAAAACCATCTGCTATAAATGGCATGATAAGGTATGCAGAGTGGAGACGTATATAATGAAGGATGATCACCTGGCGTTTTCCATTATAGCTGGCTTGAATTTCCTGAGGGCAGCTGAAGCCATTTTGGATGTCGGCCAAAGTAGATATGCCCTGAAAATGGGCAAAGGATATATGTATATATTATCCCTTCTTATCTGCCCTGATTAATATGGATCTTTCTACAATGCCGGTGGGTGAAAGAAGATCCCATACTGCTACTGTGAGTCTTTACTATGCCTTACCTTCCACCTGGGAAACACAACTCGCTACCCTGCACACTGAGGTTGCTACGGGCTGGGACTCCGACAATCAGCAGGAGTTGCGGAAGCTGATGGATACCTGGCCTCGCACTACATCTAAGGTTCTGGGAAAAACATCAGTGGAGCATAACAAAATCATCCTATCGGATGAAATGCCGATTAAAACTAGAGCATATAGGGTCTCACCTTTCAAGAAGAAGATCATTAATGACCAGGTTGACCAAATGCTAAAAGACCGTGATTGAACCATCTTGCTCTCCATGGTCATCACCAGTAGTCCTGGTCCCCAAACCCGATGGATCTTACAGGTTCTGTGTGCAAGACCATCAACAGCAAGACCATACCTGATGCTTATCCAATGCCGCTTATTCATGACATCCTGGAATCACTGGACGGCGCCACTTGGTTCAGCACATTGGATCTGCAGTCAGGATATTGGCAGGTGGATATGGAGGAAAGGAGCAAAGAAAAGACAGCCTTCATTACCAACCAGGGACTATTACAATTCCGAGCCATGCCTTATGGGCTCAGGAATGCCACTGCCACATTCCAGAGGCTTATGGAGAAGGTTCTGGCAGAATTGAGAGGAAAATTCTGTTTTGTATACATAGATGATATTATCATCTATTCACGATCCTTAGAGGAACACACCAAACACTTGAACGCCATAATGCAATGACTGGAACAAGCATCTCTTACTCTTAACATGAAGAAGTGTCACTTCTCTAAGAGACAGTTAAAGTTCCTTGGTCACATTGTCTCAGTGAAAGGAGTGGAAGTTGATAAAGAAAAGACTCTTGCTGTTGCCCAATATCCTCTTCTCAAAGACCTCAAAGCTCTCCAACGCTTTCTGGGATTAGCAGGGTGGTACCACAAATTCATTCCCCATTTTGCTGACAAAACTGCCCCTTTGAATCATCTGAAAAAGAAGGGAGTAAAATGGGACTGGACTTCTGAGTGTCAAGCAAGCTTTAATTCGCTCTGTGCACAAGATGGCGCCTATCAACTTCCGCTATATGAGAGTACGCGTCAGTACTTCCTGTTTACGCTTTCTCGCACTGCTAATGAGAGATTTGACATCAACACTAGTAAGAATGAGTGGATTCAAGATTAAAGAAAGGCGATTGGCCTTCCAACGGGTGAAAAAGTCGGCATTACATTTTTGTGTACCTCTTTGTAGTAATTCGTCACGCTATAACTCGGAGATAAGTTTTCACTCGTTTCCCGTAGATACTGAGGTACGGGCTCAGTGGGTAATCAAGATCCGTAGGGACAGCTTCAGCCCTACGAAAACCACTCGTGTGTGTAGCAGGCATTTTCAGCCGCGAGACTTTGTAGTGACTGCAGGGGGTTACTGAGATTACAAAAAGGAGCTACACCGGTTATCTTTTCATGGAATGAGTACGCTCTACCCACACCAAGACCTAATGTTTGGGAGCGTAAGCCGAGGGCAGAGAGCCTTTCCCCGGTCTTGACTGCAAACTCGGTGTCCGAGATGGAAACAGCAGCTCCTGATCATGATTACTGTGTGACTCCAGCGACGGCAGTGATGGCAAATGAGATGGCCAACGAGAATGAAGCCTTGCATCGGAAAATTAGGTATCTCCAACACCAACTGGAAGTGTTACAGCTGCGAACCCGTTTCGGCATACAACGCTTCGCAGGGTCGGACGAGCACATTCGTTTTTACCAAATCTACATGTCTTATATTTGACCCATGTATGAGTTATGTTTAATTTTGAGGAAGCTAATTTAAAAAAAATAAAACAAAACCTAACTTGAACAACATTACATTCTTAGATTTGCCTCCTACAAACATTTCCAAGCCTTTTGGAGACTAGTGGAGCCTGCAGTCAACACCAAGATGGTGCGGATCACCAACGCCAAGGCTGCATCTGCCAGCAGCTCTGAGTTCTCTCAAGCAACTACGGTATGCATGTGTACAATGAATATAATTCAGATCTTTTACTTTAATAAAAGTACTAATACCACAATGTACAAATACTGCTAACCATGAAATTGTACTTAAGTAAATATACTGAGTTACATTCCACCACTGTGTATAACAGTATCTAGGCCTAACACTTTTTTTTTCACAGAAACTTCAACCCATAGATGAGCTGCTGCTGTTCCTCATGCATCTGTCAGTGGGCCTGCCTCTCAGGGATCTCTCAAAACGGTTTTCACCTTCACCTTACCACAGCCAGCAGAATTATTACCACCTGGACACATTTCCTATACAACCTCCTTGGAAGCCAACGTCTGTGGATCCCACGTGAAACTGTCAGAGCTCACCTTCCACCAGAGTTTTCAGCTTTTCCTGACACACAATTGGTGCTTGACTGCACTGAAATATTCTGCCAGACTCCATCCTCTCTCCTGTTGCAGAGTGAGGTGTTTTCTACATACAAGTCACATGCTACATTCAAGGCCATGATCGGTATGGCGCCCCACGGTGCCATTACATTCGTGTCTGGTCTGTATGCAGGATCAATGAGTGACCGTGAGATCTTCAAGCTGTCTGGCATCGCAAACCTACTCACACCTGACATGGCAATTATGGTTGACAAAGGGTTTCTTGTGGACAATCTGGCTCCGTGCAAAGTTTACCGCCCTGCCTTTCTCTCAAGAAACACCCAAATGAGTCGAGAGAATGTCATGCAGACTCAATCCATTGCACGTCTGAGGGTCCATGTGGAGAGGTGCATCAGAAGGGTGAAAGAGAACAAGCTTTTTGACAGAGAAATACCACTTTCTGTATGTGGAAGCATTGAGGATTTATTCATTATGGCTTGCTTCTCGGTCAACTACCAGTACGGACCACTGGTAAAGGCATGGGCGACTCGACAATGAATAACTAACTTTTTTCTTATTAATAGTTTTCTGATTGTATTTCTAATTCTAATAGTTTCTTGTAAAATTTCTACTGAATGTTGTATAGTTTTGTTTAACATTTACTTACCAGAATTGATTCATTAAACAGCCTTTTGTTGACACAGCTTTTACATTAATAAAAAGGTAATTATTTAAAAATAAATACTGTATACCTGTAATATGTATATGAACTCTTTAAGCCCCCTCCTTCACAACGTTTGATGAGATGGGCAGCTGCACGTTATGACTAAAGAAAGTTTAGAGTTCTGCATTGTTTTACACACCTGGCTCACAGCATGCTAGCATTAAGAGGAGACCACATAAAAGCACATTTAAGGTAATATTTATTATTATACATAACAGCAGTGATCCTTAATAAATAATAGTATAAATGTAGATGCGTACAGTCTCTGTAGATGCGTTGTATGAGAATATCCTCCTCTGTAAAACAAAATCACACCACTCCATCCCTGAAAGTAGAAGCTGGCCTTGCACCTGCCAGTAGTAGCTGTGAGTCTGGTTTAGTTTCAATGTGCCACTCTGCATTTCCAAGTAGCTACAGTCCACATAGCTCTTTGCGTTAGGGCATTTAATTTCCAGCAGTCCGAAGGGTGGGCTCTCAGTTGGGTCAAACACCAGTCCGTCAGGAGATGACCCTAACCAGGGGGCGTCAGGGTGGATGATGAACCCACAAGGCCAGTAATTTGTGTTTTTTACTCTGCAGTACTCCTGGATGGCAACCGGTTCCAGTGCCAGTCCCTTCTTCATTGCAGCTGTTTGAACCACTTCCTTTTTTATTCTTTGTGACAAGTTTTCAGCAGAACTCTGACCTCTGACATGGCATATTTCCCTGAATCGGGAAGTTATTCTTGGCCTCCTGACACGGTGCCACTCACAGTGTTGCTCTGCTCCCTGGTGGCAACTTCTATTTTTCTTGCCATGTCTACTGTAGTGACAAGTGACTGTAGATGGAAGTGTTGTTGGTGACTGCAGACAAACTGACAGCTGGTAGGCTCCAGCCTATAGCCATCTACAGGTAAAGGTGGTGGTGGAGGGGCATCTGGGTGGCGTACTACAACCCGGCTCACTGGTAATGGATGCTGGTAGGATAGGGGACTACCTTCCTGGACTTTACCAAAAGCAGAGTCAACCATTGGGACGTCTGCATTTATCGCCATGGTGGTGATGAGTGGAGCAATGTCTAGCAAGAAGTCTTTGTACACCTCGTCAACTTTGAGGACATCTGGATCTGGCAGCTCCCCTCGCACTGCCTTGTAACGTGTACTCCTGTGAATAATTTAATTTCACAATTAGGACTTTAATAACAATTTTACACTCAAACAACAATCACAAAGTTATTGTATAGTAGGCTGTACAATTACATAGGACAAAGATATTACCTTACACCGTCAGCAATCGTGAACTGCTTCGGCTTAGTAGAAATGATCACCATGTCGATCACCATGTCACTCACTCTGCCTGGTTTCACACCCTATTACACAAAATGATTATCAAATTAATTTAAGTGGTTGTTGATGCAACATACTAGATCAGCTCTTCACACATGAAAAACTACTATGGTAAAATAATTGAATTAATTTGTTGTGTGTAAAAAAATTACTTTGCTCGATACTGTACCGAAGTTTTCTACAACTATAGGGTATATTATACTACAATACACTACGGTTTACTGTAATAAATACTGTAGTATATACTTTAGTTTTTACTGGTTTATTAGTTTACTATAGCTAACACTACAGTATGCTGTAGCATTCATTAACAAAGTGTTGAAAAAACGATTATATATATACAGTATAATACAATTTACTAAAGTATTTTTTCATGTGGTTGTGAACACATACTCACCATGGTTCTTGGCTTGTGCCAGCGCTGCTCTGTTTCAGTGCAGCTCAGGACGGGGGGTACAGCAGCCAGGTTAAGTGTGGAGTACTGTGCGGTCTGGAACAGCAGTGCAACATTGTGGTTGCAGAGTGCTGTTCCAGCTACACAGGAACACTCTGCCACTGAAATGTCCACTGGTGAACAGTCCTCAAAGACAATCTACACATTAAAACAAAATGTCTGTCATTTCACATTTAGAACACTTCAAAACAACACAAAAAATGAGAAAGCTGAGAGCAGGCTGATCAGGTAAGTAGTAGGTATAGGGAATAGGCTAAATAATGTCAGGTTATCAATGGCTTCATATACAAAACTGCAATTTAAGGCTATCCAAATAGATAAGCCTTTATCACCAGTCTCAATTTACTCACTTTCATATAGTGTTAGAAAAACAGTGAACATTGAACATACAGTAAAGAACCGCAGCCGTCAAAACCAGTTTCTGTGGTTTCCATGAAAGCTAGGTTAAGGTCATTAATTTGTCATTTTCAACACAGGGTTGCAAAACGAAAATAAATATATAACTTAGCCCTTTCACATCAGCTAGCTATCCTAAAACACAGGTTACCTCCACTAGCCACATCAAAACCAAAGAACATTAAGCTGATTGAGGCTTTGAACTGATGATCACTTCTTATTTCTACTCCCTTCTCTGAGGTCGTGAGGCTTCTCGCTCTTTCTCATCGACCTGTAACAGGCAGCCCTGACGCTCACTCTCCCTGATGAATCTTTGTTTGAAACTGTAGGGAATTGGACATCATTCATGTTATGCATACAATTAATCGTACATCAAACCACTACACTGGATCAAATAGCCTGTCAAGTTGTCAAGTAAGACAGTAATGTTAATGTAAACTAGAGTTGATGTTAGCTGGCTTTCCAGTCAGTCAGCTAGCAGTTGTATAACTTACCTTCATAGTTGTCGATGTAACTAGATATATACATCTTGAACCCTTTTTCCCTCTTGCTCTACGGGGCTGAGCTTGCCACTTGTACTAGCCGGTGTACATCGCTGATGTTAATCTTCGGTAGTTCTTGGAGGCATCGAGTAAAACCGTGCCATCCTTCCTATCGTCTCTTGTATCTCGGCCCGGGACCAGAAGTTTACAAGCGTACACTCAATAAAGCGGAAATAGAAACGCGTCACGCCTGTGCAACTAGTCAATACCATCAAACAAGTGCTACAAGACCCTCCGGTATTGATGCAGCCTGACCTCAACCAATCTTTTCAGGTGCATACAGATGCCAGTGATGTAGGTTTAGGAGCCATTCTCACCCAACAAACACCTGAAGGGGAAAGAGTAATAGCGTATGCTCCTCTTAAGGTCCTAGAAGCAGAACTAAATGACTCTACATCTGAAAAAGAGTGTTTGGTGGTGGTCTGGGCGGTGGAAAAATGGAGGCATTACCTTGAAGGGAGTCAGTTTGACATTTACAGCAATCATGCGGCTTTAACATGGGCCTTCAATAGTCCCAAAACTTCCTCATGACTAACCCGATGGACTCTTAGGTTGCAGCAATTCAACTTCCAAGTACACCATAGGAAAGGATGTCTCAACCTATGTCCAGATGCCTTGTCAAGAGTCAGTGAACCTGAGGAGAGAGAAGAAGCTCACTGTATGACCATAACAACAACGAGGTGCTCATCAGACATACCGCATACACTAGCAGAAATTTTTAAATATATAGGGCCGGCATACCCGCGAGGGGAGGCGCGTTCATTCATTCACGATACGGACACGATCGTAGTGGATTACCTCACTTTTTGCCTGGCTGTTTTTGGAGTGTGGACTGCCGATCCTTTGTGGAGTATATCATTTCATGGGAGTGTGGATTACTCATCGGGGGGACTTTAAAACAGCTGGTAACACCTCAGATTCTGCTCACGGATTGACCATCCTTGCCGGTGAGGCTGATCTGACTTTATAAATAGTACACGCTGGACTGAAAGACTTGTACACGCTCACACATGAACATTTATTCAATAGTGTGCAATTGGCTTACTGGATTATACTGTTGTCTTATAAATACAATGTGCGTTTTCTTGCTATTCTATTTGTCTTTGTGTTTAATACTCATCCATTCTTTTGATTTATTCCAACAGAACGAATGTTCTCCTTTTATAGTGTAAACTCAACTGAGTTGTTTAGGGGAGTGTTACAATATTACGTACTGCTGAAATTTGTCATGTTGCGCCACGTTATCGACCAGGCAGAACAATCCTTCCATCCAGTATAGATAGATTCTCAAATAGCTTACCTGATCTATCTCAGCTGCTAAGTGAACCCAAACAAACAGATGAACTAGACAAACTAACTAGCACTATGAGCACCATTTTCTCTAGTACATTCTAATTGGTGCAACAATTTCTATTAAAAAAGGTTAGAGAGAAAACTAAAGCGCCATGGTACAACAGTGTTATGCATGCTATCAAGAGAGAAACTCGTAACTTAGAGCGTAAATGGAAACAAAGTAATTTAGAGGTCTTTAGAATCGCGTGGAAAGACAGTATGTCACGTTATAAAAAGGCTCTAAAAGCAGCCAGGGCTGAGCATCTCCGCAAACTAATAAAAAATAACCAAAATAATCCAAGGTTTTTATTTAACACCGTGGCTAGACTAACAAATAAATAGACATCACCTGAGCAAAATATTCTGTCACAGTGTAGTAGTAATGATTTTATGAATTTCTTCACTGAGAAAATAGAAAGCATCAGAAACCCAATTGTAAATGTACAATCTTTTATGGTGTCTAATGATTAAGCCTCAATGATCGCCTCTCAAGAACTACACCGCTTTACAACTATAGGACAGGAAGAGCTAAATAAATTTATCATTGCATCTAAACCAACAAGTTTATTAGATCCAATACCCACTAAACTACTGAAAGAAGTGTTACCTGTAGTGGAAGAGCCTCTTCTCAATATTATTAACTGGTCTTTATTTTTAGGTCATGTTCCAAGAATATTCAAGCTGGCAGTTATAAAACCTCTCATTAAGAAACCGCAATTACATCCAAATAACCTAGCAAATTACAGACCCATTTCAAATCTTCCATTTATGTCTAAAATACTAGAAAAGTTGTGTCCGCTCAATTGTGCTCTTTCTTGCAAGAAAATGATATCCATGAAAAATTTCAGTCAGGATTCAGACCGCATCATAGCACAGAAACTGCGCTAGTTGAAATTACAAATGACTCTTAGCTTCAGACCAAGGCTGTATCTCAATACTAGTTCTACTCGATCTTAGCGCTGCGTTCGACACTATAGACCATAAAATACTCTTGGATCGACTACAAAACTACACTGGTGTTCAGGGACAGGCATTAAGCTGGTTTAGATCGTACTTATCAGACCATCACCATTTTGTCTGTTTAAATGGGGAAAAATCGAAGATAACGTCAGGAGACTATGGAGTGCCTCAAGGATCGGTGTTAGGCCCTCTGCTATTCTCAATATACAGGTCCTTCTCAAAAAATTTGCATATTGTGATAAAGTTCATTTACCATAATGTAATGATAAAAATTAAACGTTCATATATTTTAGATTCATTGCACACCAACTGAAATATTTCAGGTCTTTTATTGTTTTAATACTGATGATTTTGGGATACAGCTCATGAAAACCCAAAATTCCTGTCTCAAAAAATTAGCATATTTCATCCGACTAATTAAAGAAGTGTTTTTAATACAAAAAAGTCAACCTTCAAATAATTGTTTAGTTATGCACTCACTTACTTGGTTGGGAATCCTTTTGCAGAAATGACTGCTTCAATGTGGCGTGGCATGGAGGCAATCAGCCTGTGGCACTGCTGAGGTGTTATGGAGGCCCAGGATGCTTCGATAGCGGCCTTAAGCTCATCCAGAGTGTTGGGTCTTGCGTCTCTCAACTTTCTCTTCACAATATCCCACAGATTCTCTATGGGGTTCAGGTCAGGAGAGTTGGCAGGCCAATTGAGCACAGTAATACCATGGTCAGTAAACCATTTACCAGTGGTTTTGGCACTGTGAGCAGGTGCCAGGTCGTGCTGAAAAGTGAAATCTTCATCTCCATAAAGCTTTTCAGCAGGTGGAAGCATGAAGTGCTCCAAAATCTCCTTATAGCTAGCTGCATTGACCCTGCCCTTGATAAAATACAGTGGACCAACACCAGCAGCTGACATGGCACCCCAGACCATCACTGACTGTGGGTACTTGACACTGGACTTCAGGCATTTTGGCATTTCCTTCTCCCCAGTCTTCCTCTAGACTCTGGCACCTTGATTTCCGAATGACATGCAACCACTGAGCAACAGTCCAGTGCTGCTTCTCTGTAGCCCAGGTCAGGCGCTTCTGCCGCTGTTTCTGGTTCAAAAGTGGCTTGACCTGGGGAATGCGGCACCTGTAGCCCATTTCCTGCACACGCCTGTGCACGGTGGCTCTGGATGTTTCTACTCCAGACTAAGTCCACTGCTTCCGCAGGTCCCCCAAGGTCTGGAATCGGTCCTTCTCCACAATCTTCCTCAGGGTCCGGTCACCTCTTCTCGTTGTGCAGCGTTTTTTGCCACACTTTTTCCTTCCCACAGACTTCCCACTGAGGTGCCTTGATACAGCACTCTGGGAACAGCCTATTTGTTCAGAAATTTCTTTCTGTGTCTTACCCTCTTGCTTGAGGGTGTCAATGATGACCTTCTGGACAGCAGTCAGGTCGGCAGTCTTACCCATGATTGCGGTTTTGAGTAATGAAACAGGCTGGGAGTTTTTAAAAGCCTCAGGAATCTTTTACAGGTGTTTAGAGTTAATTAGCTGATTCAGATGACTAGGTTAATAGCTCGTTTAGAGAACCTTTTCATGATATGCTAATTTTTTGAGACAGGAATTTTGGGTTTTAATGAGCTGTATGCCAAAATCATCAGTATTAAAACAATAAAACACCTGAAATATTTCAGTTGGAGTGCAATGAATCTAAAACATATGAAAGTTTAATTTTTATCATTACATTATTGAAAATAATGAACTTTATCACAATATGCCAATTTTTTGAGAAGGACCTGTATATGCTGCCACTTGGTAATATTATAAGAAAACATGGAATTCATTTCCACTGTTATGCTAATGACACTCAATTATATATTTCATCACGACCAGATGAAAACACTAACTCATCTAAATTGACAGAGTGTCTTAAAGATATAAAATGCTGGATGACGTGTCATTTCCTGCTATTAAATTCAGATAAAACGGAGGTATTACTTATTAGTCCAAAAAACTACCAACAAAACCTCTTACAATACAACTTTAATCTAGAAGGATGTCCTGTTACTTTATCCACTACAGTAAAAGACCTGGGTGTTATACTAGACCGCAATTTATCTTTTGAAAATCACATTTCATATGTTACAAGAACAGCCTTTTTCCACCTTAGAAACATTGCTAGGCTACATAACATGCTATCTGTTTCTGATGCAGAAAAGTTAGTTCATGCATTCATGACCTCGAGACTAGATTACTGTAATGCTTTATTAGCTGGTTGTCCTGCATCATCAATAAACAAGCTACAGTTGGTCCAAAATGCAGCCGCTAGAGTTCTTACTAGATCAAGAAAATATGATCATATAACACCAATTTTATCATCTCTACACTGGTTACCTATTAAGTTCCTTTTCAATTACAAAGTATTTACTGCTGACCTATAAAGCCCTAAATGGTCTAGCTCCTGTGTATTTAATGGACCTTCTATCGCCCTACAATCCATCGCGTTCTTTAAGATCACTAAATTCATGGCTTCTGGTCATTCCTAGGATATCTAAGTCCACTAAAGGAGGGAGGGCGTTCTCACATTTAGCTCCTAAACTCTGGAATAGCCTTCCTGATATTGTTCGATGATCAGACTCGCTGTCCCAGTTTAAAACTAGATTAAAGACACGTCTCTTTAGCCAAACATTCACATAATGCTTACCTTTTATACTACTGTTGAATCAGATCGAATGCATTAATATTATGAACAGCAGCTATGCTAATTATTTCCCATCTGCTTTTCTGCTGTTCCCGAGGTAAATGGGGTTCGTATCTCCAGATTGGATCCAGCCTCTCACGGAGACTTCAGATGCCCCAACACTTGTGATGAGATGACTCAACGCCAGTGAAGAGACGACTCAACGCCAGTGAAGAGACGACTCAACGCCAGTGAAGAGACGACTCAACGCCAGTGAAGAGACGACTCAACGCCAGTGAAGAGACGACTCAACGCCTGTGAAGAGACGACTCAACGCCGGCGATATGTTATGCCCTAAATTAATACATGATTAACTAAATGTTATGCCCTAAATTAATACATGATTAACTAAATGTATTTTTTCCATGTACATTTCTGATATGCACTTTCTGTAAAGCTGCTTTGAAACAATATGTATTGTGAAAAGCGCTATACAAATAAATTTGAATTGAATTGAATCATTAATTCAAGATTTTAAAGTACAACATAATTTGAGAATTTATTCTGATTCAAGGGGAATTCTGATGCCATCCTGACTGACGAGAGGAGGAGCTGGGGATGGAGGAGGGTAATGAGCTCCTGAGAAACACGACAGCTGCTGCTGATAATACTGAAGGAGCTCAATAGGCATCGTATTCCTATCGGTAGACGTAGATCAAACCTTGACACTTTTTTTCAGGATTCTTTGATGAATAGAAAGTTTTAAGACAACATCAAATAAGTAATAACTTAGGGCCCTATTTTAATGATCTATAAGCACATGGTCTAAAACACACGGCGCAAGTGCACTTAGGGCGTGTCTGAATCCACATTTGCTAGTTTCACAACGGGAAAATTAGTCAGTGCGCCCAGCGCATGGTCTAAAAGGATTTGCAGTTTTCTCTTAATGAGTAATGGGTGAGTTTTGGGCGTAACGTGCAATAAACCAATCTGGGTCTCATCTCCCATTCCCTTTAAAAGCCAGTTGTGCTCGCACCATGGCGGATTCACTATTTACATGGCGGAATTTGCAAGCGGAAAGACTGAACGCGTCTCCATAGAGGAAACGGATCTGCTCGTGCGAGAGATTAAAGCACGCAAGGAGACCATACGGGACAACCCGGATTCCACAATATCTTTATGTACACAATAATAATATTTCACATTGTAATCCTTTTATTTGTAATATTTGGCATGTCTGTGTGCTGCTGTGTGTCCCTCTGTGTGTAATAAGCAGTGTACACGCGTTGTGGCCCACAGTTGCATATTACTAATGTGCCCTTTAAATAACAAAAGAAATACTGCGCCATTGACTTTAGATCAGGTTTTTGTTGGCCAATGACGCAGTCTATTTCAGTTGCCTCAAAATAGCAACGCATCAACAATGCGCCTCGTTTTCAGACAACCCAGTCTCATCCCAAGGCGTCATCTAACTGATGCTTTTGACCATGTTTGACCATGCGTCAACATGCCGACGCACATGGCACCCTTTAAGCTTCAATATGAGACGCGCCTCCTAGTGGTCTAACCCTAACCCTACCCCAGACCTAAACCCACCCATAACGGAAGCGTCATCTAACTGACGCTAAAGGGTGCCATGTGCGTCGGATTTAGACGCATGGTCAAAAGCGTCAGTCAGATGACGCCCGAGGATGAGCGTCTCATATTGACGCTTAAAGGGTGCCATGTGCGTCGGCATGTTGACGCATGGTCAAAAGCGTCAGCTAGATGACGCCTTGGGATGAGACTGTTATGGGCGAACAGATGGGCGCAAATGTATTTGCTATTTAAACAACGTGGCGCAGGACGTGAAAATGATAACTGCGTCGGGCTGAAACAAGTAAAAAACTCTTGCGTTGTGCCTGGCACTGCATTGTGCTGGGTGTATGATAGGGCCCTTAGTATCCAAGATACAAAACAGAACACAATTGATTCCAAAGGCATAAAGGTAATTAAATAAAATATAATTAAAAATGCTGAACATTACATAAGATCCAAATGTTATTTTGATGTAAAACCTTTAAGTGTTTGTAATCTCAAAAGCAATGCTATGTGACAAAGATTCCTTATTCAGGCTACTGGGAGCTGCTGTATAGCACTAACTCTGCATCCAAATGTATAGATGGGCTTCAGGGCAGTGCACAAAATTTGTCTACTTGTCTTGTGTGGCAGAAGTTCTGATCTTTGGAGACAGACCAAAATCCCCAGGGTGTAAAGACATTGAGGCTGTTTTCCCTGAATAACACCAATCTAATGCACTTAGCCTCTCCCTGCGGAGAATAAAGACTCCTAATAATCCTTTTGCGTCAGCAACTTTGGAAAACCGCCCTTGTGTTGATTCATACACATTTCAGTAATGATGAAAGATAGCCCTGTCACTGAGTGGAAAGAGCAGTGTTAGCTGCTATCGCAATCTGCCTAATTACAAATAATCACCACGCTGAAGGACTCATTAGAAACCAATTTATCAACTGCTTTGGCTCCTTTTCTCAGCCAGATATCCAAAAGATAATAATGCTTTTACGCAATGTGCCATCGTGAAATTTACAAATGGTATGTGACAGGAGATTTCAGATTAGTTATGCTCATTATTATAAACATTTAGATTATGTAGCTGAAAATATGGTGATGAATGTCTTCAAGACTTTTTAGGTTGTTTGCAAGAGTTCCAAAGGTTATGTGCTTCATACCTCATGCCAATTCAAGAGCACCCTCTTCTGGTTCAGAATAAACCTCAGACACATAGTGGTAAAAAACACAATGACATTAAAATTTTTTTGGAAATGTGGCCCCCTGGAGTAGATGATTGACTATTCAGACATGCATTGTGTTATTTACACTCTTATAAAATAGGAAATGCTGGAAATGTGATAAGCCGTGCTATATATACACTCACCTAAAGGATTATTAGGAACACCTGTTCAATTTCTCATTAATGCAATGATCTAATCAACCAATCACATAACAGTTGCTTCAATGCATTTAGGGGTGTGGTCCTGGTCAAGACAATCTCCTGAACTCCAAACTGAATGTCAGAATGAGAAAGAAAGGTGATTTAAGCAATTTTGAGTGTGGCATGGTTGTCGGTGCCAGACGGGCCGGTCTGACAATCTGACAATCTTCACAATCTGCTCAGTTACTGGGATTTTCACGCACAACCATTTCTAGGAACAAAGAATGGTGTGAAAAGGGAAAAACATCCAGTTGCCTTGTTGATGCTAGAGGTCAGAGGAGAAAGGGCCGACTGATTCAAGGTGATAGAAGAGCAACTTTGACTGAAATAACCACTCGTTACAACCGAGGTATGCAGCAAAGCATTTGTGAAGCCACAACACGCACAACCTTGAGGCAGATGGGCTACAACAGCAGAAGACCCCACCGGGTACCATTCATCTCCACTACAAATAAGAAAAATAGGCTACAATTTGCAAGAGCTCACCAAAATTGGACAGTTGAAGACTGGAAAAATGTTGCCTGGTCTGATGAGTCTCGATTTCTGTTTAGACATTCAGATGGTAGAGTCAGAATTTGGCGTAAACAGAATGAGAACATGGATGCATCATGCCTTGTTACCACTGTGCAGGCTGGTGGTGGTGGTGTAATGGTGCGGGGGATGTTTTCTTGGCACACTTTAGGCCCCTTAGTGCCAATTGGGGCTGACTCACAAATGAGCACAAACGTTTGTAATATAATATTAGTACACGTTGGAAGTGCAAGGTCATTCCCAGAATTTTCCTTCTTCTCGCAGTGACAAGGTCAATGACTCGCTTTGAGCGACAAACTCCTCTCAAATATAGGCATAGAGTCGGACTGCTCTTGAAACCTTAGAGAAAATTGTGCGCATCCAAAACAGCAGGGAAATGCATCATTACTATTATATTCAATCCTTTTGTTTAGTAGGCATCCTGTGGTTCTCATGCTCAAATGAGTTCCTGCAGCTCAACTAAAGCATGGTATTAGAAAGGTCATGGGTTTGATGCCAACTGAACACATAAAAAGATAAAATGCATACATTTGCTTCAAAATGTCTGCTAACTGCATAATAGTGATTGAGTAAACCAAAATATGAAATTCCAAAAAAAAAAAAAAAAAAGGTCTGTGAGAATGGTCATTAATTGATACATCTCGCACAGCAACATTTGGCCCGCATCTGGTACGTATGGAATGATGTTGGCCGAATCTTGGTCGAAACTATGTTGTTATCTGGGATGGAAAAAAAAAATGTGTACACTCCTATTTAATGTTTTTGGCCAGACTGACAGTGATCAACTGATATTGCTTTTGTATGACTGATACAGGGAATTTTTGTGCAACGCCCCAATAATCAATATGCAGAACCATTTTTTTATGATTTATTTCAGATTTTGACCCAATACTAAAATAATTACATGGTCATTATTCAACAAGAATAAAAAAATATGCATTATGAACATTAATGCTACTACTAATATTATTATTAATAACAATAATGATCATAATATTATCCATAATGAATATTGTTTTATAATAATAATAATTGCATGTGTTGTTTTTTTCTTATATATGCCAGTATATTTATTGTTTTGCTATCTAGATGGTCTCTAATCTTTCTTTTTTTTTATCTTTGTGCTCCAAATGATTGAACTATTTTTCATTTGAGAATGGTTATTTTAAAGTAAAAAAAAAAAAAAGTAATTTGAGTAATTACCCAAACAAGTCATTAAACAAATTACTTTGCCTGAAGAAGGTCTTTGACGAAAACAGTGTGCTAATAAAGGTTATTTATTTACATATTTATTTATTTAAATGTAATCCTCACAGCACATTTTGGTATGCTGTCCTGATTCCCAGAGAAAACCAGCTGACTAGCCCCACAGTTCGCAAAATAGAGAACATAAAACCACTGCGGCTGAAAACGCAGAGCTTAGACACACAAAAAAAACATAATCTAAAAGTGAAAAGGTGAAAAGCCAAACACATGTTTTTCCTCTCAGCCTGAAGCTGCGCTCTGAGCACTGACTGTGACGTCAGCGAAGACTCAAAGAGAGAATATTCATCATCAAATGCATAGCTACTCCTCTTCCCTTCTTTTCAACCGCCCTCCAGTTACTGTCTAGTTCTCTCACTGACTCTTTCAACAACCTCTTTCATTTTGTCTTCTGATTACCTTTTCAATTAGACTCTCAGAGCCACTTGTTCTTTCTGTTTTTACAGTGCTTTTTATTCTCCTTGCACAGAGACATTTCATACCTCGCCATGTGAAGAAGCAGCTGAAGGCTGAGAGGAGGCAAGGGAGGGCGGAAGCCTGGGGTGGGGCTAATGGGATGTCATTTCCAGGATTTATTATGGCATTCCGAGGAATGACGCAAAAGACTCAAATTGAAACCAAAGCTGTTTTTCCTTACGTCATGTTTACCCAACCATCAACCCTCCCAGCAACTTCCCATTACGATTTTCAAGCACAAACGCAATACCACCTTCTCCTGCATTTCAGAATAAATGGCTCCTCTCAATGCCTCGTATTATGTACCGTGCTGGCTAGCCTTTTCAGCAGCGCTCTCTGCAGGGGGCTGAGTACATCTAAAACACCTCAGCATTCACTAAACATCGACTTTCCCAGCAGGAGAATGGATAAATCGGTGTTTCTCTGCCAATAAATGTAGGTAGGCCTATGTTGCGTTTTTGACCTGCGTGTTTTTGTACAAGCGCATATATATTTAGCACGCAGATGAACAAACTTGTTCTTCTCCACAGGCTTGACAGGACAAATGTGCTCTGCAAACTTCTTATCTGAGACAGTTCTGTCAAAAGTTCTGAAGGAAACAAGAAAAAGTGTGTTTAAAGGAGCTGTATATCGGCATTTTTGCGCCTGCTATTTACTTTCACAGTGTTCCTTTGTAGAATCTTCATATTATATTCTTGCAAAGATGACAGAAGTTACTTGCAATTACTGCCCAGTGGCAAAACAAAATAACAATTGTGTACTTTAGACCATACGATTTTGAGTGCAACAATGAGTGTTGGGATATTGTGCTAATAAAAGGATCCTGCCAGAAAAATAGCTGTCACACCACGGGCTGTCCAGCAGAGGGAGACTGAGAGCACAACACCTTCCACATCTTCCTCCTAATTCACAATGAAATCACCTGTGCCTAGCTTGTGCAAGCATGAAATTAATCAAAAGTGACAGTAAAGACATTTATGATATTACAAAACATTTATATTTCGAATAAATGCTGTTCATTGAACAAAATAATCCTGTTGCCTTTGGCTTGTTCAGTTGGGGATATTCAAAATAATTAGCCAAGCATTAATACCATTGATCAGCCCTACCAAACGTGGATGTTTTTTCACTAAGAAACAAACATTATGTTATTTGATTGATATTGTGAAGCTGCTTTGATGCAATTTATATTGTGAAAAGCGCTATATAAATACACTTGACTTGACTTGACTTGACTCAGAAAATGTATGTCAATTTACACATAAATAATAAGTAGCACAACTGTTTTCAACTTTATAATAATAATAATAAAAAATTCTTAAGCAGCAAATCAGCATAATGCGATCAGGACCATGTGACTGAAAACTGGAGTAATGATGCCGAAAATTCAGCTTCGTCATCACAAGAATAAATTACATTTTAAAATATATTAAAATAGGGGAAACCATTTTTAAATTGTAATAATATTTCACAATTTTACTGTTTTTACTGTATTGTTGATCAAATAAATGCAGCCTTGGTGAGAATAAGAGAATTCCTTCAAAAACACTAAAAATAAATCTTAACAACCCCACCAATACTATACCAAATGTGCTGTTTGTCACTTAAGAACTCAAAAAAGAAAGTGAGTATGCTATTACCGGTATAATAAGGAAATTTGATTTTATAGCGGATAATAATGAAGCAAGACATTAGAGGCCTAATGACACAAATGTTAGGATTAAAAGTAGATCTACTCAAGGGTTCTGTAGCGATCATTATGCGTTTGAGTAAAAAAAAAAAAAAAAAAAAAAAAAAAAAAAATATATATATATATATACATCTTCCTTGTAATAATTTAGATAATTTAGAAATGGGTGAAATATTTTTTAAGCAAGGGTTTAACAATTGCATGCTTAAGGTATTTTGGGACAGTCGCTGTAAGAAGAAACTTTTAAGCAATACCTAAAATACTTGGCCAAACAACGTTAAAGACCTGAAGCAAGAACCGTGAGGGAATAATGTCGGACACATGGAACGCTTTAACTGCATAATTATTTCTTGGAAGGAGTTTAAAGACATTGTCTGGAATTCTTTAAAGGTAGAAGTACAAAGAGAGGAAACAGACCAATCACAATTTGGAGGTATAATATGCTGTCTTATGTCAACTATTTTGCCTGTAAAAAAAAAAAAAAACTTAAGAAAGCTTTCACATACTGCAGCTGATGCATTAAAATAAACAGCACTAGTTGGATTTATAACAGCATCTAGTATAGTAAAAATGGTTTTGGGTTTATGACAGTTTTAGCTATAATATCCAGATACTATCCTATAACTATAGGACTATATAACTATATTAGCGTGTGCTCCGCGGGGCAGTGGCTATACACCGTCCGCTCCTGACTTCGGGTGCAGATGCGGCGCTCGCCATTTTTGTAGGTCAGAAAGAGTTGGGACGATAATGTAAAGGCCGAGGAGTGTCAGTATATTGTTCACAACAAGGTTCCTCTGCCCTGAGTCTGTCTTGCTGGATGCGGGCGAGGAATGCTCTGACGATATTTACTGTATATATCTTTTTAAGCAGGGCATATCACGATTCCCCCAAGGTGGGTCGAAGTGAAGTGATGTCCTTGCATTGATCTGTATTGGAGAGCGGCAACAAAGTTTTTCGGTCAAGTGACCTGCTCTGCTACAGAGAAGCTTGCGGGTTCTGTTTGACTTAGTCGTGAGAACTCGCCTGCAGATCTATCCAGTTTGGGTAGAAATAACCCTGCAAGATAGCGGGTTCATTTTTAAGTATGTTAAAAGTATATTAAAAGAAATGTGTCTTCAGCAGACAAGGCCTCATGTGTATGCTTGTCAAAACAATCAGAATGCATTAGAACCGCTGACCTCACAGTCTGGCTGTGTGCCGACAGAGGAGGAAAATGCAGTGATATGCAACATACAGTTATGTCTGCAAAAGGACGTGGGGTTCCCTAAAGCTGATGCCTGGGAACCCTCACTGTCTGTCTCCGCCTGCATTATTGTCAATGGACGGACGCTAGTTTTGAGAAAAAAAATTAATTAATTTAGTTTAACTTGACAATAAATGTCAATATTTAAAACTGTTTATTTAGACTTACATGATACCCTTCTATGTATTTCATCCTTTATTATATTGTGTAACATTATCTGAGGCACGTGTACCAACTAGCCAATTACGGCGGATGCAGTGATGACATCGCAGGGGGCTCCCCAGCGTATAAAAAAACACATCATCAGTTTCAATGTCTTCAGGAAGCCATTTGTCTGTGTGCTGTGTGAAGATTGCAGTGTGTGAAAAGGAGAAGGAAACATGGAGAGCGAACTGTTTAAACACTGTAATCCATCTATGCTCGCGTTTCATAATGCCTGGTGAAGGAGTGGATTCTGGAATCCCCTGCTGCTTTAATGTATATCTAATGAGTGATTATAATCAAGGTATTTGTTTTCTTCAAGTCATGACGTGCCAAAATTCAGGGTCCGAGTGTCAGCCGGATAATTGATGGAGATATGCTTCAGTCTATCTGTTTATGTGTGGAAAATGTGGCTTTATCTATTTCTTAGCCAATCAGAATCATTCAACCTGGAGCAAGGACGTAGCTTAGACCTTGGTGAAGGGTATAATTGCCGTCATCTTTTTAACTGTAAGTGGGGCGGCCTACGATCTCCTTGTGAGTCTTGAAACTGCATGGCTTCTGCCTGATGAAACTGCAAACTATCTTCAGTAAAATATTCTTTCATTTATTATAATTCTGACTCTTGTCTTAAATTGACTGCGCTTCTGACTCCGGGTCTTAAATAATCATATATGGTCCTTGGGTCTTAAACTGTAAATCCTCTAACACTGGCAATGGTCACAATATGTGTTTTATCTGTTTAAGAGTGGAGCATGCACGACACGTTCAGCCATAGCTGGGGCCGGATGCATACATTGAGATGATTTCTCACTGAGAAAGCTCCACTCTCGGCTGGTGCTCTTCATGAGTGAAGAGAGTCAAGCAGCTGAGCCACATGTGAGTCTCTTGAAGAAAACAAAAATCTATTTTAAGTTGTTTGGCAAATAAGACAAATGCTTAGCGTGTAACTTTGCGCGTTACCTTCATATTTTGAGTGCATCTGTTTGCCTGTAGCCTATATAGTATAGCCTAGATCACTAAAAAGGTATGAGTTTGGTCTTTTATATCACTGTATTAGTCCATTAAGCTATGTTATGCTTTTTATATTCCGACGGCTGGGGAATCCTGGAGTATGACGCATGAGGGAAACCCTAGTACTGCAGCATGGCCACGCTATAAAGTTAAAAACTAAACAACCAAGAGAAACATAAAGTATGTCTTCCTCAGATGTTCCGGGCACTAACATTAATCCGGGGAATAACGTTATAATCTTGTTTGTGTAAGAGACAGGTGCTTACGTAAGTAACCATGAAGACTTAAAGGAACACGCCAACTTTTTGGGACTTTAGCTTATTCACCGTATCCCCCAGAGTTAGATAAGTCCATACATACCCTTTTCATCTCGTGTGCTGTAACTCTGTCTGACGCACCCACCGCTAGCCTAGCTTAGCACAAAGACTGGAAGTAAATTGCTCCAGCTAGCATACTGCTCCCAATAAGTGACAAAATAATGCCAACATTTTCCTAATTACATGTTGTGATTTGTATAGTCACACACTGTTCTCAGAAGGCGAAGCACTGCTACTTGAGCAGAGTGATTAGCACAACACTCTGAGCGAACTCGATGCTCCTCACCACGGGGCTTCTCAGGTGTTGCGAGCAAATCACTCCGCCCAAGTAGCAGTGTTTGCCTTCTGAGAATATAGTTCCCAGTATGTATAAGGTTAAACAATGCCTTTCTCTCATATGTCCTTGTTATTTGTACACACTGACTATACAAATCACAACATGTAAATAGGAAAATGTTGCCATTATTTTGTCACTTATAGGGAGCAGTATGCTAGCTGGAGCAATTTACTTCCAGTCTTTGTGCTAAGCTAGGCTAGCAGTGGGTGCGTCAGACAGAGTTACAGCACACATGGAGATGAAAAGGGTATGTATGCACTTATCTAACTCTGGGGGATACGGTGAATAAGCTAAAGTCCCCAAAAGTTGGCGTGTTCCTTTAAACACAGCTTTTGTGTCTTTATCAGCATTTCCACATACACTGGACCTAAAAATCATCACATAAATTTACCGCTTGCTCAATTTCTGTAAATTTGTTTTTGTGAATGAACTACTTTTTCTACCCGTTGCTCTGACCTTTGTCAACAGTGAGCCGGCTAACAGCAGATGGAGATCATGCATCGGCACTCCACTGCTATTTCTGCAGTTCCCGGATGTGCAATGAAGTTTCTGTTGAATTTGAACCACTGAATTTGTGGAAGCGAATTTGTAATGCGAAATAAAATGGACTGAAAATTGCCTGTCGAATATTATATGTTGTCATTTTAGACATACAGACTATTTTGGAAGCGAAATCTGAAATAGATTATGGAATGTTTAATAATGAAAATGTGTGAAATGATTAGGATGTAAATATTCAAAGCTTAAATATACAACCATGTGGAATTTTAGCCCATAAAAATCCAAGCCTTAAAAATCCAAGCACAGTTAATGCAATGTACTGTTTTTGTGACTTTGAGACTGAGGTTGAGACTGATCACAACCTGTAATTCTCACTAGCCAGAATAAAATGTTCCGTTACAAATGTTTCCTTCGAAGGCAGAAAGACAAGTGTAGTGGCAATACAATTCACACAACCACCATTGCTTTCGGAAAAAAAGACCTTTATTTGTAACCAGTATTTATTACAGCAATAAGATTCAAGTAAAAGCTAAATTAAATAACAGAACATCATAACAGAAATGTAAAGACATTCTGATCCGGAGACTTACAGCAGCATGCACAAAAACCAAAAACATGAGATCACATTCATTCACTTCACATCGACTCCTATACAAACAATCTTATTCAGCCTCCAGAAGTTACAGTTTTGATTTACAAGACATCAGACAATAAGAACATAGAAAAATGAAAATAATTATCAAATTTGCTTAACACAAAGTGGTGTGTTGTAAGCAAGTCCGAACCACCATTATTTATTTACATTCTATATTGCATCTTGTTTCAATACAAGAAAAATACCAAGTAACCCTGTCTGGGTGCAGTTCGGTTTACCAAACACTTATTATTTGCTTTCTCAAATATTATTAATCATGCCTGCAAAACTCCCCACACACCGCAGAGATCATTGTGCCAAGAAGTGGAGCATGATTGACAAAGATCAAAGTCTCCATGATTGTTGTAAACTATTGCAGTCACTAGGTGGCAACGTAGCTGTAGATCAGACAAGAGAGCGCCTGATTGTAGCACTTGAACTAAACCCAAAAATACTAAACTGCGTGCAGTTTTTGAAAGAATGAAGTACATTCATTTAAATATATACACCTCTATAAAATCAGATTTGCAAAGTTAACAAATCTACAAAGGGTGGTTAAATGACCTGTGAGATTACTTCATTATGTTGACTGGTTAACAAAGCACCTAAACTGAACTAAAATTAAGAGAGACCAAAGAAGAGCAAAATCAAGTAAACAGAGTACAAATCTGTTAGAATGACATGTAAAATTATATTGACTGGCTCTTACTTTGTAAAAAAAAAAAAAAACATAATTCTTTAAAACTTTATAAGAGAAATAAAAAAATAAAATAAAAAAAAAGAGAGAGAGAAAAAAACAACAACAACGCCTCACCATTGTGTTCCCACACTCTTGATCGTTCACTGCTCTTCAGACAGTGAGCACTCGGACAGTGAGCGTTCCCTCCTTTCACGTGTGGCCACGTAGTTCAGCAGGTCAATGGCGGTCACAACCCCAAACACCATCTGCCTCATCTTGGGGGATCCATTACTCATGTCTGTAAGACAGGAACTGCAATTCAGACTGCGGACACCATCCGCTGCAATGACATCACAGCCTGCATTTACTGTACTTCTTTACTTGAAATAACATAAATACTAACTAAACTAAAATATAAATAAATCGGTAAAACAAACAGATATTCTCAGATACGCTGATATATTCTGTTATCTCAGAATAAACCCCCCTCAGTCTAATGCAAGATCACCCTCATCACCCTGTCTGATAACAACCGGCCGGATGAACATGAGCCATTTTTATTAACTAAAATTAAGTAAGGGATAATGTACAAGTTAGTTACACTTACAATGCATTAAATGTTTTAACAAATATAAATTTGGATCTTAATGTAAATTTTGAATTTAACATTAACTAAGGTTAATGTATGCTGTACAAGTATTGTTTGTGTTAATTAATGTAGTTAACTAATTTCTAATTTTAACAAATTAAATCTTATTGTAAACGATATTGTGGTAACGCATTTACAAGTAACGAGATTTCTGTCATTATATTCGTTTTTTTTTCTTCCAAGCAACGCATTAGTTTTAAATTTACAACAAAATATCTGACTTATTTTTCAAACAAGTAACGCAAGTTACTTTGCTTCCCCATTTATTGACTGACAGCTCTCCTGTCCCCATGTTGAGAGAAATCGGGAGTGAGGGATCTAAAGTCATGTTTGCTTATTCTCATGGTTGAATTGGATCATCGAAGGTCATCGGTAAAGACATAGGTTAATAAAGTGAGATAAAATACATAAAGTATATTGTGTAATTAAACATTTAATTATTGCAGGTTTGCATAATATTGAGTTTATACATACAGTTATATAATATTGCGAATATACTCGTTACAAATATACTTTATCTATTTTATCTCACTTTATTAACCAATGTCTTTGCCAAAGACCTTAGATGATCCAATTCAACCATGAGAATAAGCAAACATAACTTTAGATAAACCTATTTTTTTCTCCTGCATCCCATTCTTCTGCAATCCAGAATGGCAGCACAGCTGAAAGGTGTCTGCACCCTCTACTTCACCCTCTACAGATGTGAATTTGCATTTCCTTGTGTAAAGGGCCCAGCCTAGATGAGAAAAAGTAACCCAACTCATTCCTTTACATAAAAAGTAACACAATTAGTTACTTTTCAGGGAGTAACGCAATATTTTAATGCATTACTTTTAAAAATAACTTTCCCCAACACTGATTGTAAAGTACTACCACAAAAAAAGCACGTCAGTGATGGTACAATAACATTATTATTTTCATTTACAATAATGATGTTATGAAAGTTATAAAAGCAGTCCCGCCCTGTATTCTTATGTAATGTTTGTTAACCTTAGCTAGAAAATGGAAAGTTCACAGTGGTGTCCTTCTAGCACTTGGCTGAGAATATGCCACAGCAGGTGTAATGTCCCCTTTGCCACAAAGAGCAAATAGAGGGGCGCAGTGATCCGAAGTTCAGGAAAACACGTGTCCTGTATCACAAATTGGTGCTGTATTGCATTAAGCTCCATGAATAAGACTGTTGTTCCTGATTAGTGTTGAGTTTTGTATGGAAAGACTTTGTACATTTTGTAAAATAACTGTTAATTCAACATATGATGTAGCTGCTAGACTATGACACTTTGACAATGTTTTACATATACCAATGGTTTTGATTTAGGACCCAAACTTTACATTGTACATAAAGTGGTGACCCAATACATTACTAAATGTAATCTGTATTGAAGGGAGTCATTTTGTTTGAGGGCATTCTTCTAATTTGGCAGGTTCTACCTAGTGAAGGATGAAGGATGATTTGATTGGATGCACAGCCTTTAATGTCAGTGCTTTACACAGTGCATTGAGTTTTTGGGAATAGTGTCAATACCCTGGTTTAACAGATAATTATTTACTAGCGAATCCATTTTAATATAAGTTTTTTTTTTTTTTTTTTTTTTTACCAGAGAACACAATCACAATGATTAACAGTGTAAATATCATCTATCGCTAAGAAAACATTGCAAAGAAAATGTATTCATGCTATTTTTACATAAGTGTAAATAGTAGTTAGATGCTATTTATACTTATAAATAGTGGCAGATCCTATTTGCAGATCAGTGTTGTTGTACAATAAATGGTATGCAATAATAGCAGTTTAAATTATTATATTTATTTAAATTATTAAAAGGATGCTGCCTTATTGGGACAATAAAGCCCTACCTACACCTAACCGATAAACTTTTATTATTTATTATTAGACACGTTAGAAACTTTATTTCCACTTTTTGACTATTTTCCTAATTTTTATTGAAAATAAATGCCTTTCTGATCTGATATGTGATGGGAAAAGGGAGTAAAGAGAGTTCGGCAAAAGGAGGATTTGAACTCGGGTCGATTTGCGGCTCAACTTTCTGCCACGCTTCATTCCCCTACACTACTGCTACTGAGGACAATCCAGCTTTTTCCGTAATTGTATCTGGCCCAACAAGACGTCAGTGGGCGGAATTATTGTAAATAGTCTCTTTAAATAGACATTCATTTTAAATCAGCTCCAAATATACACTAGCGTTCAAAGGTTTGGGAGAAGGTTTAATATTTCTAAATGAAGTCTTGGTAACACTACACTGCTAACACTAAGGTTTCATTTGTTTACATTAGTTAATGTATTAACTCGTTCATGGTTTGTTCATGTTAGTTCACAGTGCATTAACTAATGTTAACAAATACAACTTATAGTATATTATTAAAATCAATAGTACATGTTGAAATTAACATTAACAAAGATTAATAAATGCTGTAGAAGTGCAGTTCATTATTCGTTCATGTTAACTAAAGTAGTCAACTAATGAAACCTTATTGCAAAGTGTTACAGATGTTTTTTTTTGTTCAAGGCTGTATTTATTTGATCAAAAATACAGTATAAATAGTAACATTGTGAAATATTATTAATTTGAAATAATTGTTTTTCTATTTTAATCTATTTTAAAATGCAATTTATTCCTGTGATGGCAAAGCTGAATTTTCAGCATCATTACTCCAGTCTTCAGTGTCACATGATCCAGAAATCCTTCTTAAATGCTGATTTTATTCTCAAGAAACATTTATTAGGGGCCAAGCACCGAAGGTGTATCTGTTGGTGTTCCTATTCTTCTTCTTCTGCTCTGGAAGTCTATGGCAGCCCATATAACTGCTTGCGGGAAATTTGGAGTCTCTAACTCAATCCCTCCAGCGCCACCAACTGTCCAAAGTTTCATTCATGTTTATGCTAATATCTTTTGAACCATAATGGCTAGATACAAAATTTTGCCATTTTGAATTAACGAAAAACATTTTTTTTAAAACTCTTCCTAGGCCGTTGCACCGATTTTCACGAAAATTGAACAAAAAATTTAAGGAATTCATGTTGATTTGTCAAACCGTTCTAGAATACCGCACAAACTAATTTTACGTAGCGCTTGCAAAAACCAATCAAAGTCACCCATCGAGGGTCATTTTTTATGCTCTCATACATATAAATGTCTATAACTCCAAAACAAAATGAAATATTTTCATTAAATTTGACATGTATCGGCTCACTCTGAGAACACATAAAAGAAGCGGTGGAACTGTGCCACTTGGTGGTGCTATAATAGAACAAAACAAGGACATTGCCGTTAATTACAAAATAGTATCATGATTTTAAAAACAACACTTTACGAATGCATTGGTGTACCATTACAAAACTCGGTATGTGTCTTGGTAATCCATTAAATCACACTTTTAGTTACTGTTAATACGATTTTTCAGCCATTTTGCCTAAAATCACCTTTAAATGCATTTAATTTCTCATTGTTGCAGTTGGTCTGACACTGCCAGCCATGTTGGCATGTCTTGTCTTCGCGCTTGGCCCCGATAATTGCTGCTTGCAGCTATATTTCATGGGTTTTCATGTTTTAGGGGGACTTTCCATAGACAATTATTTTTATATGGTACAAACTGCTTCTATCCCCTAATCCTAAACCTAACAATCATAGAAAAACTTTCTGCATTTTTACATTTTCAAAAGGTGATTTATGATTCAGAAGCAGTTTTCCTCATTAATTAATTAATTAATTAATTTTTTTTATTAGATATTTTAAATTAGATTTCAGATATTGCCATCTTTGTGGGGACATTTCCCCGTACGGTTTACCAGGACCTCACACACAGACACACACATATAATGTTCGTGACTAAAAATTAGAAAATGGAGATTGGTTAGGGAAAAAGTGGAACAAAGAGTTAAAGAACTTGACTTACACTGAATCTGTTCGTGCACAACAAGGGCAAAATGGTCCGTCTCCAGGATACGTGAGAGTTTGCCCAGGTTAACAGTTAGGCGCACCTACAGGATGACAGACAAGTGGACTACTGAGAGATCACATTACGTCTGCCAGTTACAGCTCATTAAATTTCACTCGGTGTACTCGCATTTACTCCGACATGTACAATTAACACATTATTCCTTCATCCAAACCTCAGAAATCAAAACCGTAGAAGTCTTTGTTATAGACAATCGTATAATTAGATCCAAATTAGCCTCATTTACAGTCAGAGTGGAAATAAAAAACACCACCACAATAACATGCACTTATAAGGATTTCCAATGTCTCAAGGTTTATTTGAACAAATTGTGTGAATACTTTTTCTTGAACCTTCTGCTGTACATAATGAAAGAAAGGGGTGTGTGTGTGTGCCCACCTGTTTAAACTGTTTGTAGAGAACTTTGCTTATGGGATCAGATGGCTTAACCTTCCCAGCCAGAACCGACGAGAGCATGTTCCCCAACGTGACCATGCCCAGAATCTGCCTACAGGGAGAAAACCAGACACCAGACTGAGACACACCTTCCTCCACTTGTTTCTTCTTACATCTGTTTGATCATTTTGCTATTTTTGGGTCAATGACATGACACCCCAGTCATGTTTAGTCCAGATCTATTAAGTCTCAATCTTTGTCCTAGAAGACATCAGCACTGCACATTTCGGGTGTCTCCGATCTCCGAAACACTTGGAGTCTCTAATGAGACGATGATATAAATCAACGTCAAATGAGCAGTGCTGGGTACACAAATGTCCAGGATATCAGAATGTATGAAGCTATTCAAAATAACTAAATAATAAATAAAAAAAACAACAAAAAAAATTCATATTGACATTGACTTTCTATTGACTTTCAAAGAAGCTTTCAATATCTGAATTAACTTGTAATAATTTTAGACAAAGATTTGTATATAAAATAAAGTACTATTAATATTAGGGCTGGGCAAAAAAAAATTGATTTTTCGATTAATAGTTTTTAAAATGTGGTCGATTCAAAATTGATTCTAAAAGGCCACGAAACTATTTTTTTTTCCATATTTATTAATCCATCCCCCAAAAGCCAGTATTACTTTTCCTACACTGTTTATAGGCTTGTAGCCTCCATGTGAGATTTTGTGTTTGTTTTATCTTAAACATAAAATAATCTGATCCTGTTTGATCAAGGCATGCGACTGTTCTGACTTTTCAGCATCAATTATTCATCTTGCATCAAAATCCTGTCTATTCATTGAATGCATTTGAAATATAGAGTCGGGTCCTGTTTTAATGTACCCAAGTGTACCTAAAATAAAAAGAGTTTAAGAGTTCTTAAATTTCTTTTTATTAATTAACCACTTGTAAACTTATGTTCACTGTTCTATTTAAAAAATATAGGATTTGTATTAAATCTATCATGATAGAGTCGAATTCGAATCGGAACATCTGAATCGATACTCAGCCCTAATTAATATATAATTACATGCATACACAAACATTTCTGGTGGGGCAAAAAAGGCGTTCAACTGTCTATAAAACATTACAAAAGAAAATATTTTCAAAAGAAATTAAAAGTTACATGAAAAGAATCATTCAAATACAACTATTTTTATAATAGCATTCTCCTTTTATTTTATTAAAATTAAACAGTAGTAGTTTTTTTAAAATATTTGTTTTCATATTGTGTGTCAATATCAGTAACTTAAATTAACTTCAGTAAGATATTTTGACCTTTTTATAATATGGCATGGTTAGTACAAAAGTTTTCAGCTCTCGAATGGAATACCCCAAGAAATGTTCGATATTTGTAAAATATTTGCCCTAAAATATATTTAGAAATCTGTTAAAAATATATATATATATATTAACACATGTATTCAAATGTATAAGGGGAAAAATACTTAGAAATATAGTGGAAAACAATTATACAATTTTTCTTTTGTGATGATATGTAATAAGAACTTCTTTTTTTTAAACAAGGTTTTTGATGGATTTCACCTCCTCATTGTTTCAGATATCTTTATTAACGCAGTATATAATAGGTTAACTGGTTACCAAAATAACTGGTTTCTGAATGAATGACCTACCCGCCGTCATCCACCACGGGTGCTTGGTCAAAGGCCTTCTCTTTCAGGATCTGAATGGTCTTCTTGATGGACACTAAAGGCAGCACAGTCAGTGGGGCGGAGAGTCGGAGCTCCTGTAGAGTCAGATTCCACCACCTACCGAGAGAAAGACAGTAAAAGCTCACGGTAAGAAGACACACAGACAGAGTAATCTGGGAGAGTGAACATGCCTCCACATATAGAAGCTTAACTGTAGCAATAATGCAGCCTAGTGTAATAACAGACGCAGAGAGAGACTATATTTGCAGAGGATATCAGTGTATAAATAACAAGGGTGCTTCCAAAGACAACATGTGCACGTGTGTATACACTCACCATTGCTTCTTGACAACAAGATCCTCTTCACTCAGGAAGCCCTTTTCACACATCCACTTGTCACTAAGAAATTTAGACCTAAGGGGGAGAAAAAAGCATTTTAGGTCAAGCCAAGAGTGTACTAATATAGCCGACTGCCTATTATTTTTAAGATAAATCTCAAGTATAGTATGCAACGATAAACAGTTCAGACCACAGTTTCAAAAGCGTGGTACATTGTCGTCAAATGACCCTGATGCTGAACTATGTTTACATTACCAAGTGGCTTTTCAGTTCTGAGGAATGCTGGGTGCACTGCATCATGCGCATTACGTTTCCAAATGCATGTTATGAGTGACTCAAACTCATATCAGATCCAGAGATGAGTTCATGTAGAGCAGCATTTACTGTAAACAGTTGCTCTGAGACACTGGATCACATGCAACTGAACACAGCTGAACCACCCAGAGTACATATTTAATTAAATCACAGCCCATGTGATTCGATAATCGCACTAAGCTTTATCGTGATTTTGGTTTTATTTAGATCAATAGTGCAACCCTTGGAAACAGTATGCGACACAGTGGGAAAATATGCATACTATGTATTGTACACATCCTGCATTTGAGGAACAAGAATGCTGTATTGGGGAGTATTTCACTAAAAGTAGTTATTTTTCCTGAAATCACTATTTGTTTCTCAAAAAAAGTATGTTTTAGAAAATTGGTTATTTTAGATGGTTTATGTAAATTAAGTGTGTGTATGCGCGCGTGAATGCATGTATAAAAACGCTGATTAACAGCCGCTACTATATCAAGGTGTATTCTCTAGTTTCATTAGTTGTATGTAGTGTACATTTATCCGTTTAATCTTGTTAAACATCATGCTACAATCCTTGTTGGTTATGTTTTGAATAGATATACATTGGTAAAAGATATTTCCTCTAAAAGTATTTCCTCTAAAATTGATACGGTTTGTGCAGCTAACTGACTCATTTAACCACTATCTTAAGATTAGCATAGTTCAGTAGACAAGACTAAACAAACCGTAAGTAGCTTGTATTTTGGGAAGCTACAGCTTCAAAGAAGATTCTCAACACTGGTAGAACGGTGGCATACAATTCTGAACATACCGGCTGTCTAGATTTAAGTCTAAAACATCACAATAGTATTGCTGTTGCTTAATCTACCAGGCAACACAAAACACACATTCACACGACAGCTAAGCACACTAGAATGCTGGGAACAGCGAAACCTACATGTAGTTGCGGATGGAGTCGGGAAGGATCACCACACAGCGCTGGCCTTCCTTCAGCTCTTTGGCCACATGCACTGCTGCAGACATGGCTGTGCCTGAACTACCACCTACAAAGAGTGATCGAGAACCGACATTAGATAACCAATTTCACACACATTAAATGTGAGAGATGTAGTACAAGTCACATACCGCACAGAAGACCCTCCTCTCTGATTAGCATACGATACATGGAAAAGGACTCGTCATCATTGGACTTGTACCAACTATCCACCACCTGAGACAGAAAATTTGTTTAAAAAAAAAAAAAAAACTTAAAGGATTTTGTTTAGCATGAATTAAGTGTGATATCAAAATCTGATGACCAAATTCTTATTTCACGATAATGATATACATCACGATATAGATATTTTATCTAATTTCTGTTATTAAAAAGAAGAAAAAAAAAGAAGCAAAATTACAAACAATAGGACAAATACAATAATGAATTCAATATGAATTAATCAAATAACATTTCTCAGGTGCAATAGGTTGCATAGTCTTTACCGTATTAATTAAATAAAAAATGTATTCCCAAGGCAAAAAATGAATAAATAAAAAATTATCCAGTCAAGACCAGTAAGTTATTTTCTCTTTTGTTTGATTCACATTAATGACAGAGCAGGAGGTAGGTATATTAGGCTGTTGTCACTTTAAGACAAAACCCAACTGTTTACTTTCACTTGAGACATTACTGGCTGTGTTTACATGAATACTTCATAAGAAGGGCATTTTGACATAATTGCGTGTGTATTCGACCATTTAAGAGCAATAAGACATAAAAGAGGACTGAATTTGCGATCAAATGCTGAGAGATACAGCTTTCTGTGCACCAGCTTACGCTGGATGTTTTTTCACTGCTTATTTTGCTTTTTAACATCGCACATGTAGGCACCAAATTCGCGATCGCCTTCTGAGAGAGGCAGCTTTCCCTGTGCGGACTTTGGCACCGCACCGAGTTCCTTTTCAGGATATATTACACTTACAACTTTTTGAAATCAAGCATATCCCGCTCTTTATATTCTCATTCATGCATTTCATTTATTGAAGTGTCAATAAGTGCTATATATTTACATATATTAACAAAATCTCTAACGATAGACATTTAATACCCACACACACACACACACACACACACACACACACACACACACACACACACACACACACACACACACACACACACACACACACACACACACACACACACACACACACACACACACACACACACACACACACACACACACACACACACACACACACACACACACACACACACACACACACACACACACACACACACACACACACACACACACACACACACACACACACACACACACACACACACACACACACACACACACACACACACACACACCAAAAATTAGCATATTGTGATAAAGTTCATTATTTTCCATAATGTAATGATAAAAATTAAACTTTAATATATTTTAGATTCATTGCACACCAACTGAACTATTTCAGGTCTTTTATTGTTTTAATACTGATGATTTTGGCATACAGCTCATGAAAACCCAAAATTCCTGTCTCAAAAAATTAGCATATCATGAAAAGGTTCTCTAAACGAGCTATTAACCTAATCATCTGAATCAACTACTTAACTCTAAACACCTGCAAAAGATTCCTGAGGCTTTTAAAAACTACCAGCCTGTTTCATTACTCAAAACCGCAATCATGGGTTAGACTGCCGACCTGACTGCTGTCCAGAAGGCCATCATTGACACCCTCAAGCAAGAGGGTAAGACACAGAAAGAAATTACTAAACAAATAGGCTGTTCCCAGAGTGCTGTATCAAGGCACCTCAGTGGGAAGTCTGTGGGAAGGAAAAAGTGTGCAAAAAAACGCTGCACAATGAGAAGAGGTGACCTGACCCTGAGGAAGATTGTGGAGAAGGACCGATTCCAGACCTTGGGGGACCTGCGGAAGCAGTGGACTGAGTCTGGAGTAGAAACTTCCAGAGCCACCGTGCACAGGCGTATGCAGGAAATGGGCTACAGGTGCCGCATTCCCCAGGTCAAGCCACTTTTGAACCAGAAACAGCGGCAGAAGCGCCTGACCTGGGCTACAGAGAAGCAGCACTGGACTGTTGCTCAGTGGTCCAAAGTACTTTTTTCGGATGAAAGCAAATTTTGCATGTCATTCGGAAATCAAGGTGCCAAAGTCTGGAGGAAGACTGGGGAGAAGGAAATGCCAAAATGCCTGAAGTCCAGTGTCAATTACCCACAGTCAGTGAGTCTGGGGTGCCATGTCAGCTGCTGGTGTTGGTCCACTGTGTTTTATCAAGGGCAGGGTCAATGCAGCTAGCTATCAGGAGATTTGAGCACTTCATGCTTCCACCTGCTGAAAAGCTTTATGGAGAAGATGTCATTTTTCAGCAAGACCTGGCACCTGCTCACAGTGCCAAAACCACTGGTAAATGGTTTACTGACCATGGTATTACTGTGCTCAATTGGCCTGCCAACATTCCTGACCTGAACCCCATAGAGAATCTGTGGGATATTGTGAAGAGAAAGTTGAGAGACCCAAGACCCAACACTCTGGATGAGCTTAAGGCCGCTATCGAAGATCCTGGGCCTCCATAACACCTCAGCAGTGCCACAGGCTGAGATTTCGGAAATTTTGGGTTTTCATGAGCTGTATGCCAAAATCATCAGTATTAAAACAATAAAAGACCTGAAATATTTCAGTTGGTGTGCAATGAATCTAAAATATATGAAAGTTTAATTTTTATCATTACATTATGGAAAATAATGAACTTTATCACACTATGCAAATTTTTTGAGAAGGACCTGTATAATATATATATATATATATATAGAGAGAGAGAGAGAGTCATACCGCCCAGCCCTACATCAAAACATCTATTATTTGCTATTTTCATTTGGGAAATTGATCAAATATATCGTACCATGATCAAAAATGGTGCAGACTGCAAATAAAAACTGGCAAACACTAATAAAAGTCAACAGAAGATTTCCTAACCTTTCTACAACATTCTCACTGAGGCTCTTTTAGAGTTCACAGTTAGTGTTCCCACTTGGCAGGTTTTATCAGATAAAAACGATCTCTGGTGCGATTGCTCTGTTAGTGTAGTTCATTTGAAAAAGTGTGAACGCCAAACTAGCGGACCAAGACCCACCATCAAACAAACTCGGTGCAGTCTGAGTGAATATGACCACGGACCAAAGACCGTGTCATGTTGCAATGTTATTCATTATAGTTCAGAACAGGCATTTTCGTGCAGCAGATCTTGTTTGTGTGTGCAACAGAAGAATTTCTGGTGCTATTTTGACTCTTTTACACACAAGCCATTCATGAGTTCTCAGCTAAATATGTATGCACATACAACAGTGCATTTAGCCCAACAAATAGAATTGTTTTCCGTATAGTGGAGGCAACGTATAGTGGAGGCAACAGCGACTCTGGCTGACACAGCCATGGAACTATGACAAACAGAAAGTATCTCAAACTAAGGAAATAAACTGAAAATGTCAAAGTGATAGTCTGGTGACAAAATAAAACATGATGCGCCGATGTGGCGAGGGGAAGCCGAGCCATAGGCCTACATCGGAAAACAGAGGACTAACACTGGCAAAAGAAACATGCAAATAGGTTCTAGCAGGGGCAACTACATAGGCATGTGCAACTAAGTCCATATCTGAAGCACTTACACCTTTTAGTACATGGCTTGTTGCACCCACATTTGGTCAACTCCCAACAACTCTCTGCAACAGGTGGAAGTGGAGTCCAGAAGACTTTCCACTCTTCGTTCTTTTTAACCCATCCCCAGTCGGATGGGCTCGGCATTTGTGGATGGTGCTTCAATGCCTGTCCCCACACGTATCCAGCCTCATAAGAAGCACGTTTTGCATGCTCTTTGAGTGCTGCTTGAGTTGGTGGGATCAAGTCATATTGTCTTTGCTTTCTGGCAAAGAGATCAAGCCTGGCCTCGTTCACAGTGGTGACATCGCTGGACCTGTCATACATTAGCACAACAAATCTCTCCAAAGCTTGCAGGTCACTATCCTCCACTGCAGAGGGACATTTGCTGAGTCTTGCAAATGTGTTTGAGACCTCATCACACATGTCCCATGTTTCCAGGCAGACTTCTTTAATTTGCCATGGACGGATGACACAATGTCACAACCACTGAGGGCATGGAAGAAGAGGATCCCACGTGTTTTCTCTGGTCCTATGGCTGAAACCACCTCATGTATAGGGATCTATCTTGGATCAACCATCTTCGTTCATCCAATGCCATTTATATCCCGTGCGATCTGTACACCATCCAGTTAACTAAAACCCCATTAACCTTGGCTCGGCTCTACCGCGCTGGCACAACCTGTCAATTCAGGTGCGGCTATCTAACTGTTTTGGGGTAGATTAGACAGCATTTGGGATACTAACTTTACAATTAGCTGACATTGAACCCCACTCTGAGTTTAACAGCAGTGATATATCACCAGTGTGCCCAGGTAGTGCAGATATTCACTCTTGTCTAATCTATCTATAATCAACAAATCAACACAACTGTATTTTGATGCGTTAAAAGTTGTTCTTTAGAATAATCTAAAACATATAAAATAAAATGACACTAAATCGTCCTTAATGAAAAAAATAATAATTATATCGGAAAATTGATCTTTTGAGGATCCAGGGGTCGGCCATCTTGAAAATAGAAATTTCAAGTGGCTGAGAGTGTTTTCTTGTCAAGCAACCCTTAGAGACTGCTCATACCAATTTGCATGCTTATGTCACTAACTAAACAATTATATCGCTTAACTGCTCCATTTAGGTGGTGGTAATCTTGAAAAAAAAAGGTCGCCATCTTGAAATTTCAAGTGGCTGTGGGCGGTTTCTTGTCAAATGACCCTTTGAGACAGCTCATGGCAATTTTCATGCTTGTATCACCAACTAAATGATTTCTTAAGCCTAACTGCTCCACTAAGGTGGTGGCCATCTTGAAAAATGGCCACCATCTTGAAATTTCAAGTAGCTGGGGGTGGCTTATTGTCTAGTGACCATCAGAGACTGCTCATTCCAATTTTCATGCTTGTATCACCAAATAAACCACTATATCACTTAACTGCTCCACTAAGGTGTCGGCCATCTTGAAAAATGCTCGCCATCTTTAAATTTCAAGTGGCTCGGACAATTTTCTTGTCAAGTGACCCATGGAGACTGCTCATGCGAATTTTCACGCTTGTATCATAAACTGAACGATTATATCACTTAGCCGCTTCACTAGTAGCAGTTCCGTAGCAAAATATGTCATAAAAGCTGGATTTTTTTTTGTATCGCTTGGTTCGGTGTTAAAAATAATAGTATGAATGCCAAACCAACCAGGACTAAATGCATTCTTTTCTTTTTTGTTCCGGACCAAAAGAATCGAACTACAAGTGTGAACACATCCTCAGTTACACATCCTCAGAGGCAATAGCCTCTACTATGGCTTAAAACCATATGTATCCATGTACTTCAAGATTTGAATATCTGACAAATATTTAAATAAGTGTGCATCCTTTCTAAGTAGCTTGTCTCTATACAGTGTATGGCTTTTTTTTCTTTCTTTCTTTTTTTCTTTTTTACAGTTCTGCTTTAAAACTACCCTTATTGGTCTAGGCTAAATATGACAATAGGTTGAATGGCAACCACTGGAAAGGCATGACAATTTTAGGAGATCATCAATAAACATCAAATGTCATTTCAACTACATCAAAACCTAATCTGCAAATACACACTTACAGATCTGTCCAAAACAGTGGGGATGAAGTCATATCCGATGCCCTCCACCTCATACTGAGTCTTATCAGTCTTATTCAGCTCCTCTGGCTCAGCAAGGATGGAGCCCTCAGGATCCACTCCAACTATCTGAGGAGAAAAGACAAACACATTATAGGCGGTGTAAAAATGGAAACAAGTGTCTCTCCAAAGTAATGAATATTCAGAATTCCTTTGAGTAATAACTATGATGTGAAATAAAAGCTCATTTTTAAAAAAGAATACTTTAAGAAATAGTAATAAAAGATAATGCCAAAGTACTTAAATCAGGTAAAATCAGATAAATGAATAAACTAAAGAAACCATGTTCATTGATAGCTGTATCAGAATTCATGAACCGATCTGAGTCTCACCTTAATATCAGGGCATTTCTCCTTCAGCTTGCGGGCGATACCAGTGATGGTGCCACCAGTGCCAGCTCCAGCCACCAGCATGTCTATTCTACCTACAGAGGGAAAACACAAATACATGGCTTCAACATTAGTCATATGCAGTGATTCTTAACCTTTTTGACTTTTTCTTTAACCTTTTGTCAATATTTTGGCCATATTATATAGGCCATATTATCTGATGTCAGCTGTATATGTAAATCAATAATATGACTAATATAACTAAAATTTAGGGCTGGGTAAAAAAATATTGATCTCAATTTTAATCAATTCTCATATTGAAGAACCAATATCAATTCTCAAATTCCAAGAATGTAGGCCATCTTTTAGTCTATGCTGAGTAGAAACATAATTATGTAATTATAAAGTTAGTATTATCACTTTTTCATTATTGACATTCCTTGGGTGTAATTTAAGTGTTTGTGTACAAATCATTTATTTTTTTGACCTTCAATATTATAGTGTAGTATCAACTGACTTCCTGGATAGTTTCCAGCATTAGTTTTCCTTGAGAAAATGTGCCATGTACTGATTTATATTCAATTTAATCAACATTGAATTGAAAGCTTGAGAATCAAAATCAAATGGAGAAATTTGTGTATTTGTGTCACAACCCAGCCCTACTCAATTTAAATAATTGTAAGACTTATCTGGGCTTTCTGAAAGTTTGTCGAGGGCCCCTAATGAGCCCCGGGTCCCTGGTTGAGAACCAATGGTAAATTATGAGCTTTTTTATAAAAATAATCCAATTGACTGAAGCGAGAGGTTAATGATTAATTTAGAAAAAGCCACAATGTTGCTTCTACACAAATTCTGCAGTTACCGTCACACTGGTCCAGAATCTCCTCTGCAGTGGTGTCATAGTGGGCCAGGGGGTTGCTGGGATTACGGTACTGGTCCAAAATGTGAGCATTAGGAATCTCATTCTTCAAACGCCAAGCCACACCCACATGAGACTCAGGAGAGTCAAAACGGGCAGAGGTAGGGGTACGAACAATCTCTGCACCCAGAGCACGGAGCACGTCCACCTGGGAGCATGTAAGGACACGAAACGCTATTCAAACACACATTCACATGCCTTGAAAATATCGACAGAATTCAAGTGGATTTACTGTACACCCACACCATATTTATTTTTATAATTTCACCTTTTCCATGCTCATCTTTTCAGGCATGACAATGATGCAGCGATAACCTTTTACTGCTGCTGCTAGGGCAAGTCCAATACCTGAAAAACAAAAAGAGTTACATTTATTCATTTAGCAGACAATTTTATCCAAAATTCAACAAGCTTCAAGTGCTAGCAATACGACGTTTTAAACATTGTCCAGAAAAGTACAATCTAGAACAAGGAGGGATATCAGAAATAGTGAGAGCATAGAAAAACTTTAGATTTTTTCTTATCCATCAGTCTCTATCACCATTTAAGATCAATAATCTTAACTAGTTTGTAGATTAGTGAATGTTAGAAATGTTGAATAACACTTAGCATACTGTATTTGTGCAGTAATTCTTTTGACTTTGGTGCCATACTCGTTGGCACATGACATGTTTAACTGGTCCTCCAGCATTCCAGTGTCTGGATTAAACTAAATGGAACAGAGGCGGTTTCTCAACATGGTACAGGTAAAAACTAGTACTTTCAAGAAAACTATTAAAAGACATGACGAGAATTAAGTATTATTATGCCAAATGGTGCACACACACACACCTGTGTTTCCTGATGTTGGTTCAATGATAGTGTCTCCAGGTTTAAGGACGCCATCTTGCTCAGCATCCTCTACCATTCGAAGACTGATTCTGTCCTTCACGCTTCCACCGGCATTGAAGAACTCGCATTTAGCCACTAGACAATGATAGAAAAACCAAAATAAAATTAATTTATATATATATATATATTTCGTAGCTTCGTAAACCATTTTTTCCATTAGGCATGTTGTTAATTCCAAATCAATAACTTGTCCCCTAGATTATAAATTCAAACTTCACTGTATGTATAGTTTCTTTATAATAGGAGTGTATGGAGCAGTAGCAAATTTTATTTGTTACAGCACTTAGATTATTTCGGTCCAAAAATGTGCTTACTTTACAGGTAACTCAATGTACAGGTAAATCAGTGGTTCTTAACCAGGGGACTTGGCCCACTAGGAGTCATCAGTAAATTTCCAATGGGACTTCAAGTTATCTTTTAAAAAAGTAATTAAAATAAAAAGTGTGAATTCTAGACCTACACATAAAAATAAAATATTGACTACATTTGTAATGAATACACATTTTTGTAGTTATGCCGAAATGTAAGATATTTTATCAGGTAGAAATTGAGAAAGAAATATTGGTGGAGCCTTTGAATATTGTTGTGGACAGTGGGGGTCTTGCAGTCAAGAAAAGTTGAGAGCAACACAAATAACGTTGGGTTATATATACACGTACCTGTGTGAAATATTTATACAGCAAATACATGGTGCACTTAATTCGATGTAAAGCATTTACTGTCCAACCTGAACCCCCCCCTCCATCACAACCACACGCAGTCGCAAATTTAAATATGTACAGCTAATTCTACGTCTGTATTGCCACAGCCTGTCGGCTCAACTGGCCAAAGGGTAATCTTGTTCACATGATATCACTAGATATATTGAATCCCCATTATAAAGCTCATTAAAACATTTAGGATCAAAAGGCTTTGACTTCCACACAATAACACTTTCAAACAATGTTTTTTTAAAAAAGAGGGGCTTAACTACAGCCCTGCGACAGGGGTGACCCAGGCGACTAAACTCACTCACCTTTCACAAAAGAAAAGAATGACTGCCGCCATTTTGTGAGCCTGGTTTTGTCAAAGAATGCATTGGGTTTCAATTTAGGTCCTTGAGTACATTGACAGAAAGTTTTTGTTCCAAACCAAACCAAAATATACAATGCAACAACCTGGCCATGTGAGGTATGCATCTGCTGCAACACGCAATACATTCCTCCCTGGAGGAACTACTAAGTGGTATTTTGAAGGCCCTTGATTTTATCGGAGGAACATAATTGTACTTTTTCCAGCAGATCAAGCCATCTTTGGAATTTTGTATTTGAACTTTCGTTTTTGCGGTAGCTCTGTATATTTCAATGGCATCGCTGTCGAAGAGTAATTAGCTGGTGAAATGGATTTACTTATTGTAGAGTAAACGAAAGTTATCATGAGCATTGTATTGTTTGAAGCGGATCTCATAACAAATGTATTTAGACCAGTGAGATTTTAAAATGAGCTGTTCATTCATAAATCTGTAAGATCTTAACTTCATGCTGTAGAAATACAAACCAGAAGACAGAACACAACGAGTGCAGCGCTGAAAAGGGGTGGGCTACATAAGATCAGTAGAATTGATTAAGTAAAAAAAAAACAAATAAAAAAAAAACAAAGACAGTTCTTTAATTCCATCAGCTATTCGTGGATGAGCATAAACTCAGAGTTTCAAACTCTGGGTTGACTGAACTAACTCCAGGCCATTTTACTGGAACCGATAACCGCAATTAAGGTTTGGGTTCATTTGAACCAAGAGTTTATGTAATGGCAAACACTGGATTTCTTAGGATCTTCACTCATGAAAGTGTATCAGGGAGGTGTTCCATAAAACAGATTCATTCTTCCAAATCAATGGCTGCATCCAAAATCACAGTAAGTACTTCTAAATAAGTTCTTTGTGACCGTTAAAAAAAATACATTCTATACAGTATGAATGTGTGAAGTATGGATGGATGTATTACATCTGCATACATGTTGTCACTGTTATGTGACCTAGTGTCATTTGCATTACTTTGCTGCCATTCGCAACTTCTCTCCGATGGCCTCATGGGAAAGTAAAGTGTCTATTGGATTCATACTTCAGAATCTCAGCAGTAGTAATGGGTCACTTTTTGCCTACCATTTCATATATTGTGAATTCAGACATACCATTTACATACGGTTTATCGCCTACCATGTAGTACGGAAGATGCAGCTTATTTCTAAAAATAGATGGTGTTAAATGAGTAGTTCACTTCAGAAGTAAAATGTCCTGATAACTTACATCATCTAAGATGTTCATGTCTTTCTTTCCTCGGTCTAAAAGCAATTAATGTTTTTGAGGAAAACATTCCAGGATTTTTTTTTTTCCCATATAGCGGACTTCAATGTGGCACAACAGTTTGAAGGTCCAAAAATTCACCCTACGCTACCTTTATGAACCGGAACACGCGTGACATTTCAATGTAATTATGTGATGCGTGGCGCATCGCAGTGCTAGTGCAAGATGAGCATTTGTAGTTAAAAAGTATAGATTCTTTTATTTTTATTTTTAAAATGACTGATCATTTCGCTAGATAAGACCCTTATTCCTCGGCTGGGATCGTGTCGAGCCCTTTGAAGCTCCATTGAAGCTGCAATTTGGACCTTCAAACCGTTGTACCCCAGTGAAGTCCACTATATGGAGAAAAATCCAGGAATTTTTTCTTCAAAAACTTTAATTTCTTTTCGACTGAAGAAAGACATGAACAACTTGGATGACATGGGGGTGAGTAAATTATCAGGACATTTTTATTCTGAAGTGCACTCAAAATGCTTGAATGAACTGTGACTCAGTATTGTCAGTCTAGGAACGTTTGCTACTTCACGTCCTCAATCAGCTGAGAAGAGTGAAACCCAACACCTGCATTCCTCCTTCCAGCACTCCACCCCTTACTTCCCAATGCAGACATACGTGCCGATACACTTTACAGGCTGTCCTTAAATCATGTGATCTTTTGGGTTGGAAGACACATCCTCGGCACATATTTTATAGATACTCACAAAGCTCACACTTGAGGCCAAAAGCATTGGGAATCTTGTTCATGCGGACCAGTGGGGTATCTCCAATCTTGCTTAAGATGTTGGGGAGGATACTGGGTGTCTCTGTCCTGTGAGAAAAGGGAGCTTGTCAAGCCGTTACACACGCACTACCACAAACACACATTAAGGTAAACGTCAATCATAAAATAACCACAATGGAACTGACTGAATCATTGTGCCTCGGCAGACTGTGACATTGGTTTATGTGTGGTAAAAGTCTGGTCATTCACTGTTACATTTCATTCTTCCTGGAAAATCACTGTTGTTAAACAGGAGTTGTTAAACTTGAATGGTCATGAATGGTAATTCATGTGTAGAAAGAAAGCAGATTTTTAATATTAACTGAAAAATTATAATAACAATAATAATATTTACTTCTTAATTTCTTCATTTTCAAAAGTTATCTGGCTTTACTTTAAAGTTTCTCCTTTGTTGTCAAGAGTTTTTATTTATATATTGTGCAGCATAATTTATTATATAAAAGTATATATTTTTTAATAATTTAGAACCTCAATGTTAACACATACATGCATACAGTAGCAACAATATAAATTAGTAGCGGTATAGAAGGCAATTTTATGGTGTAGGTAAACACATCAAGTGCCTGCATAGTTTGATTTTAAAACATCCTGTTTGATGTTAAAACAACCCTATGCCCTAACCACTAAACACACTCTTAAAGGGTTAGTTCACCCAAAAATTAAAATTGTCATCATTTACTCACCCTCATGTTGTTCCAAACCAGTATAAATGTCCTTGTTCTGTTGAACACAAAGGAAGATATTTTGATGAATGTTTGTGACCAAACAGTTACTGGTCTCCATTGACATCCATAGTATGAAAAAAATACTATGGAAGTCAGTGGTGCCCCACAACTGTATGGTTAACTGACATTCTTCAAAATGTCTTCCTTTGTGTTCAGCAGAACAAAGAAATAAAGGTTTATACAGAACAACTTGAGGGCGAGTAAATGATGACAGAATTTCCACTTTTGAGTAAACTATCCCTTTAAAATCTATGTACTGACAAACATGAATTCTTAGGAAAGCATATAACAGCTTTAAGGTGCTGCATTCTTACCGTTGGAAGTGGTTGTGGGGCGACTCTGTGTTTGGGTCACCAAGTTTCCAGGTGCATCTACTGGGCAAATCTGGTCGAATCCATTTCCTCTCCATGGTGGCCTCTGATCCATTCTCCATGTGCTCTCCATTAATACTCTTCACATGGTGACTGTTTGTTTCATTCACATGGGCTGTGCCGTTCACACTTAACTTTTGTCCAGCATTTCCATTTAAGACGGCATCGACTTTCAGCTTGGCATCCATGTTGATGCCAGATTCTCCATTTGCAGCATTTGTGAGGACCTTGGCAGCATGTGGGCAGATGGGACCAGTCCCAGCGGACTCTGAACTAGATGGTACTGATGGCATGGCTTACCTGAGAGGAAACATTTTAAGTGTCAGTCACCAGGCTTTCCTTTGTACTTACTGTTTTACAGTATCCGATCACCAAAGAACTGTTATAAACATTATTAGGAAACATTACGCAACATCATAAATGTGGGCGTATCACTCTAGCAGTTCATTCTGGTTTTCACTATATTAATGTTTAAATACAGTGTTCATGTCATCCAAGTGCTTATGCAACACTGACAGATCACAACATGCCATTTAAGAAGACAAACCACTGTACAAGTTCCATGAAAGTCTCAAACACCCTCCTAAAAGATAATATTTATGATAAAATGCTTTACTTCATTTACATATCTCAATGTATGATTACACTTGCGTGCTTAAAGACAGTAAGAGGAAGAATACAAAACTTTATCATTTAGAATGTGTACAAAAACACTCACTTCTTGATAACAATATCTATTAGATTAGACCTATAAATCTCTTTGGTCTTGATCGTCAAACATGAAGATAAAACAAGCACCCTTTTATTGCCTCAACTTCCTCCTAGTCAAAGCATGAATAAGCAAAAGTTGATCGCATATACAAATCAAACAAACAAACAAAAAAAAACTACTAATGATCAACACAGAGAAGGAGATGCAATGGAATCCAGGTGATATGGACAATTTTAAACCAGTGGGAAACTGCCAATGAATTTTCTTATATAGATGCTGGAGATGTTTAGGTTTCTCTTGCAATGAACATTACAGTGATACACAACACCAACAAAGCATTTCCAAAGAGGGAGAAAAAATTCTCAAGAATTTCACTGACATCAGAGATGTTTTGACTGTAGCTTTTACTAACTGCATGTTATCTCTGCTCTCAATTGACAGCATAATTAGTTACATAATCATAGAAGAGTCATCCATACTCTGAAAAGAAGCTACTGTAAACTCAACACAGTGAAATAAGAAACTTCTGCTTTTCACAAACGACCTTCAAGGAAGAGGTGTGGCTTCTAGACAGCTGAGATGATGCAAAGCCAGCTAGTACAGAGGGATTCACTCCTACAAATCTTGTTTAGTCATGTCAGTCACAACACTGAAAAAATATCAAAGAAAAAAAAAAGGTCCTCAACCATCTTCACAAAAAAAAAAAAAAAAAAATCAACCTGAGGAAACGTAAGACTAAACCACAAAATTTGATAAGAAAATACCGTTAGCTGGTTAAAGGCTGTCTCAAGAAATCTCTGATTTGAGATCCTAACAATTTTTATTTGATAAATGTACATTTATAAACTCTTCAACAGCCGCTGACATTTATAACAACATACATTTAATAATAATAATAATAATAAAGCAAAGAGAGTTTTGGTGGGCTTTAAAAATAATCGCCAGTCATCCTCTTTAATGATAGTGAATAATGAATTAAAAAAATGACTCCAATGAATTATAAATTGGAGATCTCCACCGCTATGTAGGTATAAGTTGTCGAACATGTAAGAGCTCCACATCAATGAACGAACAAGGTAAGTATGCTGACGCAATCGCGTGGCTATTGCATTGTGCTCGCGCTGATCGTGATGCTGACGCAGGGGCTCGATTTCATCATGAGCGCGCCGCATTCTCATCACTTACAACATTTAATTTTAAATTATTTCTGTGTGGGAAAACTCTTCTGTGGAATGCAAGCGATTAGGATATGTTCCTTAGATACAAACAACACCATTGTGTAGTAATGTCGCAGATTGATGCTTTTACCGTGTCTTGGTCGTTATCAATAAAAGGGTTATCTTTAGGGTTTAAAGATAACGTTAGGACTAAAATACGAACAGTCATTTTTACTCACCTGACTATCAGATAGAGACGAACTTGCGAGTCGGTGAGATCCGATTACATAGATGACCTATCCGTATGTGAAAAGAAGTCGGCTTGCCAGCAGCTCACATGCGTTAAAGAGTCAAACTGGCGTCCAATCAGGTGGCAGCATACCTTGTTGGGGTCGAGTGCTGATTTGCTGTTTGTTCTTTTCTCCTAACCAATGGAAATGTCGACATTTAGCCGTGCCCTCGTTCGCAGAAAACACAAGGACAGTTCTGCTATGCTATGAGCTCAAGCTAGTAAACTAACATCGGAGTATTGTGAGCAACTCTTAATAACTAAAAATGTATCGTTTTCAAGTCTGAAATACGAGTATCATTACTTGCACGAATATGAACCTGGCTGTACATATACCGAGATTAAAATATTTGTCAATGTCGTTTTGTAGGTTTACTTAAAAATTACATTTTTTAAAAAGAAACATAGCCCATTAAAACAATCGTCAACAATAACATTATAAATGTAAATTTTATTAATCTGTATCATTCTATTAAGCTGTTTCTATGGACACGTTAGCTAACATACATTCCTCTATTTTATGCTGTCCCTCTCCCAGCACTTTGTCTTTGACCGGTTTGTTACTCTTGCGAGCGAGGTTTTCATTTTCTTGCTTTTTTGAAGATCCCTGAGCCTTTAGCCATTTTTTTCTATTGTCGTAGTGAAACAAACAAAATATTCTTTAGATTCTTAGAGTCTTTAGATTAGCATGTGCTTAATCGTCAGATTATTTACAATATTTTAAGTTTTAAAAAAAGAGGACAGAGTGACAGAATAAAGTACAAAGTTGTATGGAAAACCATCAACTAGATTTGCTGTCATTTTTGATAGCTCAATTTCGTTATTAACTAATCAAAATCGTGTATTCCATAGTGCATAACGCCAAAGACATTTGACACCTAAAAAACCTAGTCCTTCTTGTAAACTGAACTGCATGCGTCTTGCGGAAGAACATTGTAGCCGGGGCTACTTCTATCTGTTTAGGTCTATGAGTCAGGCAGGTACTGGGCTACTCCGCAGCAGTACGACCCGAACAGTCTGAATAGTAACACTTATTATATGCGGACCGTAGTGATTCAGGATAAGACAAAAACACGGTTTGGATTCATGATGTACTCGCTCATTTTATATTTTTTGTCCCTGAGTTCTATATGGGCAACCCCCTTTTCCCTGAGCATGTTATTGGCCAAGGCTTTCCGTCCCGGGGAAGAGCTTCTCATCTATCACAAGCCTCTATAAAACACAGTAGTTGGCATCATAAAACCTTTTTTTCCACATGATTTCTTTTAAAATATATTATTTGGGGTTTAAACCATTTTGCCCAAATAGAAGTAAAAAATATCAGGTACAGTAGGCTACCTTTAAAGAGACTTTTCTTAAATGAACTTTAAACATTGACCTCTTAAATAGTAGGACTAAGTTACCATATCATTGACATGTTAATCATCCAAATGTGGTTTTGTTATGAATATGAAGGTCATTTGTTGTGTGACCTGATACTATCCATTATGTGGATATCACCCTTTCCTGAAATTAAAATCATTTTTGCAACATGCATTAATCTCTTCTTGAGATCACAACAAATTTGAGAACAGCTTTATCAATTCTGATAAATCAAAGAGTATTAAATCACTGGGTTAAGAAATCAAGAAACAATCACTAAGTGGAAACACAGTAAAATAACAGTATAATCACATATAGAATATATTGACTGAAAAGTAAAATGACTAAGGTATTTTTTATTGAAAAGCAAACAAATCTTGAATAAAAAGATGGGAGGACAAAGAAATCAGGGAAGGAAATAAATTCAACAATTATCACATTTCATCAGGAGAGAGCAGGACAGGGTTCGGGGACTGAATGTTGGTTTCAAGAAAGAAGGAAATTTTAAAATCGTCCAGAGCGTTCTCGATCTCTTGACCGCCTTCTCTCTCTGTCTCTTCCTCCACCTCCACCGCCGCCGCCGCCTCCTCCTCCTCCTCCTCCACCTCTATTGCGTTCCCTAGAACGAGAACGGCGTTCACGGGAACGTGAGCGGGAGCGATGCCTGTGTAGGAGAGAAAATAAATTAACTAACGAGACCAAAACCTGTTCATTTATACACTACCATATATAATGTACAGAACTGTTATACAGAAAATAAGATTTTTTTGTATTAATACTTAATTCAGCAAATAACCATTCAATTAATCAAAAGTGACAGTAAAGAAATGTATAATATAACCCCAATTCGAGAAAAGTTGGGACATTGAGGATACTAATTGTTGCAGTTTTACAAGTATTTTTATTTGCTTAATCTCGCCTGATACAAGACAGTTGCTCAAGAGTCTCATTGGTCGTCATGTTCTGATTCTCCCTTTCTCCATACAATTTCAGTAGGATACAGATCTGGACTGCAGGAATACCAGTCAAGCACATCCACCCTATGGTGTATTGTCTACAAAACCTACTCTGTTGTAGCACATGCTGAATGAGGCATTGTCTTGCTTCCCAGGAAAGATATTATTACACATTAGCAAGTCACACATGCCGTTTGCACTGAACCATACCAAAGATGTTCGCTTTAACACCCGTCACTAATTAAAGTCTGGATGGTTCCTTTCGTCTTAGGCACCGAAAACTCGATGTCCGTTTTTCCCAAAAGTAAGCTGAAACGTGGACTCATTTGACCGCAGCACACATTACCACAATGTTTTGGTTCATCTGAGATGAGCTCGGCACCATCTCTGCATAGGACTGATGTATAGCTTTCTCCTTGATTAACAGATTCAAGTTGCATTCCCTGATGCAGCAGCAGACTGTTAAGTGACAACGGTTTTAAAAAGTACTCCTGAGCATGTGTGGCTATATTTCACTCAGTAGCATGATGGTTTCTCATGCAATGCCATCTGAGGGTTCAAAGGTCACGCACATTCATCCTTGGTTTCCTGCCTTGCCCTACACAAACAGATTTCTCTGAATTCCCTGAATCTTTTAACAATATTATGTATGCAAGATGGTGAAAGACCTAAATACTTGTATTCTTGTATTGATAAATGTGATTTTAGAATAGTTTGGCAATTCTCTCATGTAATTTGGCACAAAGTGATGAGCCATGATAGCCTACCAGACTCTCGTACATTTCATTTGTACAGAGTCTGGCCACTCTCCATTGAAAAGCGTTAACTTCCTTGAAGGCAGGTACTCTGTTGAAGTTTAAAACTATTGGATCTGCCCAGAGCTACTCTGGATCTGCCGTAACCAATCGCTAACGTTTGGTCGACACACGACTAGCGCATGAGCTCAACATCATCGTTCTCATCCACTCTCTCTGTTCACTTGAAATTGAAAAATTTGACCAGAGAAAACACATAAATATACCGCAAACCCAGACGTAGTACTGAAGGAAAATGAAAATTGAGAAGTACGTAGGAGGGCGGAGCCAGGCTAGAGACAAGACTTTTCTTTGCTTGCAAAAACCGAGATGCTCTTTTCACACTCAATCACAATACCCTCTACTATCACCAAGATAACTTTATTTATTTACCAGTTTCACTTGGATATTCTGTTTGTTTGTTTTTGTTTGTTTTTTTTGCCTATCCTACCTTTTTTGGTGTATTGCAGCCAACAATTGTTTACATTTACAAAATACAATGAATTAATATTTTTTTCTTTGCACTTTTGTTAGTTGAATTAAGTTAAAGAGAATTAAAATTCACAGATTCATGATTTTATTACATTTTACAAAATGTACCAACTTTTCTGGAATTGGGGTTATTACAAAAGATTTTTATTTTGAATAAATGCTGTTCCTTGAACTTTGCATTCATCAAAGAATCATGAGAAAATGTATCTCAGTTTCCACAAAAATAAAGTAGAACAGCTGTTTTCAACTTTTTCTAATTCTAATTATTGTTTCTTCATCTGCATATTAGAATTATCTTTGAAGGATCATGTGACTGAAAAATTGTAGTAATGATGCTGAAAATTCAACTTTCTCATCACAGGAATGAATTACATTTGAAAATATATTAAAATACAAAAGTTATTTTAAATTGCATTTACAGTGTATTTTTCCTGTATTTTGATCAAATAAATTCAACCTTCGTGAGCATAAGAGATTTTTCAGAAATATGTATTAAAAAAAAAAATTAACCCAAAACATGTGAACAATACAATATTTTAAATTTGCTATTTGTCAGTTGTATCACAGAAATAGAAAAAAAAATGCAGTTTTCGCAAGGTTAAACATTTGAACTAAGTCAGTATGCTTTATCACAACCTTTTATCTTATGGCAAATAATAATGAAGCAAAACCTTATAGAGGCCTAATGACACCAAAGTGAAGATTACAAGTTAGATCTACTCAAGTGTTCTGTAACAATCTTTATGCGTTTGAGTTTAAAAAAAAAACAAAGAAAAAAAAAGACATACCTCTTCCTTCTGCGGCCATACAGTTCTCTTCTGAGTTCCCTTGAGATTGGCTTCAGGTGCATGAAATTGCAGAAGCCACCTCGAGTGCACTCTCTTCAGGAAGACACAAGTACTGCAGTCAGTCACAGTGAACCAGTTTAAAGGTGAAGTATGTGGGATATTTTTATGTTAACATACGGGGCGTTGTGATGAAATCCTTACAATGGACTCTTTAATAAAATTTTCTTGCTTTGTGTTTCTGTATTATGGAATGTGTGCAGCCATCTCTGCTGGTTTAATCACTTACCCCATTTCATACTGTCGACAACAGGCCTCTCTGAAATCGGTGACAGGCGAGAGCTCAGCATGGATGGGCTGTCCATTAAACCAGCGGTTATTCAAGTTAATCACTGCTTTCTCTGCATCTTCCTCACGGCGGAACTACACACACACACAAAGGTTTTTAGTTGCTTCTTGGCAATAAGGGGCGTTTTAAAGCAAAAAGAGCCTAAGATGCGTTTAACCATGATAAAACATTGTAACGGCCTCAAAGAAATAACTTTATACAATGGTTGCAACACCGATATGAAAACAAAAAATAAAATGTACACAGTTCCTTTTATAAATAATAATTAGGGCTGTCCAAAATCAACTTTTTTTTTTCTTTTAACGCATTTAAAATATTTAACGCAGTTATGGCATCCTTGGGCTAGCGATACATTATATGATCACACTATAATTTAAGTGCCATTTAATTAAGTGCTTTCATTCATTCAAGCGCAATAAGATGCAAAATAAAACTCAAATATATACTGGCGCAATGTCTGTGAGGCACAGCGCCACATTGAGTTCTCTTTCGCACTTGAATGGACAAAAACCACACCAAATTATGTCGAAATGCCTGTTATTGGAGAGTATCCTTGTAAGTACAGTCCTAAATGACCAAAAGATTTATGAGAACATCGACTGCCTGTCAGGTCTTAAAGTGTCAGCAGCCTGAATGTGATCAGCATAATTAAAGGAATCAAGTTAATTTTTTCTAGAACAAAGGGTTCAAAAGTTAAGTTATTACCATTTGAAAAGTGAATTTGAGCTGGTGGTGGCGCTTTAGAGTTGGTCCTAGAGAATCCAAAGTTGGTCAGGGTTTTCTATTGAGAACCACCCATCAGTAAGCAAAATGTTATCTTTTTCATACTTGCAGGTCATAGGGCTGCTATAGACCCCTTTTCAGTTAGTAAACATGGTGATGTTTTTTTTTGTGCGCGGAGCTTGAACGAGGCAGAACGATCCCTCTGGCCACATCCATAACGATAGTTTGCAAGTTTTGTTAGCTTGTTTTTTAACAATGACTGGAGAAAATCCGATTTTATCTTAAAGGGATAGTTCACCCAAAAATGAAAATTCTGTCAGTATTTACTCACCCTCATGTTGTTGCAACCCCGTAAGACCTTCGTTCATCTTCGGAACACGAATTAAGATATTTTTGATGAAATCTGAGAGCTGGATCACTCCTCCATAGGCTTCTTCAGGAATTGAAACTTGTCGGCCTCAAAAAGTTATGAAAAACATCGTTAAAATAGTCCAAGTGACTACAGTGGCTCAATCTTAAGTTTATCAAGCGACGAGAATACTTTTGTGCGCAAAAACAAACAAAAATAACGACTTTATTTCAACTATTCATTTCCTTCTGAGTCAGTTAAACTGGTGTAACAGCGTAAGCTTCTGTTGTTGTACGTCACACGCATCACACATAACCAGCGTCGACCAATAGTGAGCCTACGTGTGACGTAGCTCTACGCAAACATACTAGTTTAACTGACTAGAGGCCCACGAGAAGGAATTGAATAGTTGAAATAAAGTCGTTATTTTTGTTCGTTTTTTGCGCACAAAAAGTATTCTCGTCGCTTGATAAACTTAAGATTGAGCCACTGTAGTCACTTGGACTATTTTAACGATGTTCTTAATAACTTTGAGGCTGGCAAGTTTCAATCCTTGAAGAAGCCTATGGACTAGTATGGAGGAGTGATCCAGCTCTCAGATTTCATCAAAAATATCTTAATTCGTGTTCCGAAGATGAACGAAGGTCTTACGGGGTTGGAACAACATGATGGTGAGTAAATACTGACAGAATTTTCATTTTTGGGTGAACTATCCCTTTAATGTGCAAGGTCACTCATTGTCCAGGACCGCGATTGTTATTTGCAAAAGTTAATTTTAACAGACGGAACCAGATTGGCTGACATGCGTACAACGCTCACTTAATGGATGGATGATCTGACAGGATTAATGTTAACGCTACCTCCGGGTGAGTGGCCTGACTTCTACACCTATGCTGGAAACCGAGGGCATATAAATCTTTAGATGCCTATAACTATTTGCTGAATGGTCATGTACAAGACTTGTGTGGTACGATCCGCAGTTCTGCCTAGCCAGCGCCAAGAAGACGGACAATGTAAAAAGTGACATTACGGTGCAATTTTAATGATGTGAATATTTTCTAGAAATAAAAATTCCAGATACAGCATATTCATTTGTCAGAGATTCTTGCACCCAACTAGGGCTGGGCGATAAAACAATAAAGATAGTTATCGCAATATAATTTCTCGATAAAACGATATCAAGAGTTCGATAAAGTTTATGCGCCAAAAGCGGAACGAAACTCATTTGAACCGCGCGCGCCTCGCGGACTGTTTATCCGCTCGGCTCAAAGTCCAAACGGCAGCGCAGCGCGAGCTCACTAGAGCAGATGCGTTTACTCTGATCGTCTCGGTCACGAGATCCAGTGAGAAGCGCTTGAGTTCAGCGAAGAACACAAATGTCTCAGTGATGAAACAGCGCTGACGAACAGGAGAAACACTGCGCGCAACGATACAGTCAGAAGGCTTTCCCGTCTACAAATTCCCATCATTTACCACAGATTTACTGTAACGTTAGCCTACTAATATTAACTGCACTATGAAATGTGGGATATACATATTGAATTGAATATTATTAATGTATACAATGTATTAAAGGACTAATGGAATATAATTACATTAATCATGTAGTTAGGCCTCTGTTTTTCATTCAAATACCATAAAGTTACATTTTGCCATGATAGTGAGGTGCTGTAGGCTATGCCCGGATTTATCTGTGGTTATGATCTAAATGCATGATGCTGGATGACCAATGGTTAATTTTAATAAAACTCAAACAGTCAGAATATTACATTTTACCAAATTAAAATTTGCACATACAGAAACTAAGAATTTTTTTATTTTTATTAAGATATTTATTTTGTTAAGGAAAAATGACAAATGTTTGAATGTTCTCAGATTTGGCAAGTGTTCACTTGTTTGGCAAGTGTTTGTCATGATATGTTCTGACAATAAAGAGTAATTTAAAACCACAATTAACGCTCTGGTTTCTACAACTTTCACTTAGGAGCAAAAATCTGCCTTTAAACCTGAAAGAAATAAAGATTTGACATTTATCATGATAATTATCAATATCGACTGATATAAATAGAGAGGGCCATATCGCCCAGCCCTACACCCAACAACACAAGATGACATTTAATAATAATAGTAATAATAATAATTTAAGCTCCTTATTATGTAGCCGAATTTGTGCTGGTTTGTATTTGCCGCCTCCAGTTTTCCCTTTGTTTTGCCTCCAGCTAACGCTGTGACGTAATTGTGACGTCGGCGCAAAAGGGGTCTTTTAACTCCCATTCGTGAGGAATTCAAACAATAATAAAGAAAAATTACAATTACAATAGGGGCTTGGCCCCTAATAGAGGATTTCGCACTGGAGGAACATTTCATAGTTCCTTGAACTAATGGCGGAAGTACTTTTTTTTTGGCATGTTCACGCCACAGGAACTGGTAACGATTTTAGTTCTAGGAACGCCTTTCGGGGGAGCTAAATTAGCTCCTACTTCAGAGCAGGGTCTAAAGAAGCACAATAGGAAGTACCAGTGACAAGTGTACGCTGATTGGTCGAACGCATGCAAAACACCAGCACCTGCCATTTAAAAAAAAAAAAGCTGTGTACACACAGATTATAGCCTACATATTTACAAAACACAGATGGAGTAGATCGAGTCCATCAACACCCCTAATGCTTGCAAAGTCCTATAGCTAGTCCTGGGTCGACATTTCATTCAGTAACATTAGGCAGTTTTTGATTTATATGCTGTTTAATGTCGGTGATCGCGTTATTTTACATATGCATATGATTGCATATGAGATTGCTTGTTTCTGGATCTTCACATGTGTTCTGATCAGGAGATTCAGTAATCTTTTAGAAGATGCGTAATAAGCACACCCTACCGTATAACAGTAAAAAGAAAACACGGAAAGCTGGGAAATTTCCGTCAATGGCGGAGAAAGAGATAATAAACGTGCGGTCACAAGAATGAGTATACTTTTGTTTTAAAAGATCATCCTTTAGATGTTTTTATCTTTTTAAATGATCTAAAATGAGTGAATGTGTATTTTAGTGGTTGACATTACATCTATATAACATAGACATGACAGTACTTTAAATTCTCTCACCTTCACATAGACATTTCCCACCAGGTGATCTCCTAAATTATCACACACATTCATCTCCTCAACCTCTCCATATTTCTCCTCCATTTCAGTGAAGACCTCCTGTACACAATCAAATTTATAAAGAATGATTTATAGCCTACAAACACAACTGATGCAACAAATGTGTGCATTTTGTGATAAGACACTGTACAAAAGTTTGAAGTTGGTAAGATTATAATTTAAAATAACTTTTCTATTTTAATATATTTGAAAGGGTAATTAATTCCTGTGATCCAAATCTGAATATTCAGCCTCATTGCTCCAGTCTTCAGTCACGTGATCCTTCAGAAATCTAATATGATGATTTGCTGCTCAAGAAACATTTATCATCATCAATGTTAAAAACATTTTTTTTTTTACAGGATTCTTTAAATGAACAGAAAGTTCAAAAGAACAGCATTTATTTGAAAGAAACATTTTGTAACAATGTAAAAGTCTTTACTGTCTCTGTCGTAAGTATCCATTTACATTCATAATCTGCCTTACAGTCGTAAAGTGTGTCCCTGGCTTTAAAGTTATATCAACGGCAGTTATTTTTTGGAGACTCTGACCAGACATAAATAACATAAATATAAATAACATTTTAGTGAGATTTATTCACTAAGTTTACACTAGTGCATTTTTGTTTTAAAACGCATAACTTTTCCTGCGGTTGTGCCTGTCGTCTCCACTACACAGAAAGTGACTTTCGAAAATGCTGCAGACCCTGGTTTAGTTTGAAAACTCCAGGGTTAGCGTTTAGTAGCGTTAGTGTAAACAGACCAAAACGGACACTTTTTAAAAAATGTGGCGTGGCAGACCACATTACGCTACCGGAACACAACCATAACAGACCAGGGCTGCGTTTTCCAAAAGCATCGAACATTAATAATAGAAATTTCTAGGTTTTAGAAATGGACATAAACTTCAGGGTTCAACCTGATTTGAGTGGTGCAGGTATGAGGTCAGAACCAGGAAGTCTAATTTGGCGATGGTTCCTTCAAGATTTTACAATGTTTTATTAATAGGGTTTTTTTATTTGTGTGAAAAATGAAGCCTGCGGTAAATGCGAATTTTGAAGCAGTTATGTTCATTTTTGGAAACATACGTATTTTATATAAGTAACTAGATAAGAACGTTTGAGGTGTGAGTGTGTGCAGTGTCCGTTGAAGAACAAAACGTCGAACTAACATCACATTCTGTTTACCACAGGCTTTATTACTCATAAATTGAAAAACCCCATTATAAATCCCAAAAGTAAAATCTCAAAGGAATCAGCAGCGAACTAGACTTCTAGTTTCTGACGTCACACAACACTTGAGTCTATTTCAACATGACTTTCAAAAAAACACCACCAACCTCGAAGAACTCATCATAGTGTTCCTGCATCTCCACATCACTAACAGCATCTGATAAAAAAAAGAGAAGACACAGACAACCAGAAACAGTAATGGCTTCAGTAACTCTTGGAGGCTGTTCATTTCTGTGCCACTTCTAGCCACTCCAGAATATCATGCAAGATGTATATTTTTCAAGACTTACTTATGCCATCAGCAGACTGAGCTGTGTTTTGTGGGTTCCGGTAAATGTTCAACAGAGCAATGGTCTGAAACACAACCCAAATGAGAATTACACTGCAAATCTACCAGAAGAATTGTGCATTGCAGAACTTCATTAAGGGTCTCTGTTGTAAAATATAAATATATAATTTTAAAAAACTGTCTCGTACCTGGCTGAACGTGGGTTTGTTATGGAGTCTAGAGCATCGGTCTCCATGGCGACATGCTCCAATTTTGAAGTAGAAAGAGCAGTTAACCCTGTTGAAAACAAGAGAGGTTCAAAATACATACACTTGGTCTGATTTGTTCACACACATGATGGTTAGTTTGGATTTCTGTTTATATGACTATTTCTTCCCAATATGATAAAATACAAAACAACGAGAAGCCAAATGCAGCTTCCAAAAACTATAAAGAAATATAGAGGTTTTGATTTTGCTATGAATAAGATCGACCAACAAGCAACACAACAATGAAAGACAGACGCACTGCAGCCACGCCGAGATGAAACAAACAATACAAACTCAAAAATAACAATTTGATATATAATGATTATTCAGCACATGAAAGCTCTGTTGTGTGAAACAAACATTTATTATTATTATTGTTTTACTAGAGGCTAGGTTGACAAACAGGTCAGTTGATAACCACACGAGGCATGATATAAGAAAGGCAAATATCCTTATATTCTACCCATAATCACCGGTTGGTAAGGATGCATACGATTACAAAGCATAATCAAATGCACGTAATATTTTAGGAAGAATATATACTTACTTGTCTTTTTCTGTACCGAAAATCGACGCCAAGTATTCGGCCATTTTGAAAAAAGAAAGGCGGTGGGCGCTTTTTCTTCTACTGGAGAATCAAGAAAAGAGAAGCGGAACACAAAGAGCCAGAGTACTGCCACCTAGTGTAGTAAAGCGCGAACTGCAGGGTCGCTGCTTCTCCTTCTGTGGATTTATTGGCGGTCCATATACATACCAGCTTTTTAAATGCATACCGCCACCTCCTGTGCTGGAGTGTGAAGTGATTTCAGCCTGTCTGTGTCCGAAATCGCTCGTATACCCTTAAATAGGGCACTATTTGAAGGGACAGCCATTGTAGTGGTGGCCGAAACCAGTGGGCGTTATAGAGTGCACTCATTCAATCCCACAATGCACCGCATTAACGTGTACAAGTAGGCTACAATCTGTAAAAAAAAAGTGTATACAACCGATGAATACCATAGACAGTAAAATAAATGGACACAGCGACCCCGATTGTATACTCGACGGCTAGAAATACCCATAATGCACTGTGAGAGTCAAGCGCGGAATGGATTCCCATCTTTATTACTGTCTATGTCTATGATTCCCACGTCTCGCCAGAAGATGGCGCCCGCAGCTGAATCAATCTTCCACTTTCCAAACCGCGTTGGGCCATCGAAAAATCATACAGGTATAAATTCCTTTTTAATTTGTTGTTAATTGTTTAATTACAGTTGATATGCTAGTTTCCATATCAGGGCTCAAGATGAATATTTTCATTCACCGGAGCTGCAGTTTACCAAGTTTCAAATGATTAAACGGCAAGAGTCAACAGTCTCTCTCGCTCTCGTTCTCTTTTTATTTTATTTTTTTAATCACATTTGATAAAGATATTAAAGTGGTGTTCCATTTTTTCTTGTTCAAATTCAAAGTTGTTTTCAAATATTATTTGTCACTTAATCTTAAAGATTTTTAATAGTGTATGTTTGTTCCCAAACAATCGCTGCACAAGTCAAGGATTCGTATGATGACGTTATTTAGTGATTAGTGCGAGCCCTCCCGGAACTCGAGCAGTGTTTCCCAACCCTGCTCCTGGAGGCACACCAACAGTCAGAGCCGGACAGAGTACACAGCTTCATTACTTGAGTAAAAGTACAGATACCCCTTGCTAAATTTTACTCAAGTACAAGTAAAAGTACTACAGTCAGATGTCTACTTAAGTAAAAGTACTGAAGTACTTGTTTTTTAAAGTACTTGAGTATCACCAGTACAAGAGTACATTTTCTAAATATTGCATTACTACTTCTACAGTGCTTACATTTATGTACAGAAACGTCCTACATGGAGTTATGAAAAATGTTAATGTTAATACTGGAGAATGTAAAAGGAATTGAAATTAAAATCAAGTCATTTTCATCTTTTTACCATGTTCCTTTATTTAACATTTAAGAAAATTTAAGAAAAATGTAAATAGTCTGGCGAGGAGGGGCCACGGGTTGGCACATTCCCGGGATGGACCTGCTGCGTCTTCTTACATTTTTTCGTCCATGGTTTAGTCTCTTATAATGCTGGGTTCCAGGCAGGTTTTTGAGCACGTAAATCACGACTACAAACCACGACTCACGACTTTGTAGCGTTCCAGGCCAGTCACGCCAAACTAAGTTACCTGAGCGAAAGGAATTTTTTTTTTCATAAGCATGATCAATGCTGTCAAGTTCAGGTTTACGTCACCTTAACATTTCCATGCGGCAATACCCTTTCACGACATACTTATTGTTTCAGACATATAACATTGTAATACATAATCATGTGTGTATTTGCAATCATGTGTGCTACTAATATTATATTATTATTAATTTGACTGCAACGTTATATTGTCCTAAAGTGCATTCTCACGTGTAGGCCTACCGCCTGCAGAAACACTGCATCCGTAGGGGCTTGCCATTGTTGTTTTGTATGGTTTTGCGGGCTATGTGACATCAGAGCTCGTAACTGGGAGTACAGCGATCTAGTACGAGTTCACGGGTGGGAAGTCACGGGTTTGACTGCCGTTCCAGTGCACTTTCACGGTATAAGGTTGGAAAAACACGGGTTACAGGTTGCCTGGAACGCGGCATAAATCTGACCATGAGTTGACTTTGGCGGAAAGCTGATTGCTGATAGGCTGTCTCAATCAGTGGTGCCTGCACAACCCAATCACGTTTGAGAGGGAAACAACAAATTGAGGGTTTCCAAGATTTTTCTTTTTTTCCCTTTTTTTTTGTAAAGGGTACTCACGGTTATGTATAGAAATGTAGTGGAGTAAAGAGTACAATATTTGCCTCTCTAATGTACTTGAGTAAAGTCATGAGTACTCCCCAAAAATGATACTCGAGTAAAGTACAGATCCCTCAAAATTGTACTTAAGTACTGTACTCAAGTAAATGTACTCCGTTACTGTCCGGCTCTGCCAACAGTGCAGTGCATTATTGATGTCTCCCTTATCTGACCCATATATTTCTGGTCTTGGAGTCTTTACTAATGAGCTGATTCAGGTGTGATTGATTAGGAAGAGTTGGAAAATGTGTAGCGTTGGTGTGCCTCCAGGAACAGGGTTGGGAAACACTGCCATAGAGAATGCATTGCAGTGCCTCCAATTCGAAAAAAAAACATCTTTGAACGTAAGTCTATGGGAACACTGGGCGATTCTCAGCCAGAGTGAAATCGCCCAGAAAGAGGCGGTACTCCACAGAACGTGACAAGACGCTGATTGGACTATACATACAGTCGGCAACGTCATAGTTGGGGGCGTGGTCGGCGTGGGGGAAAACGCCGTGAGCATAGTGTGTATTTGAATGACAAAAATGTCTTATTGTTAGGCATTGACGCCTGCCGACCGGCAACGACACATTGCAAAATTAACTCCAATATGATATGATTGCCCTTATTTAATTAAAAACTGGGCCAATGACCCGACCAAATGGCCGGAGGTGTCATTTCGAAATACTAGGCTTGTTTGAGATGAGCAAAATCTGCGCAGAATCGATCACCGGTGATCAGCGCGAGATGCATGCCGGTTAGAAATGTGTCCGAGAGCGGTCCGCCTGGCTCTGATGTCATGCTGACGTATGTCAAAAAACTCTCGCGAGCGCAAGCCGCACGTGTCGGATTCTGCAGTCGGGCGCAGTTGCTCTCCACCGACTGCGCTGATCAAAAGCATGATGGGAAACGACTTGCTGACGACACAGCTTAATGCTCATTGGCTGCGAATGTCAGCTGATCATTTTTCCCTTAATTCTAAGAAGTCCATTACCTATAGCCTAATACTATTTACTTTTTCTATAGTACGTTATTAGTAATTAGTACATGTGCTTTATTTACCCTTTTATTTTTATTTTCTTGGTTTGAAGTCCTGTGTTTTGTAATTTTCTCTTTATTGTATTTATGCTTGTGTTAATTTTGTACATTGACATTTTTGTACAACATTATTTCATTAAATAAATTAGTCAATTTATCATGCATACATAGATCTAATGTGACTGTTTTACAATAAGGCCTCATGTTTGTGTGTTTTTTATCTGAGATCTTTATCTGGGTGTCTTATTCCAGGAGTGCAGTAAACAACCCACACATGAATGATAATTTCTTAATTTAGAATGTGTTTTTGTTTGATATTATTTTTGAATAATAATTTGCTGTACACACTTTTCCTAATCATTAAACATGAAATTCAAACTTACATTAAGGTGACAAACAATTGTGTAATATATTAATATATAATATATATATAGGCTATGTAAAAAAGTTCACCCAAATAATTTTTTTTTCCTTAGGTAAACTATCCCTTAAGTAGGATAAACATCATTAGGTTAATCCGCTGTGCCATATCCCACTCTGAAATGTTTAACCCATAATTAGGGATAACAATGTAAATTTAGTGCAGCATCTGTGTGCTCATCAATTCTCATTATGGCTTTGATTATAAAAGGCATCCACAAAGTTAACAATTGTAGCAAGATGGAGAATGTGTTGTTAACATTATCAGACTCCCAGGGAGCTATAACATTAACAGTAAGCAAAGAAATTGCTGAGACAATAAAGAATGGTGAGTTAAAAAAAAAAAAGATTGGTTGCTTGATGGAATTTTTTTTATTGATTGAAATTCCCTTTTACAGATAAAACATATGCAGCATATATAATGCAACAAGTGAGATCTGCAGCACAGAAAGGTAAAGCATTTTTTTAAACCATAATAACATTTAAAATGACCATGGGGAATTTTTAAATTTTTTATTGTGTTCTCTTTGGCAGACACTACCTGTTCAGAATCTCTGTCCCAGTGTCTCCCTCCACGTCCAGCATCTCTGTCCCAGTGTCCCCTCCACGTCCAGCATCTCTGTCCCAGTGTCCCCCTCCACGTCCAGCATCTCTGTCCCAGTGTCCCCTCCACGTCCAGCATCTCTGTCCCAGTGTCTCCCTCCACCAGCATCTCTGTCCCAGCATCTCACACAACAATCCTCACAAACACACAATCTTCAATCCCCTTCCATGCAATCAGAATGTAAAGAAACCCAACAAGGTATGCACTGTTTCAAAATATCCAATATGTATAAAAGTTTACCTCTCACAATTATAAACTGCTGTTTTAATAGAATTCACACACAGGACCACGCTGCTGCTGCTTGACCTCACACAAATGCATCTGCATTTGTACTACAGAAATAAAATTGCATTTTACAAAAAGCTGGAGCAAGCCTTCAAAGAAAAAGATTACAACTTCACCAATGAGAAATTGCGCAAAAAACTTGGCAACATGATCACTACTTACAAAAGGGCTAAAGACCGGTGTCGATCAACAGGAGAGGGAAACGTTACATGGGAGTATTACAAGGTTGGTGTGCTTTTTGTATTGAAATTACTGCAAATCACTGGGTTTACATAAAAACATAATTTCTAAAGCATCTCTATTTACATTGTTTTACATGTTTTCTCAAAGGAAATGGAAGACTTATTTGGGAAATCTGGAGTTGGGAGTGCACCATCAGGCACAATCTGCTCAACTCCTCTGTTCAACACGACCTCATCCCAGACCAAGTCCTCAATTGCACAGGCCACAGGCTCCCAAGAACAGCCTCTCCCAGAAGTACATTCTCTCCCAGAAGAACAACCAGGTCCCTCCACTGCTATGCCCTCCAAAGAAATGCACAGAAGGAGACAAACATCCACATTCTGTGAAGTATATGAAGCGCATTCAGAGAGGAGAACAGCTGCTCTTGAGTCACTAGTGCGGCCTGACTTGGAGCGCCGAAGAAGGCTTAAAGAGAGGCGGAGAAGGATGTTTGAAAAAAAATCTCTTACCTGCCTTGGAGAAATCCTTGAACAACTAAAAAAAATCTGTAAATCCCAGGAAATGTTAATCGATCTATTAAAAAATAAAGTTTAAAAATATAATCCATTTCCATGTGTATCATTTTATTGCTTATCACATCATTATTATAGAGAACACAAATTCCTCCCTAGACAGGGGACAGTGGTTGACTAGCAGAATATGTCAATCATTTGATAGTAAGTGCTTAAAATAATCCTGTAAAATCCCATCTACCAGTTCACAAAACAGTCAAATCAAAAAGCTTCTTAAGAGAAGTTTAAATAAGTTCTTATGGAGGGAATTGTTGAAGGTGGCACAAGTAAATGTGATTGTAGCAATGTTCAGGGAAGAAGGAGGCGGGAACCGATGAACCATCAAAATATAATTTATTTAAAATAAAACAAACAACCAAAATACCACCAGCAGCCCCTCGCGGACGACTGCTGGCTACCGAAAATAAACATAAGGAACTGCCAGCAGCCCCTCGCGGACGACTGCTGGCTAAAATAAAATACAAAAACACAACTAAAATACAGGCCTGTTCCTCTCTCGATCATCAACGTCGTCGCTCCTCCTTTATGCTTCCGCTCCTCCGTGAGAGATGCGAGACCGGTGTGCCTCACATGTGTTGCTCATTAGCAATCGCACCACCGGCCTCGCGCCGCTCTCTCACGTCCCTCGGCCGTCCTGTTCGCCACATACCCCCATCGCCCCTCACAGGCCGGGGGGTACCCACGAGCCTGTGCCTACTCCCCCCCCCGGCGGCGGCGATCCCTGGGGAGTATGGACAGACAAACCGAGGGAAACGGAGACGGAAGCATGAGGAGCGACAGATCGAGAGAGGGGAGAGAGGAAAAAAAAAAATTGGTCCGGTTCCCACAACGCGCTGCCATCTGGTCCCCCACCAGCTAGGCGATTTCCTCCGCGGTGCCTGGCGGTGACGCTGGGTAGCCCTCGGTGGACGGCTCGACGCTCCTCCGCCGCCCGGTGGACGGCGACGGCTCCTCGGGTGCCTTGGGCAGACGGCAGGAGTCCCCCGCTCCCTGCTCCTCCCCTTCACTGGTGGACGGCAGCAGGCTCCGGCCCACGGCGAGCGGCGGCGACTCCTCCTCTCCCTCCCGGATGGCAGCCGCCCCTCCAATACCCAGGCGGCCGGCAGCGAGCTCGACCGTCCCACCGGCAACTCACTCCAGCGCACCGCCTCGAGCGTCCGTGGCCGCGAGTCCCCCGCTCCCTGCTCCTCCCCTCGCTCGGCGGATGGCAGCAGGCTCCGGCCCACGGCGAGCGGCGGCGACTCGCGCACCATGCTCGATGGCACCGCGGATTCCCCACACCGGCGAGGACTCTCTGACAGCGCGTTCCTCCCTCTTCCCGGGTTTCGGCACCAGTGTAGCAATGTTCAGGGAAGAAGGAGGCGGGAACCGACGAACCATCAAAATATAATTTATTTAAAATAAAACAAACAACCAAAATACCACCAGCAGCCCCTCGCGGACGACTGCTGGCTACCGAAAATAAACATAAGGAACTGCCAGCAGCCCCTCGCGGACGACTGCTGGCTAAAATAAAATACAAAAACACAACTAAAATACAGGCCTGTTCCTCTCTCGATCATCAACGTCGTCGCTCCTCCTTTATGCTTCCGCTCCTCCGTGAGAGATGCGAGACCGGTGTGCCTCACATGTGTTGCTCATTAGCAATCGCACCACCGGCCTCGCGCCGTTCTCTCACGTCCCTCGGCCGTCCTGTTCGCCACAGTGATGTTCACAGGCGGCCACAGATTGCATCTCTATGATGTGATGCATCATTGTGAATGTGGGCTTCTGGTGGGTATGGGTCATCCATAACATCTGCCTGCTGATCCTCGTCAATTTGGTCATTGGATTTCAGGCAGATGTTATGGAGGATGCAACAGGCTGTGACTGCAGAAGAAATGTTCTTTACTTTTTTCATGTGCAGACATCTGAGTCTCCTAAATTTTGATTTTAAAATACCAAATGCATGCTCAATAACTACACGCGCAGAATTCAGTTTCCTATTGAAGTGTCTCTGCCTTACAGTCAAGTGGCCATTGTCTCTGTATGGCTTTATAAGCTGAAGCGCGAGAGGGTATGCAGAATCTCCAATTATATGCATGCCCTCAGGAACCAGGGAATGTGGATCTTACTCAAGAAGGCGGCTTACCTCTGACAACCGAAATGTCCTTGAATCATGCCAACTACCAGGGTGACCCACACTGACATGACAGAACCGCCGCTGACTGTCACAGAATCCTGTAAGAATAACAGAATAGAACTGTTTTCTATTAATATAGGCCACAGGATTCTCACAGTGAGGTTTTACAATTGGAATGTGGCATCCATCAACTGCACAGACAGTTTTAGGAAACCCAGCTTTTTCGAATTCTGACTGTGATATGTGTAGGGCTTGTCCTCTGGGCCAGGAGATGTAATGTGACAAATGTGTTATGACAAGAGAACAGAAATCATGCAGGTGTGTGGAACCTGTAGATTTGGTTATGTTAAATCTGTCTGCCACTCCTCTATAGGACTCTTGATTGGATAGAGTCCATAGAGAGGCAAGTATACTGTTTGTCAGCGGCACCTTAGTCTGCTGTTTATTCATGTAAAAAGGACCAAGTGTATTTATAAGATCCTGCATTAGGAAGAGAAAAAAATAGTTATCATATAACAAAAACATGGACACATACATTTTCATTTGGGGGGGCTCTGGGTGGGCATATGCCTAACATTACCTACATACCTCCACATGCCCTTTAGAAAGTCTGAAATGACTTTGAAACTCAGAAGGACTGTACAAATGGACCACATTCTCAACAAAGTGAGGAATTTTAGGGACATTCCTAGGAGAGAAAAAAACATTTCTTATGACCTCTCTCTAGAAAGCAACTTGCTATTGGCTTCGTTTACGTTTTAATTAAATCCTTTAAACCTTTATTTTATCAAGTGCTGAATTATCTGCAATCTGGACTGTTTATTTTCATTAGATCTATTCAAGTTGCAATATACCAAGACCAGATAGATTTATATCCCTACTATTTACTGAAAAAGCCATTTTAAGTAATGAGCATTTCACCTTCGGTGATTCTCCTCATCATCATAACCATCTTCGTGCAAAAGCAGTGGTATTTCAATTGCATCCACTTCGTCTGAGATAAAGAACGCGAACGCGATCTCTTCCATTCTCTGACCCTGTTTGCAGTCCACCACACGGCGAGATTCAGGAAGTGTCCGTCTTGCCTGCACTTTTTTCACTCCTCCCCTCACTGCAGCCGCCTACTCTCGGCTATAATCCAGGCGAGGCAAGGCGCATCTCAAACAAGCCTACTCTGTTGGTTGAATCTCCAGGTAAGACATCGCGGTAGCTACCGGTAACATTAGCCTATAACTCAATGTTGCACACTATAACTCTCACTATAACTCCATAAAACCTTGTCACTTACCAATACGTATGCTTCACACCAGACTATAATGCTGACGGTACGAGGGATGCGAACTATAGTACGAGGGACTGACCGGTTCGGTTGGCGTCATTATTTCTTTTGCTGTCTGTGGTCATTAGCGATTGGCCTATCAAGCCAATCTTCAGCTGAATCTTCAGTCTAGGGGGGGGGGTCCTAGACCAACCGACTGTATCTATCCAGATAGTGACGGCTAGCGTAACTCTGTGGTTGAATGAGATTGTGAATGTAATTGAAAAAGTCCCTTTCATTCACAATTTGGTGGTGCGTCGCCCAATCGCCCTATAATGAAGAAACTGCCCCTGGTTTAGAGGGTGATTTCTGATTCAGCCTTGGTACATGATGAGATCTATTCTATTCTTATAGGTCTAATATATACATGTTAAATGGTCTTTATAATTTTAACAGATCCTTGCTTTGTGTTTAATGATTGTAAATTATTTGCATATGTTCTGTAGCCTATTCTCTTTTAGTTGATTCCTTTCCTGTTCATACCAACAGATAAACAACATGATCAACTGTTTCCATACTCCTATTGTGTTTTCTATTGAAGCCCACGCCACATAATAATTTTGTTTTAAAATTTGACATAGCCTACCAAGTCGCCTTTTTATCTCATAATTATGACTTATGTCATATTTTCGATTTTGTATTTCTTATGTGGCGGGAATGGACTTCCATAGTAGGCTACAAACAAATTCCGTAGGCTACATCAAGTTATGAAGCAGATATAATCCTCATGCAAAGGCAAACTCGCAACGTGATTGGTCAGTTCTGTGATTTGAATGTTTCCCCAGAGTGCTCAGGACGAGTTGATCATGTAGAGGAGCGAGGGGTGATCAGCCTTCTTAAATTCTTATGTGGTAACACTTTTCAATAAGGTCTCATTTGTTAACATTGGTTAATGTATACTAACATGAACTAACAATGAACAATGCATTTGTTACAGTAGGCCTATTTATTAATCTTTACGACCCTGTGTCTCCTGGTCCTTCAATTGGATTTGTCTGCCGCAAGGTGGCGATTTTGTTCTGTTTTGTGTGTGTCTTGCTGCGTGTTTGAGGGTGGAGTTGAGTGACAGCTGCTGTGGATAACCTGTGATAAACTGACTGATAATAAGACGCTTCTATTCCAGTGTGGTGGCTTGAGACCTCTCCTTCACCAGAAGTTTTTTTTTATTTATTTTATTTTCTTCTCATAATTCTCTTTTATTTTATTTAGTTAACAATGTTCAAATTCTCCAATTCTAAAAAACAATTCTCTTCTCTATAATACAAATGAGATGACTTGTGATACTGATAATTTGATGCTTATAAAAAATATGCAATGACATGGCACTGGTGGATAAAGGATATCACTGGATATCAGGATTTTTTTTGTGACAGATTTTTTTGAGGATGTGACTGAAGACCCCTATGAAGCCCATGAGCAGCGCACATGGTAAGTATTTCTCTGAGAATTGTTCAAATATTTAACTATATTTTCAGACCACTGAAGTTGACCACCGACTATGTAAAATTATGCAAATGTATCATGTCAATTGATAATGACAGTTAAGCTAGCATTAGCATGTTTATTAACATGCCACAAAAGCTCAAATGTCCTTTGGTGTGACACTTTGGCCTGTCACACCATAGGACACAGATGTCACACAATAGGACAAGACCTCATTAAGAAGCTATTAAAACAAATAGATAAAGTTTGTTAACATACTTTTCATTATTTTTCGACCAGTTTTGATGATTTTAAATTCAATAATGACTTACATTTTAATGTTTATTGCCATTTTTTGGAGATTACATAAAATGTTCTGAAGTGTTACTAAAACAACTATAATGTATAATGTAACAACTATTAACAAATATAAAGTACATAAATACAGTGCTACTACTTTATAATGCTATTTTTTTTAAAAAGAAAGAAAAAGAAAGAAAGAACTGAGGGAGAGATGAAAAATGCAAAAGAGAGGACCAGACAGTATAGGGAGCAAATGAGTAAGGATCCACAGAGAAAGGAGGCGATCCTAAGAGAACGGCGGAGAAAGTAAATCAAATTGAAATGTTGCCATATACATCATATACATCTTAAAATAATTCAGGGATCTTGGTGAGTGACTGAATGACTGCTTATTGTTCAGTATCAGAATAGACCTGTGTGAGGTTCAGGTTCAACAATAGTTACATAATAAGCTTGTTATTACAGAATAATAATCTATATTGTGTTTTATAAGAAATTGACAAGTAAGTGGTTACATTTGTAGGGAAAACACAGTAGGTCATGAGTTCATAATTGAGTATACATTACATTAATTTCTCTGTTGATCCATTCATCTATATTCTTTCATTATTTCAAACAGATATCATTAAAAGAAGGCTCTCTAGGAATTGGATACATTCGGCATTAAAGCACTGGGAAGGAAGAGACAAACTAAACTTATGTAATGTTTTTAGGGATTTTATTTTCATGTCAGAAGCCAAGTTTCCATCACTTGTCAATCGAATTATCTGAAGTTTGGTAAAAAAAAAAAAATTCATGCGAATAAAGCTGGTGAAAGTGTGTTTCCATCCACACTTTAAAGCGCATAGAAACCTGTGCGTAATGACATCACATGCTTTTTTGCGATCAAATTTGTATATCGAATTGATTTGAGACATTTTAAGGTGTTTCCATTCATTTTTGCACAACATTCAAGCAAACATTTCCGAACAAAGTTTTGCTAGACAAAATGGATTGTGCTATAATAACGTTTCCATCAGCGTTGATCGCATAAGCCGTATATCGATCAAGATAAAATCCGATGAGACCGAACGCATTTCATTTGAGTCGATATTCATGAAATTCAATCGAATTTTACTGTTTCCATAAGGCATTTATAATTCTATATCACTTGTCAACTACCCGTCATCAAAATAATCAAAATATAAGAACCAATAACGCTACATACGTAAACATTATTATTTTTTTAATTTTACCTTTCGTGTTGTCTGTGATCACCTTATGTGTTTTCCTGAAGTAACGGTAACCAACGCGCGTAAGTTTAAACGGAAGTACGTTTACACTGCTTTGCGAAAAAGCGGAAGTTATCTGACGTCATTGTGAAAACCTTGGCCTATTAACCTTTTTTTCAACATTTGCATTTCTTGATAGGCATTGGTACCTATGGTACTGTGCGTTTTTACGCGCTTCTCCAGCTCATGTCAGCTGTCCATATTGGCACGGTGTGTATTCGATTTAATCATAATCCTGGAGTGTGAGAGTGAGTCGTTCCCACATTCTGAAACCTCTGTGAGTGATATTTTGAGTACACTCACCATTACTCTAAATCTGCATCATTTATCCTTTTGATCTTACATTCAAAATATTGGCAAAAATCTAAACTTTCATTGAAGTAAAAGAATAGAAAGTGGGGGGGAAATCACATTATGAAATAAATGTTTATCTCCAAAACACGTTGGCCACAATTATTGGTACCCTTTTATTAAATACTTTTTGCAATCTCCTTTTGCCAAGATAACAGCTCTGAGTTTTATCCTATGATGCCTGATGAGTTTGGAGAACACCTGACAAGAGATCAGAGGCCATTCTTACAGAATCTCTCCAGATCCTTCAGATTCCCAGATCCATGTTGGCGCTTCTTCTCTTCAGTTCACTCCACTCATCAGGTCTGGGACGGTCATGGCAGAAGCTTCATTTTGTGCTACTTAACACATTTTGCGTTGATTTTGATGTTTGTTTTGGATCGTTGTCCTGATGGAAGATCCAACCACGGCCCATTATACGATTTCTAGCAGAGGCTGTCAGGTTTTGATTTTTTATCTGTTGGTATTTGATAGAATCCACGATGCCATGCATGTATCTGAACAAGAAGTCCAGGACCTCCAGCAGAAAAATATGACCACAACATTAAAGATGGTATATTAAATTGTACACATGGGGTACTTTTTATCCTTGTGTGCACCAAACCCATCTTGCATGTTTGCTGCCAAAAAGCTATTTTTTAGTTTCATCTGACCACAGAACCCTGTGCTGTTTGAAGGTCCAGTCATGTCTGACAACTGAATTTGCTGGGGTTTGTTTTTGGATGAGCAAGGAGGATTTTTCTTGAAAACCTCCCAAACAACATGTGGTGATGTAGGGGTTGTTCAATTTTTTTTTAATAGGCTTTCTGAACCCAAGACTCAACTAATCTCTGCAATTCTCCATCTGTGATCTTTGGAGAGTCTTTGGCCACTCAAACTTTCCGCCTCACCATGCATTAAGACAATATAGACACACGTCCACTTCCTGGCAGATTTGTAACATCTTTAGTTGATTGGAAGTGCTTAATTATTGCCCTGATGGTCAAAATGGGGATTTTCAATGCTTTAGCTATTTTCTTACAGCCACTTTCTATTTTGTGATGCTCAACAATCTTTTGATGCACATCAGAACTATATTCTTTGGTTTTACTCATTGTAATGGATGATTAAGGGAATTTGGCCTTTGTGTTTCCCCATATTTAAACTTTTGTAAAACAAGAAGTCATGGCTGGACAATTTCATGTTCCTAGTCACCCTGGTGTGCAAAAAAAAGGTAAATATGAATGGGAATATACTTAAGAGATATTTTACTCGTAAACAATTCTAGGGGTACCAATAATTGTGGCCAACTTGTTTTGGAGAAAAACATTTATTTCATAATGTGATTTCCCCTCCACTGTCAATTATTTTACTTCAATGAAAGGTTCGATTTTTGCCAATTTTTTGAATGAAATATCAAAAGGATAAACGATGCAGGATTATTTTTTACAGCCATTTTTCATCATATTTACCAGGGGTACCATTAATTCTGAGCACGACTGTATTTTCTCCATTTTTCAACTTCATGAAATATCTGTCCTTGGTAAAATGGCGGTGTAATGGCTTTGTTGGAAGTTAAACTCCTCAATCTGAACGGGACCACTCCTAATGATATCAATTCATTGGTCATCGGCAATATGGTCTGGCAGCACCCCCGGTCTGTCTCTGTAAACGGGGATTTCTCGCTGGCATCTCCTTCACCTGTCTCAGCGGTAGGAACTTCATCGTCATGTTCTTGTTCTACTAACAATGTTTGGTCATCATTATTGCCAGCAGTTTGAGTTGAAGACGGAAAATCTGTATTTTTGCTAGCAGACCTGTGACGGGGGTTCGGTAGGGTTACAGATGCTGGACCAAAGAAAGAGGTCATTTTTGGTAGACTGAATAAAGCTTTTTTTTTTTTGTCCGATATCTTTCGTTTTTTCAGAACCACTGGCATATGTACATTTCATTTCCTCTTAAAATTATTTTCATGCTCAAAAAAGGCAAAGGTATAAACACATAAACTACCAATATTATACTTCAGATCGCTTAAGGCGTTCATGGTGGCGGTAAACGTCACATTTAATTTCATTTTTTGGACATGTTATATGACTAGTGTATTCTTGGGCTATGGTTTAGATGTCTATTAAATTTTCACTGGAAGCCAAAATGTTGTCTTGTTTTAGCCTAGATGTCAACGCTGTGTTCGGATGTGTTTTAAATGCAAAATTGCTTGCTACGTTTCTTGCAAGGGTTAAAAACTTCAGCTGGCACACCAAAGCTGAGTGTTTTCTGAAATCTCGTAAATGCATTAACTCCTTGTCTCAGATTCAGCCGAGAGTAAATTACAAGGTCAGCTCGTTTCACAATAAAGCCCAGCTCTACTCGCTAAGAAGGGAATTCTGGGTGGTTGGGAAGCAGAAGTATGTGCCTGTGATGGTTTAAAACATACACTGAATGAACCTTGATCAGTCAATCATCCAAATCATTCATTACGCAAACTCCACTCATTTAGAGGGGAGAGAGTGTTTGTTAAACATGATAATGAATGCAAATTCACGAATGCAGAATTTGCTCATTTGAAGGTACATTAATGTTTTGGTATTCAAGAAGCATCCTCAGAAAAACGTGTGATGCATTCTCCATATGCACTACGAGGTATCTCTTTCAGCCTGAGCAAATGTTTATCAGAGATGATGGATGAGCGAGTGGCCGGACATGCCCATTTGGTATCGCTTAGAGCTGTCAGTTCAGCTTTCACACCGAGCTCCTTTTGGTGCTTCTGGTATGCATGGTGTGTGCCTGGTTGTGAGAAAAACACATACAGACTCTCAAGAATGTGAAAAAACATAGTTGCTGTATGATTTACCGTGCAGGCATCGACCAAAACCAAATTCAACTTGTGGGCCATACAGTGAATGTACACCACAGATGGATGGTCTTGACGCAGTTTCTATTTCTACTGAACTCTGCTTACATGACCAGACTTGACAGCCATGCCATTATAACTTTGACATTTAACATTTAATCGAGTACAGAAAGCCTCGTCATGCCTGGCATACCAATCGCACAGCTCCAAAAAGTTCCCTCGATTTGCAGAAGTTTCTCTCTCGTCGTGCCTTATCATTGCAAGTCTTTGTTTTCCCATATAGAGCAATATGTCAAAAATGCTCTGCACTGTGGTCTTGTGAGATTCACTTAACTGTGCAGCGATGGAACCAGTAGCTATGGTTTGCTCAAAGCAGTGCCACTGCTCAATATACTGACGATGCGGTACTCCGTCAGCATGTTTCTGTAACTTTGCTAATATATTCTTCCAGTCACGTACTTCATTTGCAATGAAAGCAGGATCTCTGTATGCACCACTAGAACTGCCTTGAAACAATCTACATGGGAAGCAGAATATCGCATCTGCATCTTTGCTGTATTCAATTAATGTTCATGCCTTGTAGTAATCTGATGAAAATGACCGGTTTTGCTTACCGAACAATGTTTTTGGGTATTTGGGAAAATGGGGTTGTGATGGTCCAGTTTCCTTTGTGCCCAAATCCACAGGTGTGCTGCTTTTATTGATAACAATCTCAAACCGATCTTCTCGTTCAGGCCTGCTGCAGCCAGACCCACCAGCTGTAACGTTATCTGTTAATACCTGTGAAGATGAGCTCTCTTCTAAGTTTTTGTTATATAATTGCAGAATTTAATTTGATGGGTAAGGTTGTTCAGATCGTTGCTGCTTAAAGTCTTTGTCTTGAAATTGATTTTGTCCATTATGTCAACTAATTTGCTAAATTGGCTGCCAGCTCAAAATTAGCTTAAAGCACTTTTTTTTTCTAAAACACATAAACCCAGGTTTTTATGCGAGTGGTGGGGGTGTCATAAAATATTTAAAAAATGATTTGTAATTTGTATTTAATGTGATCACAATTTAATAAAACATTGTCATTTATTAATTATAGGCTATTGCTTTAATTTATAAAAAAAAAAATTGTGTATTGAAATATCTGTCCTTGGTAAAATGGCGGTGTGATGGCTGTGTGGGAAGTCAAACTCCTCAGTCCGAACGGGACCACTCCTAATGATATCAATTCATTGGTCATCGGCAATATGGTCTGGCAGCACCCCTGGTCTGTCTCTGTAAACGGGGATTTCTCCCTGGTATCTCCTTCACCTGTCTTAGCGGTAGGAACTTCATCGTCATGTTCTTGTTCTACTAACAATGTTTGGTCATCATTATTGCCAGCAGTTTGAGTTGAAGACGGATCTGTATTTTGGCTAGCAGACCTGTGACGGGGGTTCGGTAGGGTTACAGATGCTGGACCAAAGAAAGAGGTCATTTTTGGTAGACTGAATAAAACTTTTCTTTTGTTGTCCGATATCTTTCGTTTTTCAGCACCACTGGCATATGTACGTTTCATTTCCTCTTAAAATTATTTTCCTGCTCAAAATAATATTTCAGCCTAACGGCAAAAAAGGCAAAGGTATAAACAAACTACCGATATTATACTTCAGATCGCTTAAGCCATTCGCGGTGGCGGCAAAACGTCACGTTTTAGTTTACTTTTTTTTTTTTTTTTTTACATGTTATCTGACTAGTGTATTCTTGGGCTATGGTTTAGATGTCTATTAAATTTCCACTGCAAGACCAAATTTTGTCTTGTTTTAGATGTCAACGCTGTGTTTGGACGTCTTTTTAATGCAAAATTGCTTGCTACGTTTCTTGCAAGGGTTTAAGAACATCAGCTGGCACACCAAAGCCGCATTCATCAGCCTGTTTTCTGAAATCTCGTAAATGCATCAACTCCTTGTCTCAGATTCAGCCGAGAGTAAATTACAAGGTCAGCTCGTTTCACAATAAAGCCCAGCTCTACTCGCTAAGAAGGGTATTCTGGGTGGTTGGGAAGCAGAAGTATGTGCCTGGGATAGTTTAAAACACACTGAATGAACCTTGATCAGTCAATCATCCAAATCATTCATTACGCTAACTCCACTCATTTAGAGGGGAGAGAGCCGCGTTAAACATTTCACAAATGCAGAGTTTGCTCATTTGAAAGTACATGGTTTGGTATTCATGAAGCATCCTCAGAAACATGTGTGATCCATTCTCCAGATGCACTGAAATAAGTCTATATACCGTAGGATTGCGTAGCTCTCTCTCTCTCTCTCTCTCTCTCTCTCTCTCTCTCTCTCTCTCTCTCTCTCTCTCTCTCTCTCTCTGACCTTTTCTTAGGCTCGCTCCATCTCTGGTCTGCTGTTGGCTTGGAGAGCTGTCAGTTTCTATCAATGGTGTGATGTCACCTCCCCCGCAGCCAATCAAGATGGCGTGGTTTGAGGTAACCAAGAGTAAGGTGGACAGGTGAAATGTCACGCGACTTACATAAAACAACACCTAGGTAACTCGATGTGTATATATACCCCAGGTAAGAAAGTGAATGCCACCCTCTGTATGTTTTGTATTTGTTAGTCAGAGTAATTCAGTTAGGGCGTTTTTTTGTCTTTAATTTTCTTTCTTTTATTAGTTAGATTAGAGGTTTAATTACAAGTTAGAATGAGTTTTGTTTTGTTCTTTTCATTTATTTGGCTTCACTAATTGAGTCCCCTTTTTCTCTTGGTTTATTTATTTATCTATTATCTTTTTGATCTGTAAATATTTTGCTTATTTTTCCTTGGTTATATTCACCATTATTATTATTATTACTATTATATATCTTGTTGTATAATTTCATTTCTGTATAATAAATTATCTTTCTTTCGCACTACTTCGTTACGTGTTGTCTCTTGCCAACCCCCAATCACACCAAATTTCATCATGACCAGTTCGTAACAATTGATGTTATGAGATATTAGTGATGTACTCTCTCATCCAGTTCTTATCTCCCAAGTGACTTTATGACCCATTAGAGATTTTAGCAAGAGCTTTCTTTTGTTGCACACTATCATTACACAACAACAACAGAGATCCCCATGGAGCTTGAAGAGCCGGCGTAGGAAGAAACCATGGGGAGATGCAGCTATGAGAAAGAGACTATGAAAGAGCTGTCTCTGTGGCTGTTTATTTTAGATTGCATCATTTATAATACTGCAATATTCCATAAAAATAAGAATTGTTTTGATTTAATTGTGACTTTAAAGATTTGTATGTCCATTTATTCTTTGATCACCATTCCATTGACATCTGGAATGAAAGTGAACCGTAATACCATCAATACCTCCTTTGCATCTTGCCTTGCAACTCCGGTTTAGGGAAAAGCCAACAAAGGTAATAATCAAATAAAAGGATATAGTTGTAAAGCAGCACCTAAGTCAGGAACATTACAATCAAATATTCACAGATGGATCAAAGAATTCAGACTCTGGATGTAGGTTACAGCATGCTGTTTACATTCCCTATTTTAAATGCAGTATTGAACAGAGAATTACAGATCATGTTTCAGTATATACAGCGAAAATTATTAGAATTTTAATGGCACTTGAAGATGAACATCTGATTCATAGTCAGCCTTAATTAGATTAAATAAAGTCAACGTACAGGCAGGATATATTGTGTGAAAATACAATATCTGTATAGAATATATAGAATGTGAGTAAACATTTCCTTTCGTATTCCAGCATATGTGGAGATGGCAATGAGGAGGTAGATAAATTAGCAAAGATCTCTGAAACACACTGAAATAGATTTTAATGTCTCACTGAGTAAAATTGAAGTTAAAGCAATAATAAAATCTGCTCTGAACAGGATTTGGCAAGAGAGATGGGACAAGGAGACAAAATGTAGACAACTATATATAATATTCAAAATAAAGTTGGGGTTGAGAGAAATAAATACGAAAGCAGAAATGAAGATTCCATAATTTCTAGGCTTCGATTAGGGCACACGACACATCCCTTAAAGGTGCAGTGTGTAGCTTTTGGCGACATCTAGCGGTTCGTTTGCGAGTTTACACTAAGGGCTCAGCCCACTGCTCACCCCTCCCTTTCGAAGAAGCTACGGTGGCTAAAACGGGACAAACATCGTCGTCTGAGACAGCAGAGAATAGCCAGAGTAAAACAAGCTTTTGTACCACAGTCCATTATAAACCACATCATGGATAAAGTTTACAAAGCCATAGTCAGGTAAGGATCAAGGGTCTTAATACATAATATAATAATATTAATCAGCTGATTGTCTCACGAACGTAACCAGCACATTTCTCCCCACATAGCAAACCCATAATAATACAGCGAGGGAGAAGAACCACATGAAACTATGCAACTAACGTTATATATTTTTCTAACAGGGTAGTAAAAGTTTAGCTGGCTAATATGAGCTGTTACTGTGGCTGAGCTGGTTAAAGCGTTGAGCCTTGTTTATACTCGACGCGTCCGCATGAGCCGCGCGAGGTGCGCGCGGCAAAAATGACGTGATTGTAACAGCGCGCGCGCCTCCGCATCCCATAGACACCACTTACTACATACAATAGGCTTTTTTCTCTGATTTTGGAAACTCGATCGGCTTAAATGCTTCCAAGATCGACGGGTTGGTGATTCCTGTAACTGTTTTCCGGTCAATGACAAGAGTAGCCTACTAATCAGCTGTCTCACGAGCGCAACCAGCACATTTATCCCCACATAGCAAAGCCATAACACAGCGAGGGAGAAGAATTAAGTTACATGAAACAATCCAACTACATATTTACACCACTGACAAGGGAAAAGTCACTACTCACGGTGTTTATGACTAGCTTCTTCTAGCTTTCTGCGGCTTCTCTTTCAAGGTAGTGACGAAACGCGCTCTGTAACGCTGTTTGATCGCTGTCGGCTATGGTAGAAACATGACGTCACAATATGGCGACCTTCATAGAAGGGGATTCCCGCGCCTATGTAGATATAAATGCCTCATTCTAAGGTAATAAAAACATTACGGTTTATTAAGTTCTTTATACACCACTGAACACATAGTTATGGATGTCATATTGCATTTCTGTTAATAAATACTCAAAAATGTTACACACTGCACCTTTAATTACAAACTGTTTCTCGTAGGGAAAAGAGAATCTGAAAATTGTGTGGCTTGCCAGAAACAGTTGAGTATATGTCGATACATTGCACAGAATATAACAGAGAAATAATCAATTTTACGGAATCATTTAGTTACAAAAGAATTAAGTTTATCAGTAATAAGCATATTTTATAACGCACAGAAAGAGACAAGGCCCGAATCTGAGAACGTCTTGTTCTGAGACAGTGCTTATGATTTATGGGGATTAAAAAAAAAAAAAAGCACTGGGTGGATTTTTATCATTATAGGGTATACAGCCAACACACATTTATGATTATGTTTAAAAGTGAATTTTGCATAATAGGTGCCCTTTAATTCATGCATTAATCACATTACGTCTGGATTATTGCAATGTTCTATTTCTTGGTCTGCCCAAAAAACGTATTGCAAGATTGCAGTATGTTCAAAACTCAGCAGCAAGAGTTCTCACAAGGCGTTCTGCTCGCATTATTCCTCTGCTGCATGATCTTCACTGGCTACCTGTGGCATCACATATTCACTTTAAGATATTACTTAACGTTTAAGGCATTAAATGGTCTTGCACCACCATATCTGTCTGGTCTTCTTTACTCCTACCGCCCTGCCCAGTCCCTTAGATCAGCTGAACTTGGTTTCTTGTCCATCCCTCATTTTTGGTTGGCCACTGTAGGTGGAATGTCATTTAGTGTTAATGCTCCTAAATTATGGAATTCACTACCCCTTACACTTCGTAATATCTCATGGCTACCTTCCAGACTAGGTGAAGACTACAATTTCATTATTTATAATTATTATTTATTAGTATTCATAATCATTTGTAATCATTGTAGTTTTGTGAATCATAGTATTCTTGAATATATATGTGAGTGTGGGAGACAGGGAGTGTGTGTTCTGGAAGAGTTAGAGACATGAAATGTATGTTTCCACCGAAGCTTAAGGATCGGATATACATTCTATATAAAATAGAAATCAAACCATATATTCCTCTGGTAATGTAGTTTTGTTGTTAGTAGCATATAAAACCCAACCTCTTTGTCCAGAGGGACAGAGAAGGCTGGAGAAAGCTGGGTATGTGAACATTTCTCCATAAACGGTCTTTCTCTCCTATGCTGACACATAAAATAAATAAAATAGATCTCTTGGCAAAATAACGGTCCCATGAATTGAACAACAAAAGGGAAAAAGCATCATTTGAATCTATACTCAGCTAAAAACATTTATATCTAGCATGTACTTTGGACAATGTGTCTATATGTGTCCTTATGTGTTTGCAATGTGTGTGGGGGTGTGTAAATGTATTACAATGTAAAGCGACCTTGAGCTACGGAAAGGCGCTATATATATAAAACAACTTCTTCTTCAACAGTCAAATACACACAGTAATTCAAAATGCCTATCTTGGTAAGTATTCATGTAATCACATTAGGTTATGTCATTTTAGTTTTTAAATATATTTCAAATATACAAATATAATTTCAATTTATTTTACACACTTAAAAGCAATATCATTTGGCATGAATATCGTACTATCTAACAAGATCATTATTGCATATTGCATTTTTCTTCAATATCGTGCAGCCAACCTCTTACTTCTACTATTAAATAGTAGAAATTCCTGCCCGTTAGGCCTCGGCCTAGTCAGCCTTCAGGGCAACCACCCCCCACCCCTTTTTGATAGTCCTATGGCACTAGGTCACGCCTTTTGGGGGTACTGTGTAACAATGTTTGTCAGGTTTCTTTTCGGATTTCACACATCAGTTCTGCTTTTAACTTGAAAAAATGCTTTGTCAACCACGTACACAGGAATCATCTCAAAAATGGCTTTTACTTTCACTCTTCATTAAAGTTGTTACAATCTTGACAGTTTTTTATTTTCCATTCATGTCACAATACATTGGAACAGATGAACTTCATTTTCTTCAAACAGTAAATTGTTTGGTAGAAAGGTTCAAGCTCAAACTAGGTTGATAACATTTTTAAAAGAAAAAAAAACGGGAAGAGAATACGAAAATCTAATTACAATCGGATATCTTGACATTGCATTACAACAATATACACATTCTACTAGACATTTAAATTCATATATACATCGTATATACTCTTAATCATAATCGAGTAAAAATGTCTTATCAGAATATAAGTTAATCAAGCTTTGAGCAGTCATCCTACCAGCAGTGTCTCGGGTTGATTAGTCACTGATGCGCATCCGATTTCTGTTGTATTTCTCTCTCATACCTCATAACTTCTAGTTACAAAGCTTTCCCCTTTCTTCAAAAGGAGGCAATCTGGAAACCCCGCAGGCCAAGCGTTGTAAGCGTTGTTCTCACCCCTCTTGTTTCTGCCTGTGTTTAGTTTTTAATGCGCTCTTATGATGAATCAATCTCTATCAGCTCACAATCAGAGTTCGGCTTTTTTCAACAGATGCCGGAAGACGGCGCTCTTCGTGACATTCCGTAACAGCATCTATGACAGTCAATTCGGCATAAACCTCTTTTCTTCATTAATTTCTCAAGTAATATTTACAGTCACATAAATACGTGTTTGACTTCACACCTCTACTTGACCTTCTTGATTCTTGAATCCAAGAGGTCACACTTACTTCTTTCCTTCCAAGTCCTTGTACTGTTCTTCCACTGGGATCAATACAACTAATCGCCGAACATCCCTACGAATGGTTGAGGGAGTTTTAGTGACTTCACATTTGGTGATTTTCCTCGTGCCCGATTTCTCAGGTCCTGAACAAAAGACTGTGTGACTTGAGGAAACTCTTACATCAACATCTCTCATGATACCTTTAGGATCAGCATTTGCCTTGGTGACTCTTCCTAACTTGCATTGACTTCTCAGAGCATTCTGGTCTGCAACCCAGACAATCTCCCCTTCGGTAACATTCCTTTCCCTTGTGTGCCATTTACTCCTTATGAACAGGTTTGGTCCTGCTAACTGGCTCCATTTTTGCCAGAACTTGTTAATTTCTCCTTGGATAACCCTTAATCTCCTGTATGGGTATCCTGCAAAATCTAAATCACCTGGATCTCCTCTTGGGCTTGCTCTTCCCAGCAACAGGGAGTTCGGTGTGACATATTCCAAACAATACTCACGACTTTGAGTTTGTGCGACTATAGGCCTTTCATTCGCCAGATTTGCTGCCATATACAGAAAAGTCTGGAATTCCTGTTGTGGGAAACTTCAGAGTTTTTCTGGTCAGGTTCTCAATCTCGAATTCAGGTCTCAAGAAATCGTGCAGAGTCGAGGTTTCAGGTCTCAGAAGAAAATAACTTTATTGAGCAGTTCAACAAAGTGAGATGCTGGCCAGGCATCTGATCTTTCATGGGCCAGTACTCTAGTCTTATACCTTTTTCTTTTCTTTAAATTTCCAATTAGTGTTTGTATTAGTATCTTTTTACACAATGGGCATCTTGTTTTAGTATCCTTTTCTTGGTGGCACATCGTTACATTGTATACAATATGTTTCTCTTCCATCTGTGCTACAAGTTTTTTGGGTACTTTTCCACGCTCTTGTACATGTCCTCATGTGCCCTGTGTCCTAGCTTTTCTGCTGTCCTTACATACCCTGCCCTTTGGTCTAGTTTTCTTCCCTGTCCTTACCCTTTCCTTCGGTCAAGTTTTCTGTAATATTACAGCATTTAGACCCATGTATGAGACAGATGAATTAATATTACAACATTTAGACCCATGTATGAGACAGATGAATTAATATTACAGTATTTAGACACATGTATGAGACAGATGAAATTCTCCAACACATCCCCCCTTTGGGACTTTCTCTAGTCCCACCTTCAAACCTTTCTTAGCCAGGGTGTGTCCTCATGAATAGATCTCTTTCTGTATTACCTATCAAACATGGCCAATCTAGACCTTTATCAATAGACCTTCATCATAAGGGCACACTCTGGAGGACTAGTAAGACCAAACATCTCCACCACCAATTGGCGAGAGTGGAGTAATAGATCTCACCTTCCTGTCACATCATTAGTTTAAGGGGATGCATTACTTCAGATTATCAAACATTCAATAACACAATCACAGTGTATGAACTCGAATTTCAGCAGCTGTCCCACGTTGCCAGAGGAACTGCGCAGGCGCTTCCGGTGGCCTGGAGTGCTATCTGGGTTGCTCCATCGTTGCCAGAGGTGCCCAGGCTTTGCCTAGAGCGCTATCTGGTGTTGGAGCAGACAGCGGGTTTTTAAACCACCAGTTGAATCTACTCTTGTCTTCTTCAACAGTCGATGACCACGCTTGCAAATAATTCCTCTTTTGCACTATACTATATACATGTTCCAATGGACTAAGGCATGTAAGTTCTAAATTTCTTGACTTGTTACAGGAATGTACTAAAATATATTCAAAGTGTAAATAGTAAAAAGTGAATAAAGTAATCATTCAATAGTAATAAAAAACATTCCTGTGTTTTTCTCTAATTTCTGGTTGCATTACCTCGTACCACGGGCAATGACCTGCTTCAGACCCTCTATCGTCCCCTCTCATTCACATATTTATAATTGTGACAGTTAGTGTGATTATATGTAAAATATCTTTCGTACGATTATATGAGTAAAATATTCAGGAAAAGGGCCCTTATATGAAATCAAAGAAATATAGAAAATCCTCTTAACTAACTCCCTACTCTACCCACGTTCTAATTTTTCTATCTTATTTTACCCCAAAATAAATACACAGTGGGACTATCTCCCTTACTATTAAAAAACAGAGTCAAAAAGTGTAATGAAAATGATAAGGTACCCTTATTCCTTACTTCTTCATCCATCACCCTTTACAGAAAGTCATCCAGCTCGTCCAAGCCTGGGCCGATTTGATACACTCCTGAGTTGGTGCACCCAATGTCAATTCCAGATCGTTTTACTGACACATTAATCATTTGTTTGGCTGAAGCACTGGCTAGCATGGATCTGAAAAAAGGCACAACACAACAGAACAGCAAAAAGAAAAAATGACAACAGCCACAGCTATTATTACTCCCACCCTAATGAACTATTCTTTCCAGGACCCAAATATAGAGTCAAATCAGTATCTAAGGTGTCTGTCTCTCCCCGGATTCTCAGGAACCTTCTTGTCTTAGATCAATCAGCTTCTTCATGGCCCTAGTAAAAGCTCCATCAGGGGCTGTGCCCGCTTAGGAATAAAGGTAAAACAGTTAGCTTCAAATATTTAACAACACTTTCTTTCTTTCAACAATTTAATGTTGGTCTGTTTTGCCATGTCATGTCGCTTCTGAGTTCCCAACTTCTCTCCCAAGGCTCTCAATGTGCCTTCAGTGTGTTAATTAACTTCTGTTGATTGCAATAAATGGAATTCATCCATTCTTCATTTTATCAATTTATGCATACAAATATACTCAAAGCCTGATTTACTTCCTGCTTAAACTCAATTGGTATTCCCCATTGCAATCAAATCTATACACATCAATTCTGACATTGTTTAGAACACAAATATTGCATTTGGCTATCTGTCAATCTTCTATTAAAATCATCATCTATCATCAACTTATTTTTTTCTTTTTAGTCACTTCCCCCCTTTGTGCGTTGGTCAAAAACCACGTGCATCTGAAATTAAAATAGTAAAAAGGTTTACCAGTGTAATTATTTGAATTCCTTTAATATATCATCTGTCCAATCTTAAGTTGAGGGTTTTGCTTATGCCTTCTTGTCAATATAGACTTAATTTTATATTTAATTATCTATCCTAAATTTCAAGGTACGAATACCACCAATTGTAAATTGGTAACAACTCTGATGACAAAAGCTACTGAATGTTGGCAATGTAGCATTCCCCATGTGACAGTGTCTACATTTTTGAATAACACAGCTGGCCGACATCAGTTGCCATTTGATTGTGTTAAACAGCGCTGTCATGAACCCCACATTTTTCAATATCTAATAGAACAAATTATCTGGTAAGTCTGGACATGCTGCTGTTTGAAAGAACCATTATCAATTTCTCTAATCTGATTTGTCATTCATCTTTTAATTTAATTTCTCTTCATAATCTTTTAAATTACTTGAGATCTCATCATAATCTCAAATTCATGACCCACAATATTAACATTGTGCAATCCCTGGTTATGACAAAATTTGTGATATCACATGCTTGTAATTCGTGTAGTAACTATTTTATTTCTAAACCTAAAAAATGAATGACCAAGATAAAATGACCAGCATCATAGCTCTATCATCCACTTTTTTTTGAACACATTATGTCCCTTTTTTATTAGAGAGCTCAGAATCACTCAAGCCTATATCAGCTCTGTCTTGAAAGCAGGAGCCCAAAATTTTCTCTGTTTAATGGACAAAATCATCACATATCTAATTACGCATTTACCCCTAGCTGGTTAATGCAATATTCCCTCACTCTGCTAAATCCAGCCTCAGTTTTAGTTAATTATTTAGTCATGCAGACACTTGACTTCTTTCCTTTTAAATTATGATTATTTTTCATACATATTATTTTACTTACAACTGGACTGATGTCTATTGAAAGAAAGCAAATAGAGTGTTAGCCTTACAGAATATAGAGAACTGCTGCTAGACCAGTGAATAATTAAAATACAATTAATATGGCCAATCAATGAAATTTAAAGTGGTCTCTGTAGTGATCATTAAAGACGCATCACCTGTGCCCACTTAGGAAAGGATGAAGTCCTTCTGCTTGGATCAGCGATCAGTTGAACTGGTTGGGCTGCTGTCTGAGTGTTTCCCTCCTCATCCGATGCATTTGATCTGTCAGTCTTTATTCAAGGGTCTGCTGTCATGTTGGGACATAGTGGTTTGACTGGATGCTGCTGTCTCTCTGCCTCTCCTCAGCCTGGCCTTTGGCCAAGCAACTGAGGCAAATTTGCATAATGGCAGGAAGTTTTTCTTGGTTGTTTCTCCATCAACACAGTCTTTGTCCATACCAGCTCCTCAAAAGTTTCAGCTTCCTCTTTCAGGGAGGATGAAGGCCTACCAACCAGATGCCTCTTCTTTTCTCTGCAGCCGTGTCCTTATGTTTCTCGCTCTCACTTTTTGCACAGTCCAGTTGCTGTTGTTGATGTTGAGGCAGACGTCCCAAAAGCTGTCTGGTGTCATCTGGAAATTGAACACTCAGAGATCCGCATGAATCAAATTCATACTTTACAAATTTCAGAAGTCTCATCTGGTTGATAACAGCAGTTTTCCCATGTAGTTTTAATAAAGCAAGTTCTTCTTTGCAGTAAAGAGCAGCCTATCAGTCTGTCTGAGATGCCTTATTTTCAGTCACATATATAGTATTATATATGTGAGTATTATCACTCACTATATCGATCCCTATACTCTCTCAAGCACTTTAGGATTAAATCAATGACTCTCATTACTGTAAAATGTCTGTTAAAAGTGTCTGTTAAGCTTGGTCACCCAATCCTGCTCATTCAATACAATGAATGAACTATTTTAAATAACACAATCCAAAAATCTAAATTTCTGCAATGGATCAAATTTCAAACTGTCTCCCAGGGACAACAAGATACAAACATTATAGGCTACGTCTTTATATAACAGGTCTAGGGTCTCAATCATACCCACATCTAGCATGTCTCTCTATTATCTATATATATATATATATATATATATATATATATATATATATATATATATATAAATGTCTGATATTTCTATTATCCTTTTTGTCAATTATTCCTCTCGGAACTGCACAAACCACTTATACAAAGGAGAACACTCCAGTATTTTTGATGGCCACCAGTTTGCACAATCCTCCATATTGTAGACTTGGAATTAAAGCCTCTTTTGTTTCCTCGTTATTATTTGATTTACTGGACCAGACACCAGTTATCTTGCCAAGAAAGATTTTATTCTTTTATGTCAGGAGAGAAACTTCAAGATGTTGTATTCATGCCAGGTCTATGCGTTTCCGTGTTTCTCTGAGGTAGTACAGTAAGATTGAGCTTTTATACATCACAGAGAGTCTTACAGCTTCCTTGTAAGGTAACAAAACATGTTGCTCTGAGCTTCTTAAAATTAGAACGTATGTCATACGTATACGTTATGTTTAGCATGTCACAATTTACTTCCATATTAAGAACTATCCTTGTTGTTTACATCTGTGATGCACTTACATCAGTCGAACATGTTACATTGTACACACCCCATAGCAAAATATAGCTTCCCCCTGTCTGACATATGATCCTCCCTTGGATCCATGCTATCTATAGTTCCCTCATGCATTCAAACTCATGCTTTTGAAACTTCATAAGATGATACAACTGATTATGAATATTAATAAAGAATAATAATACAGATACATAATATTTAATAATAAAATAATATTAAAAGATGAAATTTTGAATCTTCATCTCCCTCCACTGGAAATACGGCCGTCAGTTCCACACCATCATTCCCAGGTGGCCAACCTATAGAAGTGATAGTGAGGAGAAGAAATAGCAGACCAAGAAAATAGACAGAAAGAACAGAAGAATGGAAACAGAGAAACAAAACAAAGAACAAAACCCCAGCCCATGTTATGTCCCCGTATACTATGTGTATTTTAATATCTATGTGTATGTCTTTAAAATGAACCCCAATCATCTAAGAAAAGAAAAACTAATAAGTCTTCTGCCCGTGCCTGAACTCATTAATTAATTAGCTCGTTAATTAATTAAATCCTTCAGTTCCGAACCAAAACAAGAAATTAAAATAAACGTTGACGTTAAAGGATCCTATCCCTTGGGGTTGAAAATCAGTAAGCGGATGTTCATTGTTTGTGAGGTAGTGTTTTGCATAAAATCTCTTATTTCACGCTGTATGTCCCATTCTTAGTTCTATCCATTTGGTTAGAAATAATCAATTTGACAGGTTTGGTACTTTTCCTTCTAGTAACACATATAAGGACTTGGATTATTAGCATGACCATCGTCGTTGGTTATCGAGAATAACTTGCAACCATCTCTAATCAATGTCAATGGAACTGATTCCTGAAATGGAAGCAGAGAAATAATTAACATCACTTCTTTGTTCCCAATCTTTAAAACTAATGGATGAACATTGCTCAATCTCAGGCCATAAGCCATCATTATCATCTTGTTCATTCACTAAGCAAGGTTTAACTTCTGACCAATGATACCATCTATCTATTCCTACACCCTTCCCTTTGAGACAAACACTTGTATCAGTAGTTAGGAGTATCTCATATGGTCCTTCCCATCTAGGCTCTAAACCTTTCCTAGCAATTCGTTTGATCATGACAAAACTACCTAACTCGGGAATGTGTGGAATGTCAGTAGTGGTGTGTTTTTCATCCCATTGCTGTTGAGCTTCTCGCACTTTCTTATTATTGTCTTTAGTAGCTTTGTCTAGCATTGCGAGATAGCGGCGTAACTTTTCTTGGAACAAAGTAGAGTCTCCTCCTGTTCCCGCTGGTGGCGGAGCATCAGGAGGTAGAACCATTGCTCTTCCCGTCATTAGTTCAAAAGGGGTTAGTCCTGTAACTCGATTTGGAGTTGCTCTCAAGTTCCACAGAATAGCAGGTAATAACTTATGCCAGCCTTGGCCAGTTTGCAGAATGGCTTTGGTAAGAGCGGTTTTCAAAGATCTATTCATTCGTTCAACCAGGCCTGAGCTTTCCGGCCTATAAGGAATGTGGAATTTCTGTTTAATTCCCATCAATTTCATTGCTTCCTTCATCAATTTCCCAGTGAAATGAGTTCCATTGTCAGAATCAAGTTCGTATGGAAGGCCCCAGCGAGGAAAAACTTATTCCACCATTACTCGTGCTGCCGCTTCAGCAGTGCAGGATTTTGTAGGGTATGCTTCCACCCATCTAGTAAATCTGTCCATGATTACAAGTATGTATTGAGACCCTCCACTGGGTGATAAAGGTCCTGTGAAATCAATTTGGAGGTGTGTCCATGGACCTATTGGTCTGGGTGCATGTGACATTCGCCCCTTTAGAGATTTTCCTACATTTGCTTTGAGGCATATCAAGCATCTCCTACAGTAATCATCAATGTCTCTCATCATTCTTGGCCACCACCAAGTCTCACTGATTTGAGATTTCATTGCTTTTGCTCCAGCATGTACCTTCCCATGATACAGCTGCATTAGTTCTCTTCTTGTTCCGATAGGCATCACCACTTGTCCTGTTGGAATTCTCCAGATACCTTGATCATCCTCTTTCGCTCCCGCTTTCATCCATTGTTCTTTCTCTTCATCTGTCTCCAATTTATATGACAGAAGATGGAGCTCAGGATTATCCTTGCTATTTTCCTTTACCAAGGTAACAGGAGTAAAAGGAAGTAGAGCTGCTTCTCTAGCTGCTGCATCTGCTGCCGTGTTTCCTTGACTTTCTTTGGACTTGTCAGATTGATGTGATTTTACTTTGATCACGGCTGCTTCTCGGGGTAAGTAACATGCTGTAATTAAACGACGAATTATGGAAGCATGTTGTATTTCGCTCCCACTGCTAGTGATAAGTCCACGTCTTTTCCACAGAGCAAGGTAGTCATGGACCACGCCAAAAGCATAACGACTATCTGTATAGATGTTGACTCGATCTCCTTCTGATAGTTCAAAGGCTTCTGTAAGTGCTATAAGTTCAGCTACTTGTGCTGAAAATTTCCCAGAAAGGGCTCCTTTCTTTACAACAGTTCCATCTCCTTTCACTACAGCCCATCCAGTATGTCGTTTTCCATCAACATAATAACTGGATCCATCAACCCATAACTCTTTGTCTGGGTTTTTAAGAGGGATTGGATTAACTGGACCAAGACTATCTTCTTCTACTTGTTTTTCACACTCATGTGGTATTCCCTCGTGTGGTTCCAGCATCATTGTTGCAGGGTTAAGAGTCGTGTCCCTGATGATTTCCACTCTTAAATCTTTGTTCAACAAAGTTGCTTCCCATTTTGCTCTTCTTGCATCAGTTATGGTTTTGATGTTCGTGTTGTTCAACAGTGTCACTATACTGTGTGGAGTGTGCAATATGATAGTTTGTGCTCCTATCAGATTCTCAACAGCATCCACTGCCCATGTGGCACCATCGAGGGCTTGTATACATCGTGGTTGCCCAATCATAGTGACAGGAATCTTTGTGGAAAAGTATCCAACTGGTCTGTATCGATCAGCTGGTTTTTGATACAGTACTGCTGAATATGTCTCATCTCCTACCCTGGTCCACAAATGAAAATGCAACCGTCCGTCAGGAAGTCCCAATGCTGGGGCTGAAGTCAGTTTTTCTTTCATAGAAGTAAACGCTTCCTCAGCTTCTGGTGTCCAGTTTATATGTTCCACTCCAGGCTTTCCTCCCTTGTACAGGTCGATGAGGGGGCTGGTGATGCTAGCAAAATCAGGTATATACTGACGACAATAGTTGAAAAGTCCCATCACCTTCCGCATTCCTGTAACTGTTAGAGGTTTTGGAAGTTGTCGTAATGCCTCTACACGCTCTGTTGTCATTCTCCTTCCCTCCACAGATATTTCTTGGCCCAAATAGATAACCTTGGATTTGGCCAGCTGTGCTTTATCGGGGTTAACTTTGAATCCCCCTTTCCTAAGGGCTTGTAGGACAACATTCAGAGCAAATACATGGCTGTTTTCATCTGGGCTTGCAATTAACAAGTCATCAACATATTGGAGGCAGACACTTCCTGATTTCTCAATTTCAGCTTTTTGCTCCGTTAAGAACTGGTCCAAAGCTCTGTGAAATACAACAGGAGAAAGATTAAGACCTTGTGGGAGTCTGTTCCAAACATACTGTTTTGCGCCCACTGTGAAGGCTAATTTCTCTTGAGATCTTTTGTCTATAGGTATAGACCAGAAAGCCGACAGTACATCCAGTACCGTACAAATTTTAGCATTTCCTGGAATGTCATTCAGAATGGTGGCAGGATTGGCCACAATAGGATGCGGTTTTGGTGTTACACTGTTAAGTCTTGTGTAATCAATGGTTAGTCTCCATGAGTTATCAGATTTCTTGACAGGCCAGACAGGACTATTAGTGGTAGATGAAGTTTGTCTGATGATTCCTTCAGCTTCCAAGTCTGCCACTATCTCCTCCACGGCTCGTCTTGCTTCAGGTCGGATGGGGTATTGTTTATGAGGGGCATGTATCGGTCCCTCAATAACAATGGGATCAATGTTGGCTTTACCACAATCCAATTTGTGTTTAGCCCAAACATCCGGATATAAACTGCACAGAAGACCCCACACACCGTCTTTCTTCCAGTTTCTGATAATTGGTTTTGCTGTACCAACAGACCTTAGATTACATGTGTGATCTTCGTGTGGTATTATCCCAGCAGTTGTAGCGATTTGACGACTGTCAGTGAATATGATCATGTTTAACAATGAAGGAATGTCCATGCCAATAAGGCTTCCTTGTGAATTCGGCCCAACCCAGAAAGATGTCCATAAGACTTCATCTTCATGTATTTGCAGTGGAACTTGAATACTTTTGCGGAATTTTGTGATACCTCCTCCAACTCCTTCAACATCCATAGTTTCCTCTGTTGTAGGTAGGTTCAGATCTGTTATTGAAATGGCTGCGCCTGTGTCAACAAGGATGTCACATGGGTGGCCCCCTATTAATGCATTGACGAAAAGGCGATTGTCTCTTTTCTTACTAATACAGGGGGCCCCTGATTCCTATTGCGGACGCATAATTCCCTCAATGAGCTGACGGACTTGTGCTTCAGTCCACGTCTTCCCTTGAGGGGTTTCATTATGGTTTTTTGCACTGACCTGTCTAAATGATGGACCTTGACCTTCTGCTCCACCTCCTTTAGCCCAACAATCTATTTTTGAGTGTCCACGCTTTCCACAGTTGCTGCAGGAAATCACCCTATTCTTTGTGTCCTTGTTGTATTGAGCTGTTGCCACTCCTCTTCGATATGGCTTGTTTCCTTCTTCTTTATTTGATCTCATAGCCATCTCTAAGCGGCCAGCCCATTGCATAATTTGGTCAAATGTCTCACCTGGGTTGACTCCAAGTGATAAGGCTTGTTGGTATTTTGTGCTAAGTCCATCCACAAGTGTGTCAGTGAACTGTACATCATCTCTGTCAGGTTGTTTCTTGGCACAGAGAGCCCATCTCTCATAAGCATTCCACTTACGTAGAGCATATTCATCTGGAGATTCATCATCCTTTTGCTTAATCAATGTCACTAATGTGAAAGGAATTTTACCACTGCCCAAGATTTCCTGGATTTCTTTTCGGAACACATCTAATGCTTGCCAAAGACCCAGGGGTCGTCCCTGGCCATCAACCCACAAATCTATCCATTGGGCGGTTGTTATCGAAGCTGGCAAGCGTTCCCATCTGTCTCTTGGGATTTTAGCTTTCACAATGGTGTGTATGTCTCTTAATGTCATTTGATGTGCTTCAATCAATGAGTCTAATTCTCGCCAAAACTCTGTGTTTGGATCTTGTCTCTTCAGAGGAGGCAAGGCTGTGAGAATGGCTTGACGTTCTCCTGGTGTGAATGGTCTCTCTTCTGTCATCATTTCAGATCCTTCCCTTTGAATTACAGGTGAAGAAAATTCAGGACCTATCTTGTCAATTGTGATCATGTCGTCATCTCTTGTCTCATCACCCCAGTCAGAATCATAATTCCGAACTGGTGTACATCGCAGCATGTCTCTGTTTGGCTGAACTGTTTTAGATCTTGTTATTACCGGAGCTGCTTGTGCAGATGCAATATACATTTTGTCAACTGGACCTCCATTTGATCTCGAAGCTTGAGGCTGTGTTAGAGGTTTAGATGAATTTGTATATTGTTCAGGCAAAATTGGATAAATTGGGTTGTAAGGAGGAGGCGTTACAGTTGTTGCAGATTTCACTGGTGCTTGTGAATATTTCTTTTCAGCTTCAGTTATTATATTTGTCCAATCTGGATCAAATGAATCATCATTGGTTGTATTTTCTCCATCTGAACATTTAATAGACATAATTTTGTTCAATTTGTTATATGCTTCAATTTGAGGCTTCATTGCTTCAACAAGTGGGACCGGGCACCCATTGATACCACAACAAATTCCACCTTGTTTCAAAATCCAATGTGCGGCGAGGATTGGAAATACTTTTGACTTGATAGAGTCCTTCTGGGACTCAAGCCAGCTTAACTGCACATCCATAGATGTGTTAATGTCCAGTCCTTTTTTCAAAAACTTAGCTTGCTTTTGTCTGTTTTCTTTCTAAGTACCACGCAGATATTGTTCTGCTGTTAAATCCACTTTCTGCCATTGCAAATTATTTGTCACTCTGTGTCTGTGTGCTCAAACAGCAGGGCTATTTTTGTGAGGGAGTGTGTGTGTGTGAATTCCAGGGGAGGCCCTCTGCTTTTCTCACTCTCCACCTGTTCTAATTTCTCAAGAACAAAGAAGGGGTTGGGAAACAAAAAACAAACAAAAAACAACTCTAATATTTTCTGTTTTTCTTTTTTGTTTATCTTAATTCAGATTAATTTATATATATATATATATATATATATATATATATATACATACACACATATATACACACATATATATATATATATATATATATATATATATATATATATATATATACATCAAAGTTGCTCTCAGATCAGTCTTTTCCTCCAAACACTGAACAGCTTTATTGTCAAAATCAGAATGCATGCAATTCTAGCATCTATTCCATTGATACCCTTCTTCTAAGGGTTCAATCCTCTGCGTATTTACGTTTTAGGGTTTATTTGTATTTTTTATACTGCACTGTACTAACTTCAAGCACAGACCCGCCACTGTAAACCGCTATAAATCACTGCTTGTCACACTATCCTCGTCTTCTTCTGAAACGATTCTTTGTGTATTGGATATATTTTAGAGATAAATCTGCCCTTTATCGCAATCTCGCCATATTCCAACCACCTTACAAGCTAATTGCTAAATCACCTTACAGCTTTTTCCAAAATTTGACTAAGATGGTCTTTTTCCTAAAAAAGATCCACTTTCTACAGTTTTTTTTCAAAAATGAAAAAGACTTCCCCAGCATCATTCAATATTCAGAGGTTTACTGACCAGAGCAACTCAAATAAGCCACATTCTAATTATTTAAATTATTTTTATTTTTCTGACACATATATTCATTGGCAAAACAACTGGTACTTTAAATAACACAGTTCTTTTAAGCAGTTTCAGTCAATGTCCAATCATCAGGCAGACTTAGAATTATTTAGAATAGAAAAAGTCTTACCTTGAATGATTGACAAATGCCTGAAGATGCAATCCTGTTCGTGACGCCAAATGTAGACTTGGAATTAAAGCCTCTTTTGTTTCCCCGTTATTATATGATTTACTGGACCAGACACCAGTTATCTTGCCAAGAAAGATTTTATTCTTTTATGTCAGGAGAGAAACTTCAAGATGTTGTATTCATGCCAGGTCTATGCGTTTCCGTGTTTCTCTGAGGTAGTACAGTAAGATTGAGCTTTTATACATCACAGAGAGTCTTACAGCTTCCTTGTAAGGTAACAAAACATGTTGCTCTGAGTGAAGATTCAAAATTTCATCTTTTAATATTATTTTATTATTAAATATTATGTATCTGTATTATTATTCTTTATTAATATTCATAATCAGTTGTATCATCTTATGAAGTTTCAAAAGCATGAGTTTGCATGCATGAGGGAACTATAGATAGCATGGATCCATGGGAGGATCATATGTCAGACAGGGGGAAGCTATATTTTGCTATGGGGTGTGTACAATGTAACTTGTTCGACTGATGTAAGTGCATCACAGATGTAAACAACAAGGATAGTTCTTAATATGGAAGTGAATTGTGACATGCTTAACATAACGTATACGTATGACATACGTTCTAATTTTAAGAAGCTCAGAGCAACATGTTTTGTTACCTTACAAGGAAGCTGTAAGACTCTCTGTGATGTATAAAAGCTCAATCTTACTGTACTACCTCAGAGAAACACGGAAACGCATAGACCTGGCATGAATACAACATCTTGAAGTTTCTCTCCTGACATATAAGAATAAAATCTTTCTTGGCAAGATAACTGGTGTCTGGTCCCGTAAATCAAATAATAACGGGGAAACAAAAGAGGCTTTAATTCCAAGTCTACATTTGGCGTCACGACGAACAGGATTGCATCTTCAGGCATTTGTCAATCATTCAAGGTAAGACTTTTTCTATTCTAAATAATTCTAAGTCTGCCTGATAATTGGACATTGACTGAAACTGCTTAAAAGAACTGTGCTATTTAAAGTACCAGTTGTTTTGCCAATGAATATATGTGTCAGAAAAATAAAAATAATTTAAATAATTAGAATGTGGCTTATTTGAGTTGCTCTGGTCAGTAAACCTCTGAATATTGAATGATGCTGGGGAAGTCTTTTTCATTTTTGAAAAAAACTGTAGAAAGTGGATCTTTTTTAGGAAAAAGACCATCTTAGTCAAATTTTGGAAATAGCTGTAAGGCGATTTAGCAATTAGCTTGTAAGGTGGTTGGAATATGGCGAGATTGCGATAAAGGGCAGATTTATCTCTAAGATATATCCAATACACAAAGAATCGTTTCAGAAGAAGACGAGGATAGTGTGACAAGCAGTGATTTATAGCGGTTTACAGTGGCGGGTCTGTGCTTGAAGTTAGTACAGTGCAGTATAAAAAAAAATACAAATAAACCCTAAAACGTAAATACGCAGAGGATTGAACCCTTAGAAGAAGGGTATCAATGGAATAGATGCTAGAATTGCACGCATTCTGATTTTGACAATAAAGCTGTTCAGTGTTTGGAGGAAAAGACTGATCTGAGAGCGACTTTGATGTGTGTATGTATGTATATATATATATATATATATGTGTATATATGTGTGTATGTATATATATATATATATAGATTAATCTGAATTAAGACAAACAAAAAAGAAAAACAGAAAATATTAGAGTTGTTTTTTTGTTTCTTGTTTGTTTTTTGTTCTTGAGAAATTAGAACAGGTGGAGAGTGAGAAAAGCAGAGGGCCTCCCCTGGAATTCACACACACACTCCCTCACAAAATAGCCCTGCTGTTTGAGCACACAGACACAGAGTGACAAATAATTTGCAATGGCAGAAAGTGGATTTAACAGCAGAACAATATCTGCTTGGTACTTAGAAAGAAAACAGAAAAAGCAAGCTAAGTTTTTGAAAAAAGGACTGGACATTAACACATCTATGGATGTGCAGTTAAGCTGGCTTGAGTCCCAGAAGGACTCTATCAAGTCAAAAGTATTTCCAATCCTCGCCGCACATTGGATTTTGAAACAAGGTGGAATTTGTTGTGGTATCAATGGGTGCCCGGTCCCACTTGTTGAAGCAATGAAGCCTCAAATTGAAGCATATAACAAATTGAACAAAATTATGTCTATTAAATGTTCAGATGGAGAAAATACAACCAATGATGATTCATTTGATCCAGATTGGACAAATATAATAACTGAAGCTGAAAAGAAATATTCACAAGCACCAGTGAAATCTGCAACAACTGTAACGCCTCCTCCTTACAACTCAATTTATCCAATTTTGCCTGAACAATATACAAATTCATCTAAACCTCTGACACAGCCTCAAGCTTCGAGATCAAATGGAGGTCCAGTTGACAAAATGTATATTGCATCTGCACAAGCAGCTCCGGTAATAACAAGATCTAAAACAGTTCAGCCAAACAGAGACATGCTGCGATGTACACCAGTTCGGAATTATGATTCTGACTGGGGTGATGAGACAAGAGATGACGACATGATCACAATTGACAAGCTCGGTCCTGAATTTTCTGTAATTAATAAGTAATTAGTAATAAATAATCTGTAATTAAAAGGGAAGGATCTGAGATGATGACAGAAGAGAGACCATTCACACCAGGGGAACGTCAAGCCATTCTCACAGCCTTGCCTCCTCTGAAGAGACAAGATCCAAACACAGAGTTTTGGCGAGAATTAGACTCATTGATTGAAGCACATCAAATGACATTAAGAGACATACACACCATTGTGAAAGCTAAAATCCCAAGAGACAGATGGGAACGCTTGCCAACTTCGATAACAACCGCCCAATGGATAGATTTGTGGGTTGATGGCCAGGGACGACCCCTGGGTCTTTGGCAAGCATTAGATGTGTTCCGAAAAGAAATCCAGGAAATCTTGGGCAGTGGTAAAATTCCTTTCATATTAGTGACATTGATTAAGCAAAAGGATGATGAATCTCCAGATGAATATGCTCTACGTAAGTGGAATGCTTATGAGAGATGGGCTCTCTGTGCCAAGAAATAACCTGACAGAGATGATGTACAGTTCACTGACACACTTGTGGATGGACTTAGCACAAAATACCAACAAGCCTTATCACTTGGAGTCAACCCAGGTGAGACATTTGACCAAATTATGCAATGGGCTGGCCGCTTAGAGATGGCTATGAGATCAAATAAAGAAGAAGGAAACAAGCCATATCGAAGAGGAGTGGCAACAGCTCAATACAACAAGGACACAAAGAATAGGGTGATTTCCTGCAGCAACTGTGGAAAGCGTGGACACTCAAAAATAGATTGTTGGGCTAAAGGAGGTGGAGCAGAAGGTCAAGGTCCATCATTTAGACAGGTCAGTGCAAAAAACCATAATGAAACCCCTCAAGGGAAGACGTGGACTGAAGCACAAGTCCGTCAGCTCATTGAGGGAATTATGCGTCCGCAATAGGAATCAGCGGCCCCCTGTATTAGTAAGAAAAGAGACAATCGCCTTTTCGTCAATGCATTAATAGGGGGCCACCCATGTGACATCCTTGTTGACACAGGCGCAGCCATTTCAATAACAGATCTGAACCTACCTACAACAGAGGAAACTATGGATGTTGAAGGAGTTGGAGGAGGTATCACAAAATTCCGCAAAAGTATTCAAGTTCCACTGCAAATACATGAAGATGAAGTCTTATGGACATCTTTCTGGGTTGGGCCGAATTCACAAGGAAGCCTTATTGGCATGGACATTCTTCCATTGTTAAACATGATCATATTCACTGACAGTCGTCAAATCGCTACAACTGCTGGGATAATACCACACGAAGATCGCACATGTAATCTAAGGTCTGTTGGTACAGCAAAACCAATTATCAGAAACTGGAAGAAAGACGGTGTGTGGGGTCTTCTTTGCAGTTTATATCCGGATGTTTGGGCTAAACACAAATTGGATTGTGGTAAAGCCAACATTGATCCCATTGTTATTGAGGGACCGATACATGCCCCTCATAAACAATACCCCATCCGACCTGAAGCAAGACGAGCCGTGGAGAAGATAGTGGCAGACTTGGAAGACAAACTTCATCTACCACTAATAGTCCTGTCTGGCCTGTCATAAAATCTGATAACTCATGGAGACTAACCATTGATTACACAAGACTTAACAGTGTAACACCAAAACCGCATCCTATTGTGGCCAATCCTGCCACCATTCTGAATTTGTACGGTACTGGATGTACTGTCGGCTTTCTGGTCTATACCTATAGACAAAAGATCTCAAGAGAAATTAGCCTTCACAGTGGGCGCAAAACAGTATGTTTGGAACAGACTCCCACAAGGTCTTAATCTTTCTCCTGTTGTATTTCATAGAGCTTTGGACCAGTTCTTAACGGAGCAAAAAGCTGAAATTGAGAAATCAGGAAGTGTCTGCCTCCAATATGTTGATGACTTGTTAATTGCAAGCCCAGATGAAAACAGCCATGTATTTGCTCTGAATGTTGTCCTACAAGCCCTTAGGAAAGGGGGATTCAAAGTTAACCCCGATAAAGCACAGCTGGCCAAATCCAAGGTTATCTATTTGGGCCAAGAAATATCTGTGGAGGGAAGGAGAATGACAACAGAGCGTGTAGAGGCATTACGACAACTTCCAAAACCTCTAACAGTTACAGGAATGCAGAAGGTGATGGGACTTTTCAACTATTGTCGTCAGTATATACCTGATTTTGCTAGCATCACCAGCCCCCTCATCGACCTGTACAAGGGAGGAAAGCCTGGAGTGGAACATATAAACTGGACACCAGAAGCTGAGGAAGCGTTTACTTCTATGAAAGAAAAACTGACTTCAGCCCCAGCATTGGGACTTCGTGACGGACGGTTGCATTTTCATTTGTGGACCAGGGTAGGAGATGAGACATATTCAGCAGTACTGTGTCAAAAACCAGGTGATCAATACAGACCAGTTGGATACTTTTCCACAAAGATTCCTGTCACTATGATTGGGCAACCACGATGTATACAAGCCCTCGATGGTGCCACATGGGCAGTGGATGCTGTTGAGAATCTGATAGGAGCACAAACTATCATATTGCACACTCCACACAGTATAGTGACACTGTTGAACAACACGAACATCAAAACCATAACTGATGCAAGAAGAGCAAAATGGGAAGCAACTTTGTTGAACAAAGATTTAAGAGTGGAAATCATCAGGGACATGACTCTTAACCCTGCAACAATGATGCTGGTACCACACGAGGGAATACCACATGAGTGTGAAAAACAAGTAGAAGAAGATAGTCTTGGTCCAGTTAATCCAATCCCTCTTAAAAACCCAGACAAAGAGTTATGGGTTGATGGATCCAGTTATTATGTTGATGGAAAACGACATACTGGATGGGCTGTAGTGAAAGGAGATGGAACTGTTGTAAAGAAAGGAGCCCTTTCTGGGAAATTTTCAGCACAAGTAGCTGAACTTATAGCACTTACAGAAGCCTTTGAACTATCAGAAGGAGATCGAGTCAACATCTATACAGATAGTCGTTATGCTTTTGGCGTGGTCCATGACTACCTTGCTCTGTGGAAAAGACGTGGACTTATCACTAGCAGTGGGAGCGAAATACAACATGCTTCCATAATTCGTCGTTTGATTACAGCATGTTACTTACCCCGAGAAGCAGCCGTGATCGAAGTAAAATCACATCAATCTGACAAGTCCAAAGAAAGTCAAGGAAACACGGCAGCAGATGCAGCAGCTAGAGAAGCAGCTCTACTTCCTTTTACTCCTGTTACCTTGGTAAAGGAAAATAGCAAGGATAATCCTGAGCTCCATCTTCTGTCCTATCAATTGGAGACAGATGAAGAGAAAGAACAATGGATGAAAGCGGGAGCGAAAGAGGATGATCAAGGTATCTGGAGAATTCCAACAGGACAAGTGGTGATGCCTATCGGAACAAGAAGAGAACTAATGCAGCTGTATCATGGAAAGGTACATGCTGGAGCAAAAGCAATGAAAACTCAAATCAGTGAGACTTGGTGGTGGCCAAGAATGATGAGAGACATTGATGATTACTGTAGGAGATGCTTGATATGCCTCAAAGCAAATGTAGGAAAATCTGTAAAGGTGCGAATGTCACATGCACCCAGACCAACAGGTCCATGGACACACCTCCAAATTGATTTCACAGGACCTTTATCACCCAGTGGAGGGTATCAATACATACTTGTAATCATGGACAGATTTACTAGATGGGTGGAAGCATACCCTACAAAATCCTGCACTGCTGAAGCGGCAGCACGAGTAATGGTGGAAGAAGTTTTTCCTCGCTGGGGCCTTCCATATGAACTTGATTCTGACAATGGAACTCATTTCACTGGGAAATTGATGAAGGAAGCAATGAAATTGATGGGAATTAAACAGAAATTCCACATTCCTTATAGGCCGGAAAGCTCAGGCCTGGTTGGACGAATGAATAGATCTTTGAAAACCGCTCTTACCAAAGCCATTCTGCAAACTGGCCAAGGCTGGCATAAGTTATTACCTGCTATTCTGTGGAACTTGAGAGCAACTCCAAACCGAGTTACAGGACTAACCCCTTTTGAACTAATGACGGGAAGAGCAATGGTTCTACCTCCTGATGCTCTACTTTGTTCCAAGAAAAGTTACGCCGCTATCTCGAAATGCTAGACAAAGCTACTAAAGACAATAATAAGAAAGTGCGAGAAGCTCAACAGCAATGGGATGAAAAACACACCACTACTGACATTCCACACATTCCCGAGTTAGGTAGTTTTGTCATGATCAAACGAATTGCTAGGAAAGGTTTAGAGCCTAGATGGGAAGGACCATATGAGATACTCCTAACTACTGATACAAGTGTTTGTCTCAAAGGGAAGGGTGTAGGAACAGATAGATGGTATCATTGGTCACAAGTTAAACCTTGCTTAGTGAATGAACAAGATGATAATGATGGCTTATGGCCTGAGATTGAGCAATGTTCATCCATTAGTTTTAAAGATTGGGAACAAAGAAGTGATGTTAATTATTTCTCTGCTTCCATTTCAGGAATCAGTTCCATTGACATTGATTAGAGATGGTTGCAAGTTATTCTCGATACCCAACGACGATGGTCCTTATATGTGTTACTAGAAGGAAAAGTACCAAACCTGTCAAATTGATTATTTCTAACCAAATAGATAGAACTAAGAATGGGACATACAGCGTGAAATAAGAGATTTTATGCAAAACACTACCTCACAAACAATGAACATCCGCTTACTGATTTTCAACCCCGAGGGATAGGATCCTTTAACGTCAACGTTTATTTTAATTTCTTGTTTTGGTTCGGAACTGAAGGATTTAATTAATTAACGAGTTAATTAATTAATGAGTTCAGGCACGGGCAGAAGACTTACTAGTTTTTCTTTTCTTAGATGATTGGGGTTCATTTTAAAGACATACACATAGATATTAAAATACACATAGTATACGGGGACACAACATGGGCTGGGGTTTTGTTCTTTGTTTTGTTTCTCTGTTTCCATTCTTCTGTTCTTTCTGTCTATTTTCTTGGTCTGCTATTTCTTCTCCTCACTATCACTTCTATAGGTTGGCCACCTGGGAATGATGGTGTGGAACTGACGGCCGTAGTTCCAGTGGAGGGAGATGAAGATTCAAAATTTCATCTTTTAATATTATTTTATTATTAAATATTATGTATCTGTATTATTATTCTTTATTAATATTCATAATCAGTTGTATCATCTTAATATTATTTTATTATTAAATATTATGTATCTGTATTATTATTCTTTATTAATATTCATAATCAGTTGTATCATCTTATGAAGTTTCAAAAGCATGAGTTTGAATGCATGAGGGAACTATAGATAGCATGGTCCATGGGATGATCATATGTCAGACAGGGGGAAGCTATATTTTGCTATGGGGTGTGTACGTATGACATACGTTCTAATTTTAAGAAGCTCAGAGCAACATGTTTTGTTACCTTACAAGGAAGCTGTAAGACTCTCTGTGATGTATAAAAGCTCAATCTTACTGTACTACCTCAGAGAAACACGGAAACGCATAGACCTGGCATGAATACAACATCTTGAAGTTTCTCTCCTGACATATAAGAATAAAATCTTTCTTGGCAAGATAACTGGTGTCTGGTCCCGTAAATCAAATAATAACGGGGAAACAAAAGAGGCTTAAATTCCAAGTCTACACAAGGTCACTGCCTTTTGCTATAAGAGAGAAAGTTGAAGCCGAACTTGATTGCCTGATTAAAGACCATATTATAGAGCCTGTGAAATTCTCAGAGTGGGCAGCACCTGTTGTGCCTGTTTTAAAACCAGATGGGTCAGTAAGACTTTGTGGAGACTACAGAGTAACCATTAACAGAGAGTCGTCACTGGAGCAGTATCCCATACCTCGAATGGAGGACATGTTTGCAGTTTTAGCTGGAGGTGAAAAATACAGCAAGTTAGAAATGAGTCATGCATATCAAAGAATGTGTTAGATGAGACGTCAAGGCCATTTTTGACTGTGAATACCCACAAAAGATTGTTTACGTACACCAGATTACCTTTTGGAGTTAGTTCTAGTCCAGCAATCTTCCAGAGGACCATGGAAGGGGTCCTGAAAGATATTCCAAAGGTCACTGTATATCTGGACGATATCTTGCTGACAGGACGAGATGATCAGGAGCATTTGAGGACACTGGATCAAGTGTTGCAGCGGTTGGAGGAGTATGGTTTGAGTTTGAAAAGGGGAAAGTGTAAATTCTTGGAAAAGGAAGTCATTTTCCTGGGACACAAAGTGGATGCCACTGGTATTCATCCAGTTCCCAAAAAAGTCCAAGCAGTTCAAGATGCACCAAGACCGACGTCAGTAACAGAGCTGAAAGCATATTTGGGACTGTTGAATTTCTACAACAGGTTTCTGCCAAACCTCTCAACACTGCTTGCTCCATTGCACAGGCTTTTGAAGAAGGATGTCCCCTGTTATTGGAAAGAGGAACAAGAGGAAGCCTTTATAAAAACCAAAGAGTTACTGCAGTCTATCCGTGTGTTAATCCACTATAATGAGAAGAAACAATTAGTGCTTTCTTGCGATGCTTCAGCGTACGGTGTGGGAGCTGTGTTGGCACATCGTATGGCAGATGAAACGGAGAGACCCATTGGGTTTGTGTCAAGAACACTTACAGTAGCAAAAAAAAAACTACTCACAGCTGGAGAAGGAGGGTTTAGCTGTAGTGTTTGGGGTAAAGAAATTCCATAAATATCTGTATGGCCGTAAATTTGTGATCTGTACAGACCATAAACCTTTACTAAGTTTACTGAATGAACTGAAATCTGTCCCGCAGATGGTCTCTCAAAGAATTATGAGATGGGCAGTGATGTTGGGGGCATATGAGTATGTCATTTCTTATAGAGCGGGCAAGGACAATGGAAATGCAGATGCCCTCAGTCGTCTTCCTTTTCCAGAGATTCCAGAGAAAGAATCGAAGGAGGATTATGTCTTGATGTTGGACGGTGTTGTAAGTCCTTTGACGACATCAGAGCAAATCAAGCACTGGAAAAGTCGAGATCCTGTCCTGTCTAGAGTGCGTGAGTATGTGCTTAAAGGTTGGCCTGATCACAGTAATACAAATGAATTTGCACTTTATAAACAACAAGAGCTCAGTGTTCAAGACGGGTGTGTGCTGTGGGGAGCCCGCATCATCATTTCAGAGCAAGGATGTTCGGGGTTGCTGGAACAGCTACATCAGTCTCACCAAGGTATGTAAAGGATGAAAGGCCTTGCCAGGAGTTACCTGTGGTGGCCAAATTTAGATGCTGACATTGAGGCCCAAGTAAACAGAGAAAAGCCCCTGTGGGTGCACCACTTCATCCGTGGGAGTGGCCATGACAGCCATGGAGAAGAGTGCATATGGACTATGCTGGTCCGTTCCTGGGGAAGATGTTTTTAATCTTAGTTGATGCTAAGTGGATTTAGGCATATCCAGTAAATTCAGCAACAACAGCGGATACTCTTGAGTGCCTCAGAAAGAGTTTCAGGGGGACGCGAGATGTGACCCATATGTATGGGGGGCCCGAGGCAAAAAGTTTGGGAACCTCTGGACTACTAGATCGTATTCATTATCTACTAGGCCTACTTATTCTTTAGGTAGGCTACTAAAGCCGGAGAACTGTCCGAAAGGCAAAGAGGTGTTGCTGTATGACAACCCAGTAAAATTAGGCCAACGGCATGTCATCAGAGTTTGCATTGAAACCAGTTCTGTGTCCTCAAACATTTGTTACTTTCCTAGACAGGAGATGAAGAGACCACAGAACAGGGAGAGTTAGGGCCAAGTGAGACACATGTAATGGGAATATGACAGAATGCTCATTTGTGTAGGATAACAGAATACATTGGTACTGTGTACAGCTAATTTAACTAGTTCTTCTTAGGATTATTTAGGGCTGCACGATTTGGGGAAAATGTCATATTGCGATTATTGAGGTCAATGCTGCGATTGCGATATGCGATTGCGATATAATAAACAAATGGTTTCATGAGTCAACTTGTCAACATAAGCCCCCCCCCCCCCCCCATTTTAAGCCTTAGCCTCTCTCCATCACTGCCTCTACCTCCATCCATCCCCAGGCTCTGCCTCAGTCTCTCTCCATCAGTCTGCCTCAGCCTCTCTCCATTGCCCAACCACTTTATCATCAGGCTCTGCCCCAACCTCTTTATCACAAGGCTCTGTCCCAGCCCGATCATCTAGTGTCCAAATGGTGTGTTTTCATTTATTTGTTCTTTATTAAATAAAGTATGTTTTGTACAGTTCATGGTATGTAGTCATTTGGTTGTAGTTATATTAGATTGCTTCTCTCTGTTTTTATAATCTACCCTGTCTGTCACTGCATATGCCCTCTTACAACCAAATTAAGTAGTACAGTCTGTTCCCAAAAGTCGTTAGAAATTAGCATTTAAGTGCTAAATTTTTAAATATTAAAAAGCCTGAACCCCCCTAGCATTTCCTGCCCCCCAGAGGTTCAAAATTGCTCCCACGCCCCTGATCACGAACAAAATCAAAACCTATCCATTCCTGTGCAGTATAAGTACATTGTATGTCATTTTATATTATTAAATAAATCTTACCAACAAGATACTGCAGACAATGAACATTGACATTCCCCATGCAACAGAACAGCTGAATGCGTTTTTATATGAGATTGCATCTCTCAAAGAAAAGGAGAATATTATAGTTCTTCAGGATTTCTTAAAGGAGAACTCCAGGCAATTTTTAAGTTAATCTTGATCGGTATACCTTTGTGAGCACTGTCTATAGAAAAAAAAAAACGAACCGGATTGGTGCTTGCCACACGGAGCTGCGACAGCAAATGCCCAGAGCTCCCACTTAAGGCAAGGCAAGTTTATTTATATAGCACATTTCATACACAATGGTAATTCAAAGTGCTTTACATAGAAGAAATTAAAATAATCAAAAGAAATAAGAATAATTAAAGCAGTTTAGAATAAAGAAATTAAAATAATCAAAAGAGATAAGAATAATTAAAACAGTTTAGAATAAAAATAAACAAAGAAAAAAAGTAAAAACAGTGCTCATTCAGTAAATGCATAGGTAAACAGAAGTGTTTTGAGTCTGGATTTGAAAGTGACTACAGTAGGAGCACATCTGATCTCTTCTGGAAGCTGGTTCCAGCTGCGGCTGGCATAGTAGCTAAAAGCAGACTCCCCTTGCTTAGAGTGAACCCTTGGTATTTCTAGCTGATGTGATCCTAATGATCTGAGTGATCTGTTGGGTTTATATTTAGTGAACATATCTGCAATGTACCGAGGTCCTAGGCCATTAAATGATTTATATACCAGTAATAATACTTTAAAATCAATCCTAAATGCAACTGGGAGCCAATGTAAAGACCTGAGGACTGGTGTGATGTGTTCATATTTTCTGGTTCTGCTCAGAATCCTCGCAGCAGCGTTCTGTATGAGCTGCAACTGTCTAATGGTCTTTTTAGGAAGGCCAGTGAGGAGTCCATTACAATAATCCACCCTGCTGGTGATAAAAGCATGCACAAGTTTCTCTAAGTCTTGACTGGAAACAAAGCATCTAATTCTTGCAATATTTTTCAGATAATAGTATGCTGATTTAGTTATGGCTTTGATATGACTACTGAAAATAAGGTCTGACTCTAGAGACACACCAAGATTCCCGACTTGATTTTTAGTTGTTTGACCCTTAGAGTGAAGGTATGCATTCACCTTGAGAACTTCATCTTTGTTTCCAAACGCAATGACTTCAGTTTTGTCTTTGTTTAACTGAAGAAAGTTTTGGTACATCCAACTGTTGACTTCATCAATGCATTGGAACAGGGAGTCAATGGGGCTGTAATCGTTATGCGATAGGACTAAGTAGATCTGTGTGTCGTCTGCATAGCTGTGGTAAGAGATTTGGTTCTTTTTCATTATTGGGCTCATTGGGAGCATATACAAGTTGAATAGGAGTGGCGCAAGAATTGAGCCTTGAGGAACTCCGCATGTCATGGATGTCCACTCAGACTTATGCTCTCCTATACTCACATAACAACCTCTCCCTTCTAAGTTTGATCTGAACCATTTTAGGACTATCCCAGAAAGCCCCACCCAGTTTTCCAGCCTGTCAAGAAGTGTCAAAGTTTGTCACTGTCGACAGTGTCAAATGCAGCACTGAGGTTGAGTAGTACTAGAACTGATAATTTGCCTTTATCAGTATTTAAGCGAATATCGTGTATTATCTTTATGAGCGCTGTCTCTGTGCTGTGATGCGATCGGAAATTTGTTCAGCTGATTGAAGACAACTTTTTCAATGATCTTGCCTATGAAAGGAAGATTTGAGATCAGTCTGTAGTTACTCAATATGGTCTTATCCAGGTTGTTCTTTTTCAGAAGGGGCTTGACAACTGCAGTTTTCAGGGAGTTTGGAAAAGTCCTATAGAGAAGTGAGGCATTAACCACTTCTAGAAGATCTGATTCTAAACTGTTTAACACACTTTTGAAGAAAGATGTGGGAAGTGCGTCAAGGGCGCAGGTTGATGTTTTAAGGTGCTGTACGGTTTCTTCCAAAATTTTGCCATCACTTTCTTTGAAATCAGACATAGTAGCTACTTTATCAGGTTGTGGTCTGATCTGTCTGACCCCAGTGTGGCTCAATGATGTGCTGATCACCTTTCTGATATTATTGATTTTCCTCAGCTAAAACGGCAGTTATGGGGGCATATACATAAAGAGCGTTTTTGTGCCTCTTAACAGACTGGCTCTTTTTGTGCCATACTTAAAATCCTCAGATACACCCCTGCTGCACACAAATTGCCTGCATATTTGTTTTGCAGATGTGTAACCGATAGACAGAGGATAAATGTCACAGATTGATTTCTAGGCTGAATTCAAAGAACACAAATTTCAAAGCTACAGCACAACTTAGAGTTTTGAATGCGCTCTTAACCATCCAGGGTTGCCAAATGGGGTTATACTATGATGGATTTCATTTGGCATAGTGACGGTAAAATAGGTATTTTGTGGGAATGGCATATATCAATATCAATAGGCTACATGCACACACACACACAATGTGTTCTTCCAGTCACATGCTCATGGTTGCATGTTGATGGTCGCATGCGTATGGTTGATTGAGCTTTGTATAATAAGTTCAGACAGAAACGACGTTTAAGTTTAACCAGGCAAGAACCTTTATAAGTATTTATAATATATCTTGATATTTTAACAACATTTGGACGTGTAAATAATGTTAAAAAACATTCGTTTTTTTTATTTCACTTGCATTGTATTATAAACAGCAAAGGGTGTTTGTGCTCCTGTAAGGTGTAATAACTGTACATCAAGTATGCAAAATAACAAAACCACAGAGCAAAACTGCTCCCCTGGACAAAATAATGTGAAGCGTACTCACTACATGTGCAAAAACACACGGAGCAGGATGAGTGCATAATGCGTAGGTAAAGGAAATGGAAACCACAAGTATAAGAATGAAGAGCATATTGACAGTGACAGAAAAAAAAGTGTTTAGTTGTGTGATTTAGATGGTGACTGTGAGGATTAGACTGCTTTAAGTAAAGTTTAAGTTAAGAAGACTGAAGAAGATTAAGTTTTGTCACATCTGATTTATGTTTCAGATGGATTGGTTATACCTGACGAAGAAAGCTTTGTTCCTGGACATGTTTGTAGTTTTCATCCTCCATGTGAGCACTGATGCACAAGGTGAGTTCAAGGCAAATCTGAATTTTAGTAAAAGTTTAACCAAATGTGGGGGTCCTGAACACAAGTTCAATAAATTTCAAATATATTTTACAGGATTAAGGGGTATTTTGAGTGACATAACAAGTAACAATGGTATGTTTAAAACCACACCTTAGATTTTCAGACACTTTTCATTTGTAGACATTATTGCAAAAGAAGATGTATCTTCATAAATCAGTGTATCATTTCAGTGAAACAAATGCTTAAATGCGAATGCTTTACAGTGGACATTTTAGTCTTTTAGTCTGTTAGGATTTTTTTTTTTAAACATGTAATTGTTTTAATGTTGTAACTTTACTGTTATTATTGTCTTCAAACAATGAAGATATTGCTACAATGTTATGTTTTAGGTCATGCCCCCCCATGTCCTGTCTTTAAAGTTCTGCGAGGGGTTGTTCATAAAGTCTGTACAAACAAGCCTTTCAAGATCTCCTGCAATCTGAAGTTGTGTGATCATCAGACAAGCAATATTACATGGACTAAAGAAAACTTGAAAGGATGGATTCCAGTGTCTGGAGGTCAAATGTCATCATCACAGAAATATTCAGCACCTGATCTGTTGACTTCAAATTTAACTTTCACAAATATAACAAAAAATCATGATGGCCGTTACAGATGTGAACTGCAGTTACCACACTCGTCAGCAGTTAGCCATTTTATTAATATTTCTGTCTCAGGTAACTGTTTTCTATCAACTTTGTTATGTTATCAAATAAGATTATGTAAAGCCGCCAAAACCAGCTGTGGTAATTATATGAAACTTCACATTTATTTTAAACTAACAAATTAGTTTTATTTTTTATTTTTTTTCCCCCACAGATGACAGCCTGGGAGATGAAAAGTCTTGCAATGGAAGTAAGAGCAGTTTCAATCTAAACGGAGTGATGTGCATGTTCCTCTCAAAAATGTTGATAAAACAAAACAACAAAATAACACTATGATTCAATCCAAGAAAAAAAATAAGTATATGGGAGAATTCAAGTAATATGCAACAGTTTTTGCTATTGAGAAGACAGGGGAAAAGTCCCAGTTATCCTGTATGAACCCATATGGATGTGATTTGGATGCTGTGTGGTAAACTTTGCTTCTCCTTTTCTTTTCTTAAGGAGACAACACTGAGACAGACAACACCGATACCAGCTTTAATTTAAACCCATGGTGGCTGCCGTATCTTTGTATGGGTGTGATTCCTGTTTTCATATTAATGCTCATCTTTATCCTGTGTATTAATGGATTTAAAAGTACGTGATTTTGACTTTTTTTTTTTATTATTTTGAGATATTTAAGTTTTAGCATGATCCTGACTTTGTCCCTTTACTGATCTCTGTCAGCTTTGAGAAGAAGGAAAACAGAAAAAGCGCAGGCTCAAGTACATCTTTATACATTACTCTGATTAATGTTGTGTAAATTCTTTTTATTCTTAAACCAGTCAGTGTGCCATTAGGAATAGAATTTAATGTCTTTTTAATTCCAGTTCAGTTTTTTACTTGAATTGCAAGATGCAGAGATGTACCTTAATTTTGATTTAATGAATGTAGAATTACAGAATTAAATGAAAAGAAATTCATCAACTGCTATATAAAAAGTATAATACTGTTAAGTAATAATGTTTAATGTTTAATGTTATCACACATTAAATTAATTTACACATGACATTAGCAACCAATGTTTGAAATGCCAAAACATAGACATTTTTAATTCATCTAAATTTAATTGTATTAACTAAATTAACTTATTTTTTCTGTCGTTTGTATTGGTCCAACAGCACACAATTTCCCATAATATTCTAATTAAACCTTCAAAATGAAGTCAAACAAAAGCAGCTTAATAGATGGGAACCTTAAATTAAACAACTAAGAAATATTCTGTAATATTGTGTTAACTGTGTTAAATATCTTTTAACCCATTTGTGCCCAAATGTTTCTGAAGGGTTTCATGCATATAGTCGTGTTAATAGTGGCCTATGTGAACATATTCTGCATTTATTTTCCCCATGTTTTTGTTTTTATTGAAAATTGTATTTGAATGTGTAGCAACTATAGTTAATGTTATACAGTAGTTAACTATAGTTGCCGTTGGGCAAATGTTGAATGCACCCCCTCAATTTCAAATTTGAATAGGAGGAGAACATTTGGCATAACTAAAAAAAACTGCTTTCAACAGATCAATATTCATTCTTAAACAAATGTATGTATTATATTAGAAATATATATATACACATATATATATATCTTTCAGTTAGCCATATACTGGTTAAAGTGATATATATATATATATATATATATATATATATATATATATATATATATATATATATATATATATATATATATATATATATCACTTTAACCAGTATATGGCTAACTGAAAGACATCTTTTTACAAGTTTTCCCAGTTGTATTCATATCTACATATTATGAAATCACAATTCTAAGAATAAAAATTACTTTTGTCAATTTTGAGAAATTGAGAAATGTGGATTTTACAGAATTGCATTTTGTTGCCTGGGTCCAAACAGCCCGACTGCAAACGAAAAGCGCACAAGGGTTAAAGTGGTGGAACATACTTTAACTTCTCTTGTAAGATTTGTTTTGCTTGAATGATTCTAGAGACCTTCATTATTGTGTGTGTTATATATATATATATCTGTCAACAAAAAATACTAATTAGATACATGAAAATTACCTTTCTTTGGGAGGGTTTGCATGCTTCCTGGAAGTAGGGGTAGGAAGTTGACATCCTCATGCGACAGGAAGGAAGTGAAAACCTTTTTTTGTATCCTTTATTTGGTTGTTTGCTTGCATGTCATTGAGAAATAAAACATGGTTAACATCTAGATATACTTACAAAAGGAAAATGACAACTGTACACTTTGGGTTTAAATGGGTTCATTGCAGTTTAGTAGCCTATATTCCACCTCCCATTCCAATTCAAATTCCAACTCATGAACTAAATAACATTATTGGTGAAGGCCCTTGCACACGGAGTCCAACATTTTCGTATGCGTTTTTTCGTATTCCTGATTCGGTAGGTGGCTCTGAATTGTCAAAACACCATTCAATCTGCTTGCTACGGAAGCAAAAAACGCAGGAAATTGGTTCCGATTCTTTTTTATGACGCACGAAAGTTTCGGAGGCAGTGTGCAAGCGTGATTTACATAACGTGAGGTCGTATTTATTTTTTTTACGTGCGAAAATATCGGACGTGAATTTCAGACTCAGTGTGCAAGGGCCTTTACAATACGGGTGCACTTATATGCATTATTCTGACACAGTGTAATCTAAAATCTAAAATTTGATAATTACTTACAAAGCACTAAATGGTTTAGCTCCGCAGTACTTGAGCGAGCTCTAAACGCCAGTTAATTATACCTAGAATATCAAAATCGACTGCTGGCGGTAGATCCTTTTCCCATTGTAACAACATTTAGTTTTACATTAAATTAGCTCAAATTATATATAGGGAATTTTAATAATTAATCATGAATATGATTAATATATTGCATATTACAGTTAAATTATCGAAGTTGAAAATAGATTGATTGTACACACGAATGATCAATCACAACGAATTATAATTCCTCATTCATATGTCAATGGTCCATTTTCAGATCGATTATATGAGATAACCTTTAATGGAGTTAATTTAGCTATCAAACTGTTTGTCCAGCAAACGGCCGTAAGATTAACTTATCAACTTCTCAACAAAGTCATCCCTTCTTATAAACTCCAAGAAATATCAATTTTCTGGCCGTGAACATTAATTTTCCTGTGTTTATAAAATTAGACTACGCAACGTAGTCAATAATGAAAGCTTTGTAGCTATGATCGAGATTTCATTGACTTTGTAAAATGAGCATTTTAGACAGAAGGCAATCAAGAATATAATAGTTTTAATAGTTGGACTAATAATACATCGAACTACAATTCACACAGAATATATGTATATACACCCGAAACAAACAAAACGAAAAACATTACAAACACGAATTAAAATAGGATGAGAGAGAAAGATAAAAATTAGAGGGAGAGAGAGTTGGGAAGAGAGAGAGAGATCCGTAGGATCACAGCTTGGCAAAATTCACCTGGACATTTAAACCTTTAAGAGACAACACGGAAAAACAGTCTTAATGCTCTAAAATCTTGGTAACTCAAATATACTTGCATATAGTTCTCATGTGTCTGAGCCCTGCGGCGTGTGTGAGCTGCTGGTCTTTGTATGTTCCGTTGGAGCGTCACGTGGTTTGCTGCGGTCTGGAGCGCGCAGTTTCAAAGAAGGCTTAAAGGTCTTTGACGTAAATTACCAAATAAATAATTCAGACTAAGTTCATTTCTGGTGAAATGAACAAAGGAAAAACAAACTTAAACAAAAGAAAAGAAGAGGAAAGATCCCCCAGGGCGGGGATCACGAGTATGATGGTTACATCGGATCGAAGGAGAGGGAAGAGTCCAGTCAAAAGTCGAAGTTCCCTCGAAGAAGGGAGTTCTCCCAAAGATGCAGTTCTTTCTCCCCCCTCCTTACTTCTCACTACTCCTCAAAGATCCCAAAAACCAAAACTAAAGATGAGGTGCTTGGTGGTCTTCTTTAAAGACACTTCTGTTTACGCCTCCTCTGGCGTGAATGCACCAATCAGCTGGGAGGAAAGTGTGCGGATAAGTGTTCCTTTGTTCCCTCGAGATCGACTTTGCATGTTTCATGACCATGATGTAAAAATGCGTTCAATTTTACTCCAGAGATGATAAAACATAGTAACATACATTTTACGGTTTGCACCTATATATATATGGTTTGGTCAGATCAAGAGGATTCTAAAGGTGTGAAGAACGACATACAAACATTATAGGAAAACACAGTTACATTAAAAATGCATCTAAAAGCACCTCTGTTCATTTAGAATTATAATACGATCACATCTAACCCCAATGGAACATGGGCAAACATAAAAACATATCGAATATATCATAGTACAAGTCTCTCAATTGAGGAGATTGGAGAAAAAGTCCTTGTGTGTGTGTGTGTGTGTACTGTGAACGTGGCTGGGTCATTCGTTGGTGAAGATGTGGTGAACTTTTGCTCACCCCCCTCCCGGGCAATGATATGTGTGTGCGTATTCTTTGAATTGATGAGTTTTAAGTCTGGTTACAATGACCAGTGTGGTTCATCACACAAGGTTGTCTGTGTTTGTGAGGTGTCCTGAAGAGGGGACACCACGGGATCTCCGGCCAGAGAGGCGCTCCTGTTGGGTCACATGTGGTAAGACAGAGGACCCTGTGATTACTTATCAGCGAAAAACGCCGCGGGGGCACTTCTGGCATCGGTCATTTAATTAAGTCCCATCGCCATTTGCTTGTGTGTGAATCAGTAACTTAAAAAAAAGTCTCATGACATCTCCATTCTTCAGATTGTGAAAGAAACAGGAGTGTTTACTTAATTGGAGACTTAGTTGATTAAAACCACATGATTGCGCTGATCATCTGATTATTGCTACACCATCTAGCACCAAAATTCTGGAACAATCTTCCTACCATTGTCCGGGAATCAGACACACTCTGTCAGCTTAAAGCTAGATTAAAAGCACATCTCTTTGACCTAGCATTCACATAATACATTATCAACTTCTATAATTCAATGTTAGGCTGCATAGATTAGGAACACTTCCCATAAATCCTGATGTACTCGTTACATCATAAGAAGAATGGCATCTACGCTAATATTAGTCTCTGTTTATCCCGAGTTTTACAACAGTCCGCCGTATCCAGGCCATATCCAGATCTGATGAAGGATCTGCGCCTGGACGCAACGACAACGCAGTCCTGAAGTGTCAACTAGTCCAAGGCCTTCTTCCCTTTTCCTCTGTATTTAAAAAATGTAAATGATTCCAGTCCGCATGGATGCGCGGAAGCGACTAAAAATTCTGTATTAAGCAGGCCAGACAAATAATTTGATGGTCAATTTGTAAAGAAAGACTACACACCTGCGCTGCGCACATGTATATATATTCAAATGCGCATACCTATAGACTAAACACATGATATGCATGCACGCCTTCGCCGTTTTCACGGATTCACGTTTTTTGAAGTTTACACAGAGATAACACTTTTCAAAAAATAAAAGTGCAACGGAAGTGAATCAAACAAAAACTAACTTTAGCTGGCCAATAACTTTATTCTAGAGCTGCTGTAAAGCCAAAATAATCTCGGTTACTTTAATTCCCTATTATCACTGTAAAGCTCCTTTTAAACGATCTATATTGTTTCATCTATAAATGAAGGTGACTTGACTTATTGGAATTAGTTCATGATGAGACATTTAATTAATAGCAATTATCTGTGCATGAATTAATGCATATTAGTGCACCCGTATTGTAAAGTCTTACCACTTTATTTAATTCTTAAATAATGATTTTTGCACAACAATATGCACTTTGATAATGATTGTCCTGTTATGTTTGCAGTATACAGCAACATCTGTCTTGTCGTCACCGCGCCCCAGAGTTTTTAAGCATGATGAATTTGTCTGTGTCCAGTACTCAGAAGAAAGACATCAGCACTCTCGTGACAGCAACACATGCAGTTTAACATCACCACCTGTAAAGTCTACGTCACATCTGTCAGATGTTGGGGGTGATGATTGTTTGTCCAACAGGAGAGATAACAGATCAAGCCAGGTTGTATATGCATCTCTGCATCACCTCACACCAACACCATCATCTACTGCACCCCGTCTGACAAGAGAGGAATTTTCAGAGTATGCATCAATCCAACGCTATAATCCGGGTCTCCTGATGTCCCCTCTGTGGGCTATACACAACCAGACCACTTAAGCAGCATTTTCAAGTCTCCAAAATGAAATAGTTTTTTCACAGAGTCAGTTTTGTGAAGCTGTACAGTACTGTCTGGCTAACAGGAAGCAGGAGATGTGTGCATGTTTTCACACCACACAGTACAAATCACCACATGACGTTACTTTCCCCGTTACATCACGGAAAATTGGAGTTCAATGTGGTTTCTGAGTGAAACTCACGCCACTTACCATGATGCAACACATCCATGTTCTTTCTTGTTAGTCTACATTCCAAGCACTAAAATGAAAAAGTTAATACATGTAACAGCTATGTTTGTTACATAATTATTCTCTGTTGTTGAAAATATGTTGTATTTTAGTGATTTCCAGTTGTTCTGTCAGCTTGTGATTTAAAATACACTTAGTTGTTTTACATTATTTAAACATTTTCATTTTTTTTATTAACATTATTTTTATTAGTCATTTATTTCATATGGTTTATGATTATAATTAATCAGAACATAACAAGTGACCCACTTTACCTGATGCTTGTTACGGAACTGCTCAGAGACAAGATGTTGAGATCCAAAAGCACCTTTATTGGGGTTAATCCAGACACGTGATCCAAGAAACAGGCAATGGTCAAAACAATGGTAAGCAGTCCAAACGAACACACAAACAAACCAGGAAACACAGGCAGGGGTCAGAAGCAGGAGAATGAGGAAGAGGAAGAGGGAGGGGATCCAGGAACAGGGAACTGGGAACCGGGAACCGGGAACCGATCAAGAAACGCTCAGGAGTGCAGTGTAACAACATACAAAACTTTGGGGAGAGCGAATGAGTGAACAGGGTACAAATAGGCTAGTTAGACTAACAGGGTGATGAGACACAGGTGAATGCTATCAGTAAAGATGAGTCCAGGCAGTGAATTATGGGAATATAATAATAATAATAATAATAATAATGTGTTACATTTTTATAGCGTTTCTTTCAGCACTCAAAGAAAAAAAAAAAACTTTTGTCTCCCTTCTTTCCCCCCCAAAAAACCCTTTGTCCTCCTTTCCCCCTTCTGTCTGCTACTGTACTTACAAAATTATTTAGGCCCTTTTGGCAATTATTAATAACTGTTACATTGACTACTGGCTTTTATATACATGAAGGGCAATTGATAATGGAACTTCGTCAATTGCAAGATAAATGTCTAAGAAGTTTGCACAACCTGTCACTGGTGGGGAAAAGGCCTATCCTGAGTCACATTCCAAGCATTTACAGAGAAAGAAAAGCCAGGACAGGAAGCATGCTTTTTGTGTTAGAATTAGATCAGCAAAGTTGACACATAAAAATAATTTAGATTCTACAAAGAATTCTAAAATACAAAAACAAAAAAACTTTCACATATGAGACTGCTGGAGTCACACAGTGATGGTTGGATTTGGTTTGTGTATTCTTTAAGTGCAATAACTGCATGGCGTGTGCAAAAAGAAAAAAAAAGGACACCAAAGACCAAGAAATGTGCTCCTGTCCAAAATGTATGTGCAGCTCACTGTGCAAAAGCTCACACAACAGGATGAGTGCATGTTGCGTAAAGGAAATGGAAACCACAAGTATAAAAATAAACAGACCAGTGACAGAAATAAGTGTTAATCTGTTGGTTTGGATGGCGACTGTGAGGATTAGACTGAGTTCATTTATATTTTGGAGACCATATAACTGGCTTGTGTTTAAGATGGATTGGTTATACCTGAGGAAGAAAGCTTTGTTCCTGGACATGTTTGTAGTTTTCATCCTCCACGTGAGCACTGATGCACAAGGTGAGTTCATATTCATATGATGTCCAAGAAAAAATCCAGCATTGATGCTGTGATTTTCTCTGACTAATTCTGTGCTCATGAACGTTCAATTGAATTTACTTTTAGTAGAGGTGGAGCCAACTAGCATCATGGCTGCAAAGTGTATAATGAAACTGAATAATAACTGTTCTTTTGTCATTGTCTCTATACATTTGCTGCAATGTTATGTTTTAGGTCATGCCCCTTTAAAATTCTGCGAGGGGTTGTTCATAAAGTCTGTACAAACAAGCCTTTCAAGATCTCCTGCAATCTGAAGTTGTGTGATCATCAGACAAGCAATATTACATGGACTAAAGAAAACTTGAAAGGATGGATTCCAGTGTCTGGAGGTCAAATGTCATCATCACAGAAATATTCAGCACCTGATCTGTTGACTTCAAATTTAACTTTCACAAATATAACAAAAAATCATGATGGCCGTTACAGATGTGAACTGCAGTTACCACACTCGTCAGCAGTTAGCCATTTTATTAATATTTCTGTAGATTAAAAATGTATGGACCAAATTGTCTACATTTTTTTAGGGTTTGAAAAAGGAGAAGTCCACATTTTTACTCCACCTTTTGATGAATCATTTGCATCGGCATGAAAAGGAGATTCAGGTTGTTGATTGCTTTGATAGCAATCTGTTTGAAAGTCACGTGTCTCTCATTGACAAATGCGGAACAATTAGTGAATGCGTTCATGACCTCAAGGCTAGATTATTGTAATGCTCTACTGGGTGGTTGCCCTGCACGCTTAATAAACAAACTACAGCAAAACGCAGCAGCTCGAGTTCTTACCAGAACCAGGAAGTATGACCATATTAGCCCGGTTCTGTCAACACATTGGCTCCCTATTAAACATCATATACATTTTAAGTTATTGCTGATTACTTACAAAGCACTAATTGATTTAGCTCCGCAGTACTTGAGCGAGCTCTGAACGCATTATAGTCCTTCACGTCTATTGCAATCTCAAAAATCCGGCCAGTTAATAATACCTAGAATATCAAAATCGACTGCTGGCGGTAGATCCTTTTCCTCTCTAGCACCAAAACTTTGGAACAATCTTCCTAACATTGTCCGGGAAGCAGACACACTCTGTCAGTTCAATAGAATGACCTAGCATTCACATAATATAATTTAATATATAATTGAATACATAATATAACATTATCGACTTTTGTAATTCAATGTTAGGCTGCATAGATTAGGTCAGCCCTAACTGGGAACACTTCCCATAAATCCTGATGTACTCGTTACATCATAAGAAGAATGGCATCTACGCTAATATTAGTGTCTTTGTTTATCCCGAGGTTTTCCCGCAGCCTACCGGATCCAGATCTGACTAGGACCTTCGCCTGGACCCGATGACTATGCAGTGCTGAAGTGCCAACTAGTCTCTCCCTATGAGGATCCCTTTACCACTCTACAGATAAAGCGTTGTGGGGAATTTGGTTCGCGTATCAACCCAGAAATGATCAAATAAAATTCTGTATCAACATTTATAGGCAAGACAAGTAGTTTGTTTAGGCATGTTTTGTAGGGAATTACAAACCTTCGCACATATATTCAGACGCACATAACTAATCAATTCTTAATGCGCATGTGAATGCCATCAGCGTTTATCACAGGTTCGTGTTTAACCATAAAGGTTAGAATTCACTATGGAATACACAACTTTGAAAAGCTTTGAAAATAATCTGTATTGTATAAAGGCTGTATCGTATCTATATAAATAAAGGAGAATTGACTTGACTTAAGTCTACTGTAGATTTTTGCCTTTATTTACAGTCTAGAGGAGTCAACACTATTTGCCGAAAGTCAGAGCAGATCTACAGATTATGGGTAGCCATAGTCATAGGCCAAAACAAATAAGTGTCAAATGAAGCAGAATCTGGTCTGTTAGTCACAGGACAACCTGCAATCTTCTTATCCTCTCTCTGTAAAATCATGAACAAACTCCTGTCTGTTTTCACAACGGAACAAAGCTGGTATCAGCCGCCTGACACGAGAACACAAGGGGCAGGTTTAGATCTATTAATCTGGAACTCTTCAATGTGAAAAGAATTTGATTTAGAAAGATCACAAGTACTGACACTATTTTTTTTTTCTGGAATATTGTCAAAATTTATGACGAACTGTGAGGAACCAAAATTATCCCTATTCATTAAACTGACATCCCATTTACATTTATGCATTTACTAGAAACCGTTTTCTATGTGACTTACATTTTTTATGATTTTTTGGCATTGCTAGCAAAATGCTTTACCAGCTATAACATATTAAAAAAAGCTCCAGACATATTTTGTGTAATTTTTTAAATCAACATATGATTTACACAACAGGAAAGAAAAATGTTTTCCTATCTATCTGTTTTAAACCAACCCATGTGTACTAAGAATGTGGAAAACTGAATATTCCATAAATGATCATTTAAAAACTGCATCTACTGGACATTGTTTTTCTCTTTCATGTCTTGAGCACCAAAACTGGATCACATTAAATAGGCGCTGATGTAATGAAATAGTCACTCTTTGAAATGCAGTAGTATTTGAAGTGGATCAAACCCTTTCATCAAAGTTATACATTAATTTTGAGCAATTCTTGTCTTAGGACAACTTTGATGAACTTTTTTGATTCACATCAAATGTTGACTAATGTATGTCAACTTAATACAGTGATGATATTAATTTCAAAATCTTCTGTTGCCCTCAACACTTCCAAAGCAGCTATGCTAATAAACTGAAACTCCACATAATAAAGTGCATGGTGCAACACAATTAGAAAGTCATTTAATATCATAACAAAGGCCGGGCTTTCTTTGCTTATTGATGTGAAGTTACATAAATGCATTACATAAACAAGTCAATACCATTTACACAATAAATACAACATCCATACATCACAAAAGGAAAATTAAGTACTTTATTCCATAATTTGTTGAATAGACAGAATTCCGAGTGAATTCTTTTATTCTAATTAAAGGTGCAGCCTATACTCTCATATTTTCAAGAATATGGCTAAATTATTTAACATACATGGGACAGAATTAAAACTCTTTCACCTTTTATCAGTTGTTATTACACTGGCTTGCACATATGCACATGTTTAAAGCAACATGATTTCCCAGAAAGCAAGCCAGCAGAAATGCAATATTCGTCAGCCATTTAATTCCACAGCAGACTGCTGATAATGCATTCCCACTGGTATGGAGAACGCTTGGAGAAGCTGTCACAACCTCTCAGTGTTATCTGAGTGCATCTCCAGCATGGTTTAGTTTTCCCACCATTGCTCTGGGCTCAGAGACCAAAGAATTGTATAATTCTAGTTAGTCTCTAAATCTCTAGTTCAGTATATTTAATAATTTAACAACAACAACAACAACAACAAAAAAGAATGAGATACAAAATATTTAACGATTTCCTAATAGTATCCAAAGACGAGAGACAAGAGAAAAACAACTGTGTAGTGTTTAATCTACCTCACTGGACTTACATCCTTTCATCGGCAGTGCGGATGTCCACCTTAAAAATGAAGGGACAGAGCAAAATCAACATGATAAAAAAACGATCTATTTGATCATGATACAAGTTTTAGAAAACTGAAAAAAAAAATATAGCTGTGCTTTTTTCAATAGAGAGTAATTCACGGTAGCGTTTTTTGCAGAACCAATGGGTGGAGCATGGCGTCCAGCCACACCCTAACCTTACTCTACCCTAGTTTTCTTATACTTTTTTGAGTGGATAGCTTCTTTTTTTTTTTTTTTCAGAGAATACAAGAAGCTTTTCTCTTACTTTTACATTTAGGGCTTCAGATCCCAGACAGTAACATAGTGTTGGCCCAGATCCGGCCTACATCTGGGCCGTGTGGAATCCACGTGTACCAGATGTGGGCCGACACTATGATGCTGTCTGGGATGTGGGTAAAATAACAGTATTAAAACAAACAAATACGAACTTAATAACATTTCCTTCTGTGTCAAGATAAAACGCCTTCTAAGGCAACCTTATTAGTGATGGATTTACAAATTGTTCAGAATGTAGCATCTTTCCTCATGTAGGGATGTGTCACTTGTTGGAAAAGCACGGAACATGATAACAGGAGATTTCCGTCTTCACAGGTGTCAGCATATCCGCCTGCCACGGTCAAAACGATCCTCTCTGTGGAAACATGACCAGGCAGAGAAGTGACTGTAACATCATACGTTGTTAAAAATATGCATGTTAAAGCCAGTACTCTCACAGTTGTAACCTGACTATGTTTTAAATTCCAGAATGATATGAATATCAGAATATGGGAACATTTTTAAAATTTGAGATTTGTTGATTTAAGAACTCTACCAATGTATAAGCCATGAGAATAATATGAGATATGAATAGGATTTGTATAATATGTATATATATTTATATAATAAATATTACTATGTAAAATACTTGCTAGGGTAATTACTCACACACAATAAATAAGAACTTGATTAATTTCTCATTTGAATAGATCAGGTCTGAAGAATTTGTGTTAAGGGCAGACAAGGCAATCACACTGAAGCAGAAATAGGTCACAGGAAGAGGCTTTGCACTTCCTGAAGACACCTACATTCAACTGTCTGTTTCTCTGCCTTCTCGGCCTCTTCTCTGTAATTGATGCTCTTCAGTCTCTGCTCATGTAGAACATGTGAACATCACAAACATACACACAAAAATCATTAGCCATTGGACAGTGGTTTCACATTAATGAAATGTTATATATTACTTCAAGTAATGTGTGTTTATATATATAGGGAGAATGCTGATAGGTCCTTTACATGCAACCTGCAAGCATTCACATTATTGGCCTCTGCTGATCCTGCAGCAAATGAGATTGCTTGCTTAAAATTTAAATAGTCTGGTTCTGTGTATCTATGAGCAGTAGCAAGTCCATACTTGCTCTGTAGTAGTCCACCAAAACCAAATACATTGATCTTACTATATTGAATAACATGCTAAAACTATTCGAGTCGTCATGATTATATATAAATGTATATGGCACAGGATAACAGTCATATATTGCAGTACATGCACTCATATCATACAATAACTTTAATACACCTTTTCTATGAAAACAAATTGAGGGGGCTTTTAGGCTAAACTTCTGTGAAATAAAACATTTATCTTCTAAATGAAAAAAAAAATCATTGAAGTATAATTGTTTTAAAATGAAAGAGGCTATTTTGGTGTAATTCCCCCAAAAAACCTAGAACCGCTTGGTTGGCATACATCATGAATAATAGATTTGAAATCAGACAAACCTTGAAAAAAAAACATATTTGAAAACTATCTTGTCTAAATTACCATTTTAGGGGTTGTTAGCATGGAACACATTTTAACACAAGTGCAGAGGAGTTAAAAAAAGATGTGTTGAACATCATTTAACAGTGAACAGACAGTAATGAACTCTCTTGTCAGAAGCAGCAGCAGTATTTTGACTTCAGAATCACTATGTTGGGTGTGTTTACATTAAAAAATAGTGCTGCTACAGCATGTTCTGCCTTGAACAATCTAGTAAGCCTTAGGTAAGTAAACATCATGGCCGCACATAAACAAGCTGCTATGGATCATTTTAATGAGTTATGTTCACTGCCCTGCAGCAAAAGGCCACAAAGTGAAGCTGCACTCATACTATTTCCATGAAGCTATTCTCAAGGTTGTTAATTATACTTTCAAAACTGTACATCCACTTAGAGCTCAAACTGGGAAATAAAAGAAAATATTTGCTTGTAATTGTGACAAATTATTTTCAGTGAGACAACTTAGAGCAGGAGCAAAACTGGCATCAATTTGTCAGATAACTGGACAGACATCTGAGAGCACAACAGGATATCGGCATTTGCATGGTGTATGGGATCTTAAACTTAAATAGGCTGGCCTGATGATGACAGAAATGTGTCTTTGTATATTACTTTGTATGATTTCGACAAAACATTTTGCTGAGCTGCACGTTCTGGATTGTTCTCATTGGTCTTTAAGATAGCTGTATGAATACTCACCATCCTTACGCAGGACACACTTCCACAAACAGAAACAAAGGCAGAGGACCAGAAGGAACGCTACTGTAGTCACAGAGATCAGGATAGTAAGTGCCGTGCCAACTGGTGAGAGAAGCAGAGAAAGCCAAAGACTACTTTAGAGCATTTGTTCTCAATCAGAATATTTTATTATTGAATGTTTCTTCAACTTCAGGCACTTTTATGTCACAGGGGTTGATTTTTATTAATCCTTTAAAAAAAAAACGTTTGTCCTTTTCTTATAAGAAAGTGTTATGAAGGTCTTGGATTCATTTAAATCAAATGAATTTCACTCTCTCTGACTATTTTAAGTTTAGACAATTAGAGTCCCATTATTCATGTCCCGTGTTTGCTGAGGCGGTGAAACAGATTTTGGTCATGTGGATTGCAGTTTAACTGAGCTGTGATTGAAATCTCCCGACGTGTATAGGAGATGCACTATCAAGAGTTTCAGTTTAAGCCCCGATCCAGTTGACTTTTCTTCTCGAGGGAATGTGGAATCGCATGGCATTTAATTCTGAGGAATTAAATGATAAAATAGTCATCTAGCTTTGAGGTGTTTAGATATCTACATTAATAAAGTTTATGTAGTATATCATTGTGGCGAGCAGGACGAGGCAGAGGGACGTGAGAGAACGGAGTGAGGCCGGTGCGTGATTGATAATGAGCGACACCTGCGAGACGCACCGGTCTCGTATCTCTCACGGAGGAGCGGAGGCATAAAGGAGGAGCGACGACAGTGATGAACGAGAGAGGAACAGGCCTGAACCTGTGTTTTGTTTGTGGTTTATTGTGTGCCAGCAGTCATCCGTGAGGGGCTGCTGGCTTTTATTTTCATTTTGTATTTGTTATATTTTTATTAAAAATGTTTAAATGTTCGCCGGTTCCCGCCTCCTTCTTCCCATAACATCTGAACCTTGCTACAATCATCCACACTGTGTTTCTTGTCTGGTTGAATTATCTCTGAGGAAGGAATATTCCCCCTCTTACAGAGGGTATCTGTACTTGTTTCCCTGGTCATTGTGTTCAGTTGATTCCCTGCCGGTGAGTTGTTTAGGGGTACTGAATGAACAATTTTTCAGCTGCTGAGAACACTGAAGTAGGAATGTCTACTACTTATCCCGCCACCACTGGTGAATCGGGAGGTGGAGGCATCCGACGGGCCATTCGCCCCATCTTCACTCAAGAAGGCGAAAGCAGCTTCAGGGCACCAAACAGACAGATTCTATGTAAAAAATAAAATAAAAATCCTCTGTCAGACTTTGTGGCAGCATGGCAACTTCTGCCCAATCTCTTTCAGTGGGTCCTGAACATTATTAGAAAAAGGATTCAGTTTGCTTTGCGTCCACGGAATGTGTACCCTTCACAGAGAGAGAGGCAGGATTCTACAGTCAATATTTTATATTACCCAAAAAAGGGTGGGTGTTGCGTAAAATTTTAGATCTGATCTACGGGGCCTACACAGTACTCTTTGGACATCCAGTTTCGAGATGCTAATCATCAAACTTTTAGTGCCACAAATTCAGTTCTAGGATTAGTTTGTGACAATAGATCTAAAGGATGCATATTTTCATTTTGAGATTTTGCGAGGACTCAAAAAGTTTCTCAGGTTTTCTTTCGGGGGTGAAGTTTACCAATATTGAGTACTTCCTTTTGGCCTAGCTCTGTCCCCACGCACGTTCACCAAGTCCACGGATGCTGCTATGGCTCTGCTGCTACTTATAAATATTTGGATCAGTTAATCAAATTAACTTCATGTAGCTAAATTATTATTACCATCAGTTAATCTTTTCATCCAGCGAACACTCAGTATTGATTGTCTATCAGCTTTTCAGAAAGGATAATTTCTATGGCCACAGAAAAATAACTCTTTCTTAGCATGTAGCTGAGATCATAATCATTAAACTGACATTGATTTATAAGCAGACCTACACATAATACATATAATCACTCATACAAGTGAAAGATACTAAAAAACCAGCACAGAGCAGACGAATGAAGCTATGAAAAGAGTCATTTAAACTCCAGGAAGAACAATCAGTCCCTTAATACAAAGCTCCTATGTTATCAATTTAGTAAATTGTACGACACTTGCATTTGCATTAGCTGTTGAAGAGTGTCCGAATATACAGTAGTGAGGAGAAAGTCTTGATAGTTCGGTACAATGGTGCTGAAGTTGTAATCGATTTCTTCCACATTTCTTCCAGCGATGGAGAACTTGTGGAGTTAGTTGACTCTGTTAGGGTGAGGAAAGTACACATGGCTCGATGTTTGTGAAGCCTGCCAGCGCAACTGCGGCAGCGAGGCCAGATGGGGTCTCACGTGAACAGCAATCAGGAGCAGAAGTCAGCGAGTGCTGAGGGAACTTTGTGTTGGCTTTTAAGTTCCACAGAGGACACACCTTTGAGTTTTGGCTCGACCAATGAGAAAGTTGCCATTCTTAAGCGGGAAAGCTTAAGTTTGTTTGAAAAGCTGACTCATTTGCATGATTGGAGTAAGTAGGCAGTTTGTGTCCATCTATACTCTTATAAATATAAAAAACACTGCATTCTATGATGTGACTCTACCAAAGTGTGAGTCATTAAACAAGGAAAATTTTGATAGGAGACACCACCTAGATGGGACTACATTAACTAGTTGTATCATCAGACATGCATAACACTATACAATATTAAAAGATAACATACAAACAGTAATAATACACAAAGTGTACTTGTGAAATGCATGTTCATTCATTAGACAGATTTGTAAATGAATTAGTGGAAAGCATTCCATTTCTATGGGACTGCATGTCTGTTTGTTGTTGCCTGTACTTTTCTGTGCAGGCACTATCTCCCAGCGGAGTGTCTTTGAAGTGTATGAGTTGGGGAAAAGGGTGGTTATTCTCAGTGGGGAAAGCAGACTTCGGAGTCTGCCTGGGTGAGGGGTTGTGAAGATTAAGTGTAAGAATGGTGTGTTTGATCCATCCAGTCATTACACAGAAGAGCTAACGGCATATGCTCACTCATATGAAGCATTTGGGGCTCAGGTTAAACCTCAGGAAGAGTGTGCTTTCTTCAAAAATAACCACATTTCTAGGTGTAGTGTGGAATTTAACCAAGATGCAGGTACATCTGTCTACTGCACATATATATTTTATCCTAGCCCCTATGAGAGACATCAAGCTAGGCCAGCAGCTTTCAGTACTGCGAATTCAAAGGCTGCTAGGTCTCATGGCAGCAGCAGCCAATATTATTCCTTTAAGTCTATTGGACTTGAGACCTCTTCAGTTCTGTCTCAAGAGCAGAGGATTTTATCCTCTGAATCATCCTTCTACAGTCGTAAAAAAAAGACTTGTTATTTGGCTTGATTCCACAACAGAGGCCTGGAACTAGGGGCGTGTTGTCGCCCCAAGTCTCTCACGACGGACGCCTCTTTCACAGGCTGTGGTGTGGTTCTCAATGACTAGCCCTTGGCCTTTGGGATACCTCGTGGCACATAAATTGCCTCGAGATGAGGGTAGTGTATTTGGCTCTGGAACACTTCATCCCACAGTTGAGGGGGATTTGTTGCTCCGCATGGACAACAACTCGGTAGTGGCTACATTTTTGCTCTCTTTTCAAGCAGGTGCAGCAGATCTTGAGAGAACTTGTTCTCTGGGCAGAGAACAAGTTCCTTTCTGAGAGCAGTTTACATTCCGGGGCATATTAAGGAGAGAAGACATCCTGTCTAGGCAGGGGCAGAGGCTTGGGGAATGGCAACTCCATCCAAAAGTAGTGCAGTGCATATGGCAGATATACAACAGAGCAGAAGTGGATCTAATTACCTCTAAGGAGACAACCCACTGTTCCCTCTGATTCTCCCTCACACCTCCAGCTTTGTCGGGGCTGGGCAGCATGGTACAGATGTGGCTAAGGTTGCGCCTACACGCTTTTCACCTGATAGCTCTGCTCCCATGAGTTCTAGCAGGTTTCGCCAGGACTGAGTTCACCCACTTTAGTAGCACTGTTCTGGCCAGTCCGAGTTTGGTTTTCGTACATAGTGTCTCTCCTGAACGGCCTCCCCTGGGGGGTTCCCAGGGATCTAAAGTGTAAGGAACAATGCTGAGGTAATTGAAAAACTCTAGAACTCCTTCCACTAGGAAGTTAAATGCCCTGAAATGGCAACTGTTTGTATCTTGGTGTGAGCAACTTGATGTGGATCCAGTTAACTGCCCTGTCAGTCCAGTACAGGAGTTCCTTTAAGAGCATCTCACAGCAGGGCTTGCTCTGGTTACCTTAAAAGTGTACGTGGCTGCCATTTCCGCTAGCCGCAAATCTCTAAAGGATTCTTCTGTTTGGATGCACCCCTTAGTGTCTCAGTTCTTGTGAGGTGCCAGACAATAGCGGCCAATCTGCAAAGTACAAGGTCCCTCCTGGGATCTAATTTTGGTCCTGGGAGCCTTAACCGAAGCCCCATTTGAGCCCTCGGAATCAGTCCCAGACAAGATGCTGACTCTCAAAGTAGTCTCCTCCTGCTTAGACTTTGTTCCAGGTGATGTTAGAGCTATACTACACCCCAGATCAGACTACATTCCAAAGTTCTGGCTGGTCAGCAAGATATCTTTAAGGCTTTCTTCCCTCCCCCTTATGAGACATGAGAGCAAGAAAGCCTGCATCTGTTATGTATGGTCCGTGCTTCAAGGATCTATGTCCACTGCTCAGGCCAGTGGAGTAGATCTTCTCAGCTTTTGGTCTGTTTCAGTGGTCGCAATAAAGGGAATGCGGTCACCAAGCAACGCATTGGATTACTGATGATGTCACCCTTTCCATAAGGTACGTGAAATGGCTTTGCCTCTAGGGGTCAGGGCTCACTCCACTAGGAGAATGGCCTCTTCCAAGGGTCTTACTAGCACTTACTAGCACTCTTACTACACTTCATGATGAATGGAATACAAAACTGTGTCGTGTTATGCCTGTATGTCGTCTTAAGACAAATTTAATCTGTTCACGCGCATTTCTATCGACGAGTCTATTTAGTATTCCCATAGCATCGTGCCACGATGCAGAGACTCGTTCCCCTCTCAGGCAACTGGGTTGCATACGTAGCCTGAGATGTGATCAGTTCTGAAAGCTACTGTAGGTTTTCATAGTACAATGAACCCATTTACCTCAAATGATCAAGAAAAAAATATATATTTTATTCAATATAAACCATCGTGAGCATAGTGAATAATAAAATAGTTCACACTAACTTTTAGTGTTCATGGAAACAGCAATGGCATTCTCCAGTCCTTTATGATGAACGAGACATTTGACAGAGATATCCTTCAGGAGTCCAGCCTGGATGGTCAATGTACTGATGACCAGAGTCGTCCCGTCACTCTGCTGGATAGCGGTGGTCAGAGGTTGACCAATGATCCGGTCATTTCCCTCCACGTTCCATACTATTTCAGCCTGTGGCCTGGCAACGGCAGTGCAGTTAGCCTCAATCACACCGGGAGATGCGGTCTTGTAGCTTACTTGAGGTTTTGGTAGGACTGTAAATGTATATGATACAAGATATGGGTTTTGTGTCTTACTCCCAGAGAGTTTAGTCTGGGGGTGTAAAACATTTTAAACATTTTATTTAGTCGGGATTCACAGCTACATGAGAATGACCATCAGTGGAGATAGATGACTTGGACCTGCAGAGTGAACAGTTACAGCATCCTTAAACAGCATTAACATTAGAAATTACCAAATTGTCCACCCAACATTAAACATTTTTAATGATACTCTGTTTTTTGTTAGGATGACAAATGTTTTAAAATCTAAATTTTAGGCTGTTTACCTCAGCAATCTAACTGTGCTCTTAAATATAAAATATAAAAATGTTTGAGATGGTCAATCAAATAAAAGAAGGCAGGATTTACTGTTCACAGATACAGAACATGAATTCCAGATGCTTCAGTTTTGAATGCTGAAAGAGTGCAAGGTAAGATTTAAAGCTAAACATGTAATATTTGACAACTGTTTTATAAAAGAACTGGTGAATGACCAACAGTACACTTGACTTGACTTGACATTGGTGCAAACTACAAATTTATTTTTCCAAAAGTAACTGTTTTAAATTAAAAATACAAGATAAATAATTTCAGTGATTTATGTAATTTATAACTAAATGTGTTTTCGACATAGTAGACATATGAATAAGAGAGTATTTGTGCACATTTTGAAATAAATATATTTGCGAAGAGTTAAAATTGTCTACTTGTTCTTTTTCTGTTTTTCTTACTTTTTCTTTATTCACTTAAATCAATTTAAATCCTTTAATTATTTAATTGTTTTAAATAAAAAGACTACCTTAACAGCATCTACCAGCAGGGGCCAACAAAGCCATACTAAAAAGCTAAACCTTGACCCCTTGATTCTGACACATAGGCTGCGTCCGAAAACTTAGGCAGCTGACTTGTTGCCTCGCTGCTCTATCAGGCAATGACTTTGGAGGCAGCGTTTTCGCACAAAGGTACATATCAAAGCTTATTTTGGACAGGCTTCTGAGGCAACGTAACAGTTTAATGATCTACAACAAAATAGAGAGAGCTTTGGTGAAAATTAAGAGAATATTTAATGGCTACAGTAGTAATTTCTAGATAGAAATGACATCATAAGTGGAAAACGTTGATCAAAAATTTACATTTACACAGAAACTGACTACCAGCCGCAATTTTCAGATGCTATCTTTATTTTTCTAGCTCATCTTTCAAAGAATGGAAAGCACAGGATAGTGGGATATCAAAGGCAGCAAGGATACATCTACGCTGCCTTCAGGAAGTGAAACTAACATTGCATTCAGACGTGCCTTGATGCCTTCCAAACTTGGAATTCGCACGAATGCAGCATATATCAGTTGGCTTTGTACAAAAACAGATCTGCATGCTTTCTCTGAGTGTTTACAGCCCACATAGTTTCACCAGTATTTCAAAGCTACAAAGATGTCCATTCATACCACAGCACAGCCCAAAATGAGGTATATGCTTGTCATTCCAACAGAGGATAAGTAATTCACATTCTTACAAAACCATGACACCAGAACAATACAAGATTGGTGTGAATAAGTGATGAGTGAATGTAATTAAATGAATAGTTGATAAACTGTCATCATTTACTCACCCTTATGTAATTCTGAACACATGTCACTTTCTTTCTTCTGAGGGACACAAAAGGTATTTTGAAAATATTGATTTTGAAAAACACAAAATATTTTTTCTTCATACATTGACAGTCTTGCTGTTTTGGTCCCACTGACTGTGTCACTGTATGAACAAAAACATCAATCAAAATGTCTGTTTCACTGAACTGAAGATAAAGATAAAGTCATACAGGTTTAGAACAACACAGGGTTATAACTAAATAATGACATCATTTTAATTTTGGGATAAACAGTCCCTTTAAGTAATCACTGGTGGTTGCATTCTCTACTTTGAACAAATGCAACATTACAGAGCAAAAGCAATTATTGAACTTCAATCAGAGAGAGACAGGGCAGGAGAACAAAAGCAGCACATAGAGAAATGCAATGTGCTAGTGGAACAGTGACACAGTCATTCACTGACACAGTCTGAATAAATCATAGATCTCACAGTCTCACCCTCCTACAATGAGTTTCTTTCATATCTCTCTCTCTCTCTCTCTGTTGTCATCATTTTCTCCAGGGCTTTTGTGATTAGCCTTGCCCTGCCCTCGCTACCACTCTGTGCAACAGCCCAACCAGCTATATACACTGAGCTGGATTTGTGTCTCACTCAGTTCAGAGTCTAAAAATCAACTATCACTGTTGAAAAATACACTCTCAACAGAATAATTAGTATTATATTAAGTTTAATGCATAAATACATAAAATGTATATAATTATTATGTTAAGCTTGTGTGTATTTGGTTAAAGCTATTTCCAAAAAAAAAAAATCTGTCATGATTTACTCACGTTCAAGTTGTTCCAAACCTGTATAAATACCGTTCTTCTGCTGAACAGAAAAGAAGATACTTTGAAGAATATGGGTAACCAAACAGTTGATAGACCCCATTGACTTCCATAGTTTGGGGAAAATATACTATAATAAAATACTATGGAAGTCAAAGTTTTGGTTGTGAACAGTAAACACTGCCTTCTATGATTTCAATGGCCATCTTGACACTGATGAGCGCTGTTAGCTCGCTGAGACAGACCAACCTAAAATTAAACTTTTAAAACTTATTGTCATCATAATGACAAATATTGACATTATCAAACTAATGACGATTTCACTGTAACAGTGGACTAAAACCCTGATGGACTTACCAAAAATAGTAAGGCAACTTGTGGCACTCTTTGTGCCATCCGGGTATGTGTGGAACTCACAGGTGTAGCAGGCCTCATCTTCAGCTCGGACCGGCCATAAAGTGAGCTCTGTGTCAGACAGGGAAGGGTTCAAGATTGCACGGTCCACAAACTCTTCTTCAATTACAGGGTCACTCTGCTTTGCAAAAAATGCAACTTCACGGGATTCTGCTTTATTCACAATCTTCTTCCACAACACCTGCTTCACTTTCTCTGGCAGGGCATACCGACAGGCCAGAGAGGCTTGTTTACCACCCACTGCAGTCTTATTACCCTCCGGGATCACCGTTGCTGTAAAGCAATCAAAATAAGTTTATAGTATACTAACAATGACATGACAATATACATGTAATCTGTATACTAATGTCCCTAGACAAACCACATTAAACAATTGAGGTAGACTTTGGGAGTGAGAGATCAAGTGAGTATATTCAGGTCAATAGATATAGCTAAAAGCATCCACAATACAACCCCCACATGATCAATGATGTATTGGAGTGAGGGAAGGACAGTAGCCAACACATCCTCCCTAGAAATGATTGTCAGATGGAGATGCCGCTGAGCATCCATGAGAAGATGAGACCAGCTGGATCTCTGCCTGAACCAGCAGATGTTTCTCATTTACATTCACATTCTCCTCCAGAATCCACAACGTCACATCCAAAAACACAACCATACTGTTTTATTGTTCTCACAATGTTATTTTATATGAGCCAAAGAACCGAAACTGATGAGATAAATGAGCTGATTATCAGTGTTTCAATGTTTGATGATGCCAACTTTGGATCAACATATAAAACTATCAAATATTATCCTTATATTGTATTTTATACTGTATCCTGTATTGTATTTATTACGAGCAGAAGTTGCAACTGCTGCCTATAAAAAGTATAATTAACTTGGGTGTTTAAATCATTTCAACTTAAATTGCATTTAACTGACTTTAAAAAATGAGCTAAATCTTGCATACCAAAAAAGTTGAAAATTGCTTATCTTATTTTGATGATCATGTACTTTTTTTAGTGTAACATGTTTGCTGTGTCTGCTTAACTCAATACATGACGTTATCTTAACCACATAGCTGTATATTACTGCCATATGGATATTATTAATTCAATATTTTCTGCTTTGAAACAAAAAGTATTGCTAAAAGCGCTATACATATAAACTTGAATTGAATGGAATAGAATCACACAGTAGTGTGTTTTGTTCCTGAATGAATCAGCGTTTTTTAACTAATCGTTTTTAGTGAATGATTCAATGACACATTCATCTATCGATTCCTATATAAATCAGAATTTTTCAACAAATCAGTTGTGTGAATGATTCAATGATTTACTCATTCAAACTTGTCGCCACCTACTGGTGTAACAATTTAATCTGCAAAATGAGTCAATTAAAAATCCCCACTGTCAATTAAAGTCTCAGAGTTGTTGCACTGTAATGATGCTCACTTCAAATAGAAGTTGCGTAGATGCATTTTCCCAAAATATTTCGCCTAAGACTCACCTGTAACAGTAAGGCAGGTCTGTCCTTCCCTTGAGCCTTTTGGATAAACATCAAAGATGCAAGTGTAACAGCCCTCATCCCTATAGCTAACACGCTTGATGGTGATGGCACTGGCATCCCGTGGAGAGGCCGCTAGCTCCACATGTTGTTGACCGCTCACGCTGTCTTGTTGACCAGGCTGGTAATTGATTAACGTCTGGTTCTGCACATCCAGCCAGCGGATCTGATGAACTGATTCTCCTTTAGCCTTGACAAGCGTACAGCTCAGAGTAAAGGGCTGTTCAACCAATGCCTCCAGACGTGCTGGAGCTGAGACCCTGCCTGAGACACACCAATGCTGAGACTAATCCAAATAAACCACCTACACACAGAACAATGAGACTACGGCAAATCACACACCTTGTAGTCTGGACACCATTACCAAAGACATACAGATCTGTAGACATCTTGCCAAGGAGACCACAAACATGTTAGCCTAGTGGAAAGGAAGTATTTCAGTAACTTTAGCACCAAATTATAAGCTATAATTGTAAAAAAAAAATAAAAAAAAAATACATATATACAGGTCCTTCTCAAAAAAATAGCATATTGTCATAGAGTTCATTATTTTCCATCATGTAATGATAAAAAAATAAACTTTCATATATTTTAGATTCATTGCACACCAACTGAAATATTTCAGGTCTTTAATTGTTTTAATACTGATGATTTTGGCATACAGCTCATGAAAACCCAAAATTCCTATCTCAAAAAATTAGCATATCATGAAAAGGTTCTCTAAACGAGCTATTAACCTAATCATCTGAATCAACTAGTTAACTCTAAACACCTGCAAAAGATTTCTGAGGCTTTTAAAAACTACCAGCCTGTTTCATTACTCAAAACCGCAATCATGGGTAAGACTGCCGACCTGACTGCTGTCCAGAAGGCCATCATTGACACCCTCAAGCAAGAGGGTAAGACACAGAAAGACATTTCTGAACAAATAGGCTGTTCCCAGAGTGCTGTATCAAGGCACCTCAGTGGGAAGTCTATGGGAAGGAAAAAGTGTGGCAAAAAAACGCTGCACAACGAGAAGAGGTGACCGGACCCTAAGGAAGATTGTGGAGAAGGACCGATTCCAGACCTTGGGGGACCTGCGGAAGCAGTGGACTGAGTCTGGAGTAGAAACATCCAGAGCCACCGTGCACAGGTGTGTGCAGGAAAGCCCAGGTCAAGCCACTTTTGAACCAGAAACAGCAGCAGAAGCGCCTGACCTGGACTACAGAGAAGCAGCACTGGACTGTTGCTCAGTGGTTGCATGTCATTCGGAAATCAAGGTGCCAGAGTCTGGAGGAAGACTGGGGAGAAGGAAATGCCAAAATGCCTGAAGTCCAGTGTCAAGTACCCACAGTCAGTGATGGTCTGGGGTGCCATGTCAGCTGCTGGTGTTGGTCCACTGTGTTTTATCAAGGGCAGGGTCAATGCAGCTAGCTATCAGGAGATTTTGAAGCACTTCATGCTTCCACCTGCTGAAAAGCTTTATGGAAATAAAGATTTCATTTTTCAGCACGACCTGGCACCTGCTCACAGTGCCAAAAGCACTGGTAAATGGTTTACTGACCATGGTATTACTGTGCTCAATTGGCCTGCCAACTCTCCTGACCTGAACCCCATAGAGAATCTGTGGGATATTGTGAAGAGAAAGTTGAGAGATGCAAGACCCAACACTCTGGATGAGCTTAAGGCCGCTATCGAAGCATCCATAACACCTCAGCAGTGCCACAGGCTGATTGCCTCCATGCCACGCCGCATTGAAGCAGTCATTTCTGCAAAAGGATTCCCGACCAAGTATTGAGTGCATAACTGAACATTATTATTTGAAGTTTGACTTTTTTTGTATTAAAAACACTTTTTTATTGGTTGGATGAAATATGCTAATTTTTTGAGATAGGAATTTGGGGTTTTCATGAGCTGTATGCCCAAATCAGTATTAAAACAATAAAAGACCTGAAATATTTCAGTTGGTGTGCAATGAATCTAAAATATATGGAAGTTCAATTTTTATCATTACATTTTGGAAAGTAATGAACTTTATCACAATATGCTAATTTTTTTAGAAGGACCTGTAGTACCTTTTGTATTGAGAGCACATTTAACAGTCCAGGTTGGCCTTGTGGGATGAAAGTGAAGGTGGTGATTTCTGTCGATAGGAGTCGTTTCCAACATCTTACAGAAGGGCTGCCATCTGTGTTCACATTACAGACAAAAATTAAATTTGTGAAAGTATACATTTGTAAAAAGGAAGGGTCAACAATGTAATTAGATGTAAAAAATAAATAAATAAAATAAAATAAAAGATTTACACATTTCAAATAGATTTATAGATTTGATCTGTGCATTAAAAGGTAAAACTTTATTTATTAAAAAGTAGTCCACTTTAAACATTCTATACTAACTATAAGTAACTTTGCAGCAACACATCAACTAACTGTCATTAGAGTATTAATAGACCGTCTGCTTGATATTTGATAACACTTTATTGTGATGCTCCCCCAACAGACATTCTACTGACTTTAAGTAACTTGGCAATTACAAGTCAACTTATTCTACTACACCTAACCCTAACCTAACAGTCAACTAATACTCTGAGCGTTAGTTGACATGTAGTTGAAAAGTTACTTATAGTTTGTAGAATGCTTAAAGTGGACTATCGAAATAAAGTGTAACCCATTAGAATGTTAGTACAGTACATGTAGCTAAAGACACTTAATATAAAAGAGGGACCAATTTACTTTACTTACATATTTTTTTACCATTTTTTTTTTAAAGAAAAACACACATTGAAGTGTGTTCGAGCAGTGTAATCTATAACAACCCTAAAACAACAACATTCATGATATTAATTCTTCATCTGTTTTAAGAGGTCACAATTATTCCTCAAGGGTTATATAAATATAAATAAATATATGCTTAGTTAGTTTAGTTTAGTAGACAGAATTTGCCGAGACCAGTAAAACACTTTTTGATTGATTGATTTTTATATATAACATTTATTTTCTTTTTAAAATTGTTCTGTATATCTGAATCAAAATAATGTTTACACATTGAAATAAAATGTAAGGATAGTAAATATTAGACCTTGATTTTTATTAAACTGATAATTTATTAATTTATTAAATAAAATGGTAAAATGATCAAATCATCTGACAGTGCCTTTTAGATCACAAAATGAGGCTAAAGTTTGATATGAAAGTAACCTAAGATGGTCAGACTGTTACATACCTCTATGTGGTGTAGATTCCTTCTGCTCTCAGCTATACATCCACAACACACTCTTCAACAAACTGATTCAATTGGACTGCAAACTGTCTTTTCTCCACCCATACTAACACACTGTATGTACCAACGTCAAGCACGTGATGGCTCTGTCTCAACACTCATTGAGCTGCCTACTTAGACAGCATTGTCAGGCCTCATAGGCATCTCAGCTCACACACACATACTCAAATGGCACCAGTGCCCAAATACGAAGCTAAATTTTCAAATTAAACAGCCCAAACTATATTTTAGCTTGTGCTGTATTTTAGCATGGCATATAAAGCTAGAATTCCTATCCCTATTCGTATCCAACCTCAATAGCAGCACAAGTGTTTTGAAATACAACATGAATACAAAAAGTACACTGTAAGTATTTTTTAGTGTAAGTACATAGTAGGTAAAACCACCTCATATAAAGTGTGGCCCATTTTTCCATTTAATGCATTGTAATATGGGTGTCAGGTCTTGGGGAAGGAGAGAGCGAGGACTGAGAAATGAATGGGCTCTATTTAAAGTTCAAAACAAAACAAAAGACAAACATAAACTACCCTGTGTGGGGGAAACACAGTCCAGGGTCGGCGGTGACAGGACTGAAGCAAAGCACGGCAACCTGGCTGGACAGGCTAGGAAAACAGGGCAAGGCAAGTAGGACACAACAGAAACCTGTGCAGGGAAAACATCCACAACGATTAAATCACAAGACAGAGCACACAGGGGGAATAAATAGGGAAGGAAATGAGGAAGATATTGAGAGAGTCCAGGAGGGGCAAATAAACCAATGACCAGATAACAAGGTGGCAGGGCCAAGACTAGAGACTTACAGAATGGCACATATAGAAAACAAACATGACAGAAGCCATGGGTTCACACAAACACATACGACATGTAGAAGAGCACAACAAACAAACTTCCATCAGACAAGTGCTCAAACAGAAAAAGAAAACAAGACAGTGCATGTAGTGCATGGGACATGGATGTCTGGACCCGACACTGAAACTGAACCGAAACAAGACCAGTGTCAGAATCCCATCCCCTGAACACCCAAAACATAAGACATGAGAGCACACAGTCCAGAGAACAACCCAAAGCCAAACATTCACACAAAGGATAAGACAAACAATACATGAGTGCCAGGAACCAGCAGTCACGACTGAACAAAGAATGCAACCAATCAAGGTGACAGAACCCTGACAGGCGTTGAAATGAACCTTTGGCTGAACTGTAGTTTAGCATTGGTTGAGGTTAACTTAATATGCATGCCTTAGTTTAATACACAAGGGCACGGTTTCGCAGAGAGGGCTTATATTAAACCAGGATAAAGCCGTTTAATTAGGACATTTAAGTATAAACATTTCGTGAAGATACTGGACAAAGAGTGTTTTGACACCATGCAAGTACATTTTTTCATCATATGTTTTTTTTCGGTTTCTGAGCTGGGTGTGTAAATCACCAAATCTTACTTTATATTACCACCGTCTTATGGGCTAAAACATTGCACCGTTTTGAAACATGTCAGCAACTCCTAGCAACTGTTAGCTAGGCTTAAAATATTTTTTACACAGCGGGGTTAGTTGTAGCACATTGTTACAACTAGGCCGCCAAGTGTACAATGATAATCAAATGAAAACAGGGAGCCACAATTTTCAGGTTGAGTATTTATTTATATATTTATTTTGCCACATTTAACTTTGTTGGACTGTCACAAACAATGTTGGAATTAAAATTTAAAAATGTTGTTTACTATGCATTGATCACTTGTTTATTTATTAAAAATATAGCCTGTTTTTCATGCAATAAACCCTTTAAAATGTGATTATAAGCTAATTTTTATTACTATTACTGTTATTATTAATAATAATAATTTTGTATGCAGCTGCCACACACAAATATAATTCAATTTCAATTACAATATTTGATGATTTTATTTATTTATTTATTGCAAAACTGTGCAGCCCTTTCCTATATCTCTATCCATGATATTGATCCATAATAGAAGGATGATTGGATGAGGGATGGATGTATGGATATCTATCTATAAAGTACACAAACAATATCAAACTATACAGATCAGACAGTACTGAATTATGTGTGTTACACACAAGTGTTACAACTAACCCCATCTGTCTGTTACAATTACCGCATATGGGGTAAGTTGTAACATTTGCACCTCTGTCACTTTCAGTGCAACTGTAAGAAAATGGTAGGTCCTAGAAAAAAACTTTAAGTGTTCATTTGTAGCAGAGATGTGTATGCTGCTTGAGTAAAAACAAATATGAATCTAACTGAATTTTTTTTAAATAATTGAGCCAAAACCAAAATGTGTTAGGTTGTGCCCGGCCCGCTCTCCCCTAATCCTAATTTGATACAAATTGAAACTTAAATGGAAACTGTAAAGAGACCTCACAGCTCAGGACTGTTCTCAGTCTGACCTCTAGTGTTCAAAATGGGACTGACAATTTTACTCAAATCTGAATTGAAAAGGAAGAAAATAATCTACAAATGTGGTCAGTTTTTTGTCCAGAGATATCTGTTTTATTTTGCATGATCTGTTTGTCTTGGTCCATTTCTTGTAGGATTCCACACCACTGTTAACATTCTTATTATGAAAAACGGCTCAATCACCAAAATACAACAGAAGTAGAAAAGTAAAAATGAACAAATACAGTAGTGAATAAATGAAAAAATAAATCAATGTTTACAGTAAATGAGATGACAAGAAAAAGCAGCCTTGACCACAACACACCACAGACGTCACAAACTTTTTGGCCTTATCTATTACATTCACCATACAGTATGTTTTTTTGAAAGTCCTCAACTAGTCATTAGTCGCTTTGTTAGTTTTATTCATTGTTTAGTTTGTTGGTTAAAGGTGCAACATAATCTGCACACATTTAATAAAGCACAGAACTACAGCATTCTCTCTATAGTTAAAGAGGTCAGTTAACCACTGTTGCTAGATCACCACAGGACCACTGTTGAAAGCAGGGTGACATTTTCACTAGATTTAGAGACTTTTCCGTTAGTCAACCGAATTTTCCATTTGCTCTTGCAAACAGTTAATAAACTTTAATATCAAGTGTGATAGTGTGATAACTTTCAGCATATGAAGTATTTGCATTGAATCAACTGGAATAATAATTTTAAAAAAAGTCACGTCAAAGTATATATATATATATATATATATATATATATATATATATATATATCAATACACAAACACACACTGCTTGCAGCAACACACAGAACGGTCACACATTATTTTATATGTCTTTAACTATGTACTTACATTTAGACAAATAGGAACAATGTTTTGATTCAATTAATTTTCTGTCGCAAAACACTCGTGCTGCTATTGATGTGGGATTCGGGTAAGGTTTAGGACAGGTTTAGTGGTATGGGTATATGTTTAAGTGTGGGTTAAGTTGTAAGGGAAGATGTAGTTACAGAAATTAATTACAGATGTATTTATATGCAGATTTTTTTTATTTAGTTGTTAGAACATACCCACAGAACAGTAAAATAATAATACAAATTGTTATGTTGCTAATAGATACCACAAATACAAAATGTGTTCTGACATTTTACACAACAATTTCACTGTCAGTGGTAAGCAAAGATTTCAGCGGTGAACTATCAAAAATGTACAACACATTTAACACATATGAACAGCAACAGAAAAAAAAATCACTTAACCATAAACCAAAAAAAGTTAGGTTTTTGTTGAAGGAACCAGGGTGGTGTTAACTTCCGGTTTGGCCTGCAGAAATGCATCATCACTGCAGCGCTGACATTTATGTATAAGGAAAAACAGAGGTAGTTTATTCACTGCGGCATCATCATGGGTTTTTACCTCTTTACAAATTAGGGGGCCTTTATCTAGTTTTATTATCTGACATCCTTCTGCCCACCTGTGACCTTTTACTTCTTTGAATTATAAGCGGCCTTATTTGCGTAGATGGGCTCTTCTGCAAAACAGAGCAAAAGCAAAATCTGATTAGGTAGTAGCATTTCAAGTGATTATTTTTTCATTTTATATGTACTTTGATTACCGGTATGCATTTTTAAATAAATACTGTCCTGTAACATGTACTGTATGTTCAGTTTTGTTTTCTTTCACTGTGCTCTGTTCCTCTTTTGCCTGCTTTAGTTCTCTAGTTTGTTTCCCTGATTGTAAATTAGTTCCCACACCTGTTCCGTTTTATCCTTGATCACATGTATTTAACCCCTGTGTTTTGTTCAGTTCCCTTTCAGTCGAGGACGTCAGACGTAGTTGACATCGACTGAATGGGGATCACGCTAGGGAGCCAATCGTCTTCGAGCCAATGGAATTGGCGTGCGTCCATATAAATATGGAAGGGGATGCAGTATCAGTTGCCTTTCGCTTCGGAGCCGATCGTTTGATGTTTCTGAAGATTGCTCTTGTTTACAATAACCACCAATTTTTTTTTTTAAATAACCATGCATAAACATTATTCTCTCAAAAATGCAAACATGTACATACATGTTGCTCACATATTATGGTAGCCCTATTTGTGCTAAATAGAGTGTAATTACACCTTTGCCATTAATATGTTTATAAGCAACTAAAAAAAGCACAAATGTCAGGGCATGTTAGAACATCTCAGGGACCCCAAAAACACCTTAGATCCCAGAGGGTTAAGGAAATCAGCGGAAAAGGGAAGGCTTTTTCCAAGCGAGGTTGAACCACTAAATTAGTCTCCTTAAAGCGGGGGGATCAGGTGGCTTTGTCAAGGCACTGGAAGGTGGCAGCACTAGTGGCGTTTTCAAATAGATCCCCATTCAGTCGACTGAAAGGGAACGTCCTGGTTGTGTATGCAACCCACCATTCCCTGAAGGAGGGAACGGAGGACTTAGTCCCCTCGCCACTACTGCTGGGCCACCGCTGACTCCGGGGGCCAATTGGCTCCTCAGCGAAAAAACAACTGGTGCATGCATCCACTTCCGTATTTATACACGCGCTGCGGGGGCGGAGTGTGTGATGCGAGTCACGCACGCCAATTCCATTGGCTCGTTTAATAGTAATCGAAGATGATTGCCGCCCTATATAGCGTGATTCCCATGCAGTCGACGACGACTACGTCCACCGTTCCCTCCTTCAGGGAACAATGGGTTGCATACGCAACCAGGACATTCTTTGTCCAGTATCATCAATATGGTTTTGTTTTAAGTTGTTCTCCTGCGATCTCCTGAGTTTCCTGTTTTTCCAGATTTATTAAAGACTGTTTTTGTTTTTCCACTCTTTCTTCATGAGCTTTATTACACCCACACGTGACACCTAAAGGCAACGCAGTATAACTACACCAACATTGGAAGAGAAAAACTTTTCAGAAGTTTTGATAGAGTTGTTGAGTGGGTTTTGATCGAGTTTTCCTACTCAATTTTCAGTGAATCTGAGCATCCTGTATATTTTTGCTGACCTCCTATGTTACTGGACAGATTATAGTTTAGACACCCAATTTCGATCATAACAAAATTCTTACAAAACATGTTATATTTAATTATATAAAATAAAACTATCAAGTTTCTGGATAGTACTTTTATGAAGTTTTGTCATTTTGGAGCATTACCACACTAGTTCACATTGACATTAATTATAATGGAAAAGAGGAAAGAAAGATATATAGGGTTAGTATAACATGAGGGTGAGTAGTGATGCATTGAAAACATTTTTATTTGAAGTAGACCTATGATTAATATGTAAGAGAGAAATAATAAAATATAATAACACTAACCTGAAGTGCAGCAACACTTTTTTCTATATTTAAAGATGAAAATAGTGGCTATAATTAAGAGGATTGCAAGTGCCGAGCACACAGGTATTGCGATCAATTCTGTGCCAGGAACGCGGGTTTCTACTGCGAAAGGAAAAGAAAGAAAACAAGATCTGTATGTTATATGTATATACAGTATGTAGTATTTTCCAGTACATTGTAGTCAAGTGGATTTTGTACTTTTGCTACTCTGTTGCTTAAGGCCATGTTATAAAAAAATCGTATTTTATTTTGTGTGTGTGTGTGTGTGTGTGTGTGTGTGTGTGTGTGTGTGTGTGTGTGTGTGTGTGTGTGTGTGTGTGTGTGTGTGTGTGTGTGTGTGTGTGTGTGTGTTTATGTTTCATTGTTACATTTATGTACATGTCCCCATAAGGACAGTAAAACCTGAGACCACCTACATTGTGAGGCAAACCTTGTGTTGTTCCTTATTTTATAAGAATGCCACAGTGTTATTCAGACTTGTAATGAATGAATGAATGAATGAATGAATGAATGAATTAATGAATGAATGAATGAATGAATAAATGAATGAATTATTAATATGACCTCTTTAAAATGTTTAAATATACTTATTCTTCATGGGGAAGTGACATATTGCTTTGCATCTTGCACAATGCCCACCCATCATTTTACAAGTTTTTGTTATGAATTTGTAGCTGACTAACAAAGTATGAAAAAGCTAAATCAACATTTTCTTTGTTATATGAGAAGTAGAATGTGCCTTTAATCTAATGTTCACATTAAATTAAGTGAATGAAAAGGTACCTGATGGTTTCAATGTTGTGGTGTACAGTGTGCTGTTTGGTGGTTCAGTCTTCAAGTCTTCAGCAGAAAAAAAACAAATGATCATTACCAAAGAATACACATTCCATACAGAATACATTGATGATATTGATATTGTTAATAGCTTCTGCCAAAGATAATTACTCTATCATCCTATTGTCTGATTATATTGAGAAATAACCTTAAGTAATGTGTAAGATATAGAACGGTACCATTAAGTACTTGAAGAAAAATCTGCTTTGTCTCCATCCTGTGATCATGGAAAATGATGGTGCAAGAGTAATTCCCAGAGTCTTCATCTTTAATATCTTCAATGTGAAGTGTACCATTGTCCATTATTTGCATCCCAGTCCTCTTGCTGAACATTTTTGAATGTTTTTCATTTAGATTAATCCTGGCCAGCAGGATGGTTTGGTTGATTGTGTGGTATTTCCATTCGATCAAATTAATGGTCCCCAATGAAAATTCACCGAGATGAAATATTACTGTGCGTCCCTTCCGTATGGATGTGTGTATACCTTTTACAAGAGAGATAATCAAGATATTAATCAATGAAGGCAGGCGTGTTGATGGAAAATATTGCAGTCAATCCGTTAATTTTAGAACAACATTCCTAAATATTTCTTTATTAAAACATTTAACAATGACCAACATGTTGAAATGATTGGAGATGGTTTGCTTCAGGATAGAGTTTAAAAAGCATTTGCACCGGTACATGTTAGGAGTCAATGGGACAACATGTAGCAGTTGGTTAATGAGCGTGGATGGAAACATCTGTGGAAACTTAAAACTGTGGGACAAATCCAGTGGATGCTTGCAAGACTGAAAATTGTTAAAGACTCCCTGTGGTGAAAAGCGGTTATGGGATGCTGTGAACAAGAATTTGGCTTAAATTAACTCTGATGATGACATCTGGGTCTGATGTATAATACACCACCTTCCAAAGACGTGCTACTAAAGGGCGTACATTCGTTTAGTGGAGGGAGCCTAGCACTAAGAATAGTCTCTATTACATTCGCTAGAAGTCCAGCATCTCTAAACTGGTCCCCCTCAGGGGCCAAACATGAAGGTTTAAAGCTTTGGCCGGGGATGGAATATCGCCTGTGACAGAAAGTACCTCCTGTTCGGAATGACGTGCGCATTCCGATGACGTCAAGTCAAGTCACCTTTATTTATATAGCGCTTTTTACAATACAGATTGTATCAAAGCAGCTTCACAGTGATAACATGAAATAATAAAACAAAATTTGTTTCTAGAAGAAAATTGCATCACCATCCACCTTAAGTAAGGCAGATCAATAATATTTTTGAATATTTAAATGTCCCCAACTAAGCAAGCCAAAAGCCAAGACAACAGTGGCAAGGAACCAAAACTCCATCAGGTGACAGAATGGAGAAAAAAAACCTTGGGAGAAACCAGGCTCAGTTGGTGCCAGTTCTCCTCTGGCCAACGAACGAACAGTGTATGATTATGATTCATGCAGCATTACAGGTCAGGAGTCAGATTGGACCAGAACATTCAGAATATAATCCAGTTCCATCTGGTTGGAATTCAGAGTCATCACGCCGGTATGGAGACGAGTTTGTTGAGGATCAGTGCCGATGCCTGTCATGTCGATGAGGCCTTCACAGGGCTGATGAGGCTGGCACTTCAGGGATGCGTTGTGGATGGGTCCAGGCGCAGGTCCACGATCTGATCTGGATACAGCCCGGATCCGGCTGACTTCAGTAAACAGAGGTAAAAGGGAAGAAGGCCTTCATGGGGGAGGGACTAGTTGACACTTCAGGACTGCATTGTCGTTGCGTCCAGGCGCAGATCCTTCATCAGATCTGGATACAGCCTGCATCCGGCGGACTGCGATAAACTTTGGGATAAACAGAGAGACTAATATTAGCGTAGATGCCATTCTTCCTATGATGTAACGAGTACATCAGGATTTAAGGGAAGTGTTCCCAGTTCCGGCTGACCTAATCTATGCAGCCTAACATTTAATTATAGAAGTCGATAATGTTATATTATGTATTAAATTATTTATTAAATTATATTATGTGAATGCTAGGTCAAAGAGATGTGTTTTAATCTAGCTTTGAACTGACAGAGTGTGCCTGCTTCACAGACAATGTTAGGAAGACTGTTCCAAAGTTTTGGTGCTAGAGAGGAAAAGGATCTACCGCCAGCAGTCGATTTTGATATTCTAGGTATTATCAACTGGCTGGGAATTATAATGACTGGGACTATAATGCGTTCAGAGCTCGCTCAAGTACTGCGGAGCTAAACCATTTAGTGCTTTGTAAGTAATCAGCAATATTTTACAATTTATACGATGTTTAATAGGGAGCCAATGCAGTGTTGACAGAACCAGGCTAATATGGCCATACTTCTTGCTTCTGGTAAGAACTCAAGCTGCTGCGTTTTGGACCAGCTGTAATTTGTTTATTAAGTGTGCAGGACAACCACCCAGTAGAGCATTACAATAATCTAGCCTTGATGTCATGAAAGCATTCACTAATTGTTCCGCATTTGTCAATGAGAGAATATGACGTAATTTAGATATATTTTTAAGATGGAGAAAAGTGGTTTTACAGATACTATTCACGTGACTTTCAAATGAAAGATTGCTATCAAAGAGAACACCCAGGTTCCTAACCGACGACGAAGACTTGACCGAGCAGCCATCAAGTGTTAGACAGTATCCTAGGTTAGTACGTGAGGAAGTTTTTCATCCAATAATTAAAATCTCTGTTTTTTCAGAATTAAGTAGTAGGAAAATACAGGTCATCCAATTTTTTATACCATCTATACATTCCATAAATTTTGTAAATTGGTAAGTTTCATCAGGGCGTGAAGAAATATACAGCTGAGTATCATCAGCATAACAGTGAAAACGAATGCCCTACTTCCTAATGATATCTCCTAAGGGTAGCATGTACAGAGTGAACAGCAACGGTCCTAGTACTGAGCCTTGTGGTACGCCATACTGAACTTGTGAAGACATGTCTTAATTTACTGCTACAAACTGATAACGGTCAGATAAGTATGATTTAAACCTTGCTAATGCAATTCCACTAATGCCAACATAATTTTCGAGTCTATTGAAAAGAATGTTGTGGTCAATAGCATCAAATTCAGCACTAAGATCAAGTAACACCAATATCGAGATACAACAGCGATCGGATGATAAGAGCAAATAATTTGTAACTCTAATGAGATCTGTCTAAGTGCTATGGTACGGTCTAAATCCTGACTGAAAATCCTCGCAGATATCATCTATTTCTAAAAAGGAACATAGTTGTGAGAATACTGCCTTTTCTAGTATCTTTGACAGAAAAAGGTAGATTTGAGATCGGCCTGTAATTGACTAATTCATTACGATCAAGTTGCATTTTTTTAACAAGTGGTTTGATCATAGCCAGCTTAAAAGTTTTTGGATATTGAGAGGAGGATCTATGACATCTGGAAGCATCTCTTTCAATAGCTTAGTCGGAATAGGGTCTAACATAAGGGCCTGAGTGTGCTTATTGTACCACGGCGTTGGACTATTTTCTTTGATCTTCTTTAAGCGCAACTGAACAACTGTGTCTAAAGTGCTGGAAAAGAGAGAGTTAAAAGTTTCTGTCGCAATATCGAGTTCTTCTAAGCTATCTGGGATGCTGAGATGATGCATATTTACGACTAATCTCGCCCAGTATGGCCGCCCAAACTGCCCATTTGAATGGGAGAGAGAGACAGAGATGCCTGGAGAAAATTTCAATTTTAGGCTCCGATCCTTATTTTGTTACCCCCAGTTTTCTTTTGTCCATTATTATCTGCCCCAGACTTGCCCCAATTGGCCTTCCATGATATATATATATATATATATATATATATATATATATATATATATATATATATATATATATATATATATATATATACGGCTAGCTGTCAATAATATGGATAATGTTCTTTAATGTCAGATGTGTTTATACTCATTGAAAGAACATGAAGGGAAGGGAAACAAGGTGATTGCGACTTTATGTGAACAGTCTGTGGTGGGTTACTCTGATCATTGTTGATTGTCAGTGCTGCTAGTGAGCACTTCAGCTTTCTGCTAGAGCTTTAGCTGCTCAGTTTTCGTGCTAGCTGCTACCTGGATTGTCCTACAGAAGGTTTACAGAAGATCTACGACTCCAACTATTATTATGCTATCCATTACTAGCCTGACAAGCCAGACCCACATCAATATGTTGGGTCTGGTAACTCACCATTGACGAAGCTCAATCCGAGGGGTGGGATAAACGGTTGTCTTTCAAATTCCCTCTGCACTGATAGCCAACCAGAGCAACGCTAGTTGATAGATTAAACCTTTGCCGTTATCCGGTCTGCAAAACTCCGAACACATCTTCCTTTTTTAAGAATGATTTCAGTGCTGTTCCCAGCAGCAGCAGCAGCCATAAGCCCGCCCATTGACTCTATACACGATGTGATTGGCCCGACTTTCTTCAGGATTCTTCTATCCTTTTCTTTTGGTATAGAATAAAATACCAGTTCGGAGTTCCTCTTTCGGCTGTTGTTGCAGCCAACTGCACAACATATTGCAGGCATTACTGAGACCGTCAGTCGTAAAGATGGCGGCGCAAAGCTACAGTGATGTCATGTGACTCAAACGAACAAATGACAGCAACACCTCCCCCTTTGCCTTTTTGACGAGGTTCATGTTTATAACAGTAATCTTGGGGGGTGGACTCATTTAAAGTAATGGAATCGTCTGTTTTTAGCCAGGTTTCTGTCAAATACAGCACATCTAGGTTATAATCTGTAATCATGCCATCAACAATAAGTGCTATTGAGGTAAGGGATAGAATATTCAGCAACTCAAGCTTTATCATTTGTTCATTTGTATTAAATCTCTTTTTTATTTGTTGAACATCAATTCAATTTTTAACCTTAGATGGGTTTGGAAGTTTTTTGTATTTCCTAATTTGGGGAACAGACACAGTCTCTATATGATGATATCTAGGTGAAAGAGCCTCTATGTGATGGGATTTATCTGACCTTGGTGACGTGAGACAGCTGGCAGACGGTCGGTTTAGCCAGTCTGTCTGCTTCCTGACCTGAGCCCCAGATTGTCATGTTTGTGCTCTAAGACTTTGTGCCATATTACTAGAGAGAAGAGCAGCACCATCCCAGGAGGGATGAATCCCATCTCTTTTCAACAATTCAGGTCTTCCCCAAAAACGTTTCTAATTGTCTGTGAATTCTATATTATTTTGCGGACACCACTTTTAAATTTGCTTTGATGTCAGGCACTCTGGCTCCCGGTAACCATGTGACTATGGTGGCTGTTGTCTCTATTTTCATGTTTCGTGTAATAGAATCGCCAATAACTAGGGCACATTCAACTGGATTCACAGGGGGTGTTTCACTGAGTGGGGAGAATCTTTTTGAAGTTGTAATTGGAATGGAAGAGCGGTGTTTTGTCACGCGACTACAGCGCCTTACTGTCACCCAATTGCCCTGCTGCACGGGCTCTACTTCAGCCGGAACCGAACAATGTACAATGTTCATCAAGCTAGTCGCCTCCAAAGCAGTATCTAAAGCCCTTGGACTCTTACAATTAACCTCAATTAAAGTTTGGATGCGTGTCTCTAGTTTTGAAATCTTCTCTGTCAGCCTGAAGTCATCATCAGAGGTTATTTAAGCTAATTCTTGCCGTGTTTGCCAATGTTCACAACCGGTCAAACAAAGTTGTTTTCCCATAGTGCTCAGCATTGAGAGTAGCTTTTAAATGGGAACTGCAGTGAACCAAAGACAGTCATAAAGGCCGGGACACACCAAGCCGACAGTCGCCCGTCGGGCAATGCCATTCTTCGGCTTAGTTTTTCCGCCATCAGGGTTTTTTGGTCTGATTCAGCATGTTGAATCAGTGTTGGGCCAATGGTGAGAGAGAGTACTCTGATTGGCTGTTCAGCTTAGTGAAATTATGAAAGCGAACAAAGCCAAGATGTTACAGACAGAAGGCTGGCAACATCTTACATGAGCATTCAATGCAAAAATATTTTCATAATAACTTAAGCCGATTGGAATGAAGGAAGTGATTGATATTCAAAATGCTTAGCAAGTGCTGCTTTGTTTACAGCTTGTATATCTGCAGTCCTAGTAACAGTTTTCCTATTTGAATGACGAAAATAGACTATTGAAACCTGCTGATATAGACAGATATTTACTTGCACACAGGCTCAGAACGCACATGCTAGTTGACAGTCACCTTTAGTTATTTTGTTGTGGTTAAGCACAGCTTTTTTGCAGAGACACAGCCAACGAGAGGCGACAACACAGTCAGCTTTCGTCGGCACTAGATCTTTGATTGCGGCTTGGGATGTCCCATACTTAATATTTGATACATATCAAACTCCAACGGCAGTAGAGCTTGGGGTGAATGAGACCGATCACAAGTATAATGGATCCACAGTTAAGGTCAGTTCGAGAGGCAATCAAGTAAAATCCGTATAGTGCGAATCCAGTTGTTCCTGAGATAATCCCTCTGTCCACAGTACTTCCTGTAGTGGCCACTGCTATGCTGCGTTTGTGGGCTGCATACACTTCCTCAGAAGTATAGCTACTGACCAGCTACTCCCAAGACTCCTCTTTTCCTAAACTCTCTGTTTGCCATTACGGCCAAGGAGGCTCTATTTAGGCTATGGAGGCTGTCCATGAACTCTCTGTGCTCCATGCCACCGACACAGAGGCCGTCCAATAGTGTTCTATGCTGCAAGTCACGGTAATGAAGGTTGTTCGTGTGTCTGGTCTGCCATGGCCTCCTGACCAACCAAATCCGCCATGGCGACCTACTACTCTACAGTGGTGGTTATTGCCTCCGCCAGCTCCATCCTGGTGGCCCCCATCTCTATTGGATCTACCATGGCCACCTGATCCTCCATAGTCTCGTCCACTGCCCCACGACCCGGGTCCGCCATTACACCACGACCCTGGTCTGTCACTTCTTCATTGTTTATGGTCTCGTCCATTGCTCCACAGTCCAGGTCCACCATTGCTCCATGGTCTTGTCCTCTTCATGAGCCTCGGCCTCCATCCCTCCCCCTGGTCCGATCCACCACCCTGTTTTGTGCTTTGGGTGGGTGTTTAGCTAAGGATTCTGGAGTCGCCTTTTTAGAGTAGGGAATATGTCCCGTTTGGTTTTGGGTTTTGTGTCATGTTTAGGTTATATCTTTTATTATGTATTGTCAGTGTTGGGAACGTTACTTTAAAAAAGTAATTAGTTATAGTTACTCACTACTTGTTCCAAAAAGTAACTGAGTTAGTAACTGAATTACTCTATAATAAAAGTAACTCGTTACCAGGGAAAGTAACTATTTGCATTACTGTTAAAAAAAAATCTATTTTTTTTTAGCAGTTTTCACAAGTCGGTTGAAATGAGTAGAACAGAAGTAGTGCTTATATTGCACCTTGGAAATGCCAACTTTTCATCGGATTGCTCCTGACTCGCCATCTCTGCTGCTTCATCGAATTTCTGTTTAGCTTGTGTGTGTGTGTGTGTGTGTGTGTGTGTGGCGCTTGTGCTGGCATGTGTGTAAAAACACTGGATCTGATTGGCTACCAGGAAACATGATCATAATCGCTTACCTCGTTATTAACCCACCTCCTCACTAGCTGTGTGAGCCACGGGGTGCGTTCGGATTACAGTTTATTCAATCAATAGCCTACATAGTAACCTTTACTGTCTATAATAGTAACGCACATAGGCGTCGATTTCGGTGGGTACACGTCCCCACCACATTTCGTCATGAGTCATTTTGTACCCACCACTTTTTGAAACATTGAGGCACGGATGTTAATACAAATAAATAAAACATCTCCTGTTAGCAGAGCATTCATTTAGTTCGCTATTAAATAAGAGATCTAGTGCTAAAATGTGTTGTTTTTGAAATCAAGCTGAGCGCTCGTTCCCGCTGCTATCAGTTGCATGGATAGTTGTTCTCTTGTGGCTCGCGCTGTCGCGCACAGTCTTCACTCGGACGCGCGCTTCAATCTATCGCCGTTGTGGAGACTCTCTATTCGTTCCGGTGAAATCAAGAAATAAAGTGCACACAAACGTGTCCCTACCGAACATATTCAGTTTTGATGAGAGAGAAAAAACCAACTATACAAGTGCGGATTCGAACCCGTATCCTCTGACACGCTTGGCAAATGATCTACCACTAGACCACTTAAGAACTCACATAACATTTGCGGATCGATGGATATATTTACTAGTTTAGCAGAGAGGCTGCACAGTTTGACAAGTTTGTTGGCCTACCAGCATTTCTGAAAATTAATTGAATGCGTCACTTCTGAATGCGTCTCTGTCCCCAGCACATTTCAAACCAAACTGACGCCCTTGGTAACGCACCGCATTTGACGTCCAGTAACGCTAACGGCGTTGTAACGGCGGGAAAAGTAATTAGTTAGATTACCCCGTTACTGAAAAAATAACGTCGTTACCTAACGCCGTTCTTTTAAACGCCGTTATTCCCAACACTGTGTATTGTCAAAGTAATGCTCCTGGTTTTATCATTTGATTCCCTGATCCCATTATGTGATCCTGTCATGTGCTCTACTTTTATATCAAGCCGATAGTCAAGTCAAGTCTGTTTTGGATTATATTTTATGTCACTTTGCTGGTGTTTAAATAAACTGCACATGGGTCCTACTTCATCTCACCTTCAGTGGACAAATATTGTTACTGATTACACGTTTAATATGTCGTATACTGTATGTTTGGTGGACTTTGTGCACAATACATGGTTCTATCAAACTAGACTCGTCACTGAGACAGTTACATGCTTAGCCACATCCTTTTGAGACCTTTCACGCAAAGACAAAAATGTAGGCCACTTTAAAACAAAGGCTCAAGATGAAAAAAAAGCTTTGGTGTGTCACACTCCGATAAGTCAGTAGTTAAAACCCAAATATTTATATAAACTACTTAACGTTAAGCCAAAAAAAAAAGTTTCTGCTATGATTTTAATTTAGAACGTACCATGTAGTACAGTACTTACCTTATCACATTGTATTGTAATGACATTTAAATGTCAGGGCAAATATACTGTGTAATTAAAAAGTTTTTTTTTTTGTTTGTTTTGTTTTCTTAATAAGAGTACATTTTTCTGTAATTACTGTGTAAATAGTGTTGTTTCGTATTGTTCCATAAGTAGTGTTTGTTACCCGTTTCAACTGTGTATTTACAGGGTGAGTGTAACTCCTGCGGGCTGTAAATTAAAGTGGCGCTTGTTACCCCCTTGTTCTGTGTAGTTACAGGGTAAATACAATATTAAACCAGTATGCTGAAACAGACAAACCTAGCTTCACCATTAGCATTATCAACACATTTCTAAATTAGTTCTTGTAAAAGAACAGTAGCACAATTAAACCTAAAACATTTATTAAAACAAGTTTAACAATAAACAATCACAATGTTGAAATGACATAAACACTGTACAAAATGTAAACAGAACAAAAATAATCTTGAAATCACACTGTACAAAGTGTATAAATAACAATAATCGCCAACAGTTGAACAGAGAAAACAAACAATTGGTTTAAACAAATTGTACAAAAAAAAAAAATAATCAATGCCGAAACTTGTTTGTTATAGGTAGCAGCTTATTTTCTTTTTTCATTTACTTACGAAGTTCTTTGCAGGTTGTATATCTGTTACCCCTTTATTACCCAAAACTTAACATATTGTTCCCTTATACCTACACGGAGGTACACTAGAAACGTACACCGTAATTTCGGTTTACTTACGCAGTTGTTTGCGGGTCGTAATATAAAGTGTTACCGAATGTTTCTGTCACATTATGTTCAGCCTAGTTTCTTTATCGTGGACTTTTAGTTTGTTTTCATGTTCATCATGTGTTCCTTTGTTCAGTTTTCTCGCTCCTCATCATTAGTTAATATGTGTCAGCTGTGTTCTATTAATCATCCTCATTTGTGTTTGCTATATAAGTTGGTTCCTCACATTCATTCTCTGTCTGATCACGGTTATGTGTTAGTGTGTTGCTCAACCTGTTTGCCTGTCTTTTGGATTGCAATTAAATATTCTTTGTCTGCCTTTCTTTAACAAAAAAAGTTTTTAAAACATTTAAAAAACTGGACATTTTCAATGTTCAGAGAATATTCAGAAATAATATTTTTGTTACTTAATAGCAACCTTACCATAACGTTCTTTGTACATAATTTTGTTTGCTGAGATGTCACCCTCCCCAACTAGTCATCATCGTCTTTCCTAAAATGAAAACTTCAACCATCCAAATGCATGCTTAAAAAGAATACAAAAGAGAGTTTTCACAGTGACACCATTTAATAAATATTTTGGCCTCCACCAGAGAACCCTTCAGTGAAAAGTTCTTAAAATAACCATTTTTCTTAGAGTGAAGAACATTTTAATATTCTGAAGAACCTTTTTCCACTAAAGAACGACATTTAAAGGGATTGTTCTTTATGGAGCTATAGATGCCAATAAAGAACCTTTAGAAAAGTAATGTCTCCACATCTCAGTATTTAAATTCACCACTGAAACCTGTGATCCTACATAATGTGTGTAATAAATCTGCTTTTATCTATAAAGACTGATTATTGCTTATTTCTTTGGAAAATAAATCACATTTAGTACTAACAGCATCCTATAATAAAAATAATACTTTGTGTTCTGAATAAAGATTAATGTTAAGAAAACCCTATGAGTTACATTCAGCAATTGGTTCATAAACCAGATTGACAGGCTGTCAATATAAATCTGTGAAACAATATTTAATGTTTAACCATAACCCAACTTAAAAATAATATAAGGGTATAACTCTCACCCAAAGTAAGCTGCAAGAGAGTAAACAAGATGATGCACTGATAATTTTTCATCCCCTCTGAAATCCACCAACGTGTCTGACATCAAGGCTAAAATACCAAACACTTGCTGCCTTGACGGTTTAACAAAAGTGTGCTCTACTTTTGTAACATCCTGATGGCAGAAAGTGTTACAAAGTAGAGGTGGTTTTACTGTATTCAATATAAATGCATTCTTGGTGGGTTTTATTCCGCTCCCCCCCACAATGTCACATGTAGGTTTTTTTTATTATTATTTTAGTTATTTATTTTTGTGCTTTAAAGTGTTTTCATACTGACCCCTACAGGGCTAAGAATTACAGTGAAGAGAAAGAGTATCATGATGCTTATCTGATCGCAATATCAAAAAAAAGGAAAACAAAGTGAAAAAAGCATTTAATGTGCTTCATTGAGCGTAAGGCATAAACTTATAAGCAGATTGCAAAATAAAGTCAATAATATTTTTAAATATTATAAAGCAAATTATGGTCAATAACACAAAGCAGATCCTGGTAAGAGATTTGTATTTGTATGTACGGTGTGGTCTTGAAGGAAATGCTTAACTTCCTGTGCCTAACAAGCATCAACTGTCAGAAACCAAACATCTTTGAACACACTTAGAAGGTATGATTAATTGTGTTATTAGCATTTAAACATGTATGCATGTGAGCATACATACTGTACATACATATATACATATAAAGAGGAATTAACAACAATTCATAGATAGTTTTGAGGAACTTGTTTTCCAACTACTCATCAAAATGACAGAATATATCAGACACTGTTTTTCCTGGTGACAGCTATTTGCATACACATGAAATGTGGAAGATTAGTGAAAAAAACAGATCAGCCCCAGAAAAGCTGTCGTGGAATAACAAATAACACACACAGATTAGACAGATATGAGATAGCAGAATGACCATAGAGGTGTAAACGCGCACACATGAAAACGAACGTGTTTTCATGTCATGCACTCGGAGGCAAATGAAAACCACAGAACACAGGAAATAAAAGGGAAATACAAGCCATCTGTTGTTTAGCTGCTTTACACTGAATCACTCTCTCCATCCCTCTCTTGTTTTACTATATCTGTCCTTTCACATCTTATTCTGTCTTATTGGCTGGCTGGAAACTCTGGGTTTAGACCACACTGGCAGTTTCAGCAGTCTGCAATTTGTGGTTGTAGCTTTAGTATATATATATACTGCGGCAAACAAACCATATTGAGCTTGTTGGAACTATGGGCAATTTAAGTTGCAAGCGAAGGTAGGGCATCTGTAGAGCTTGATGATTTATTGCATGAGATTATGTACTAGAAGTCTATTCAGGTTCTGTTCTTTTATTAATATTATAATATTATTATTAATATTATTGGGAATTAGTAAGTAATCTAAGTTATGTTGTAAAGTATACTGGTTGAGTGCTACTTTTTCTAAATGTTTCGGAAATTGAAAATTGCATTGTGCATGTGACTTTATATAATTTACATATTTTTATCCTCAGGAAGAAGAAACTTGACAGCGCTGGTAAGAGAATTTACTCTTATAATAATATACTCTGAAATAGCATGTTCCAGCTAACGCATTAATAAGGAAGTGCCTTTTTATTTGAGTATGCAAACCTCAAGCATGCATTCAGTTTTATGTCAAAGTTCATGTTGTTCACACAAAACGCAGCACTTCTGTAGCTGACAGTCAATTTTGTGAGGATGTACATTCAAGAGAAGCTATGATACTCATTGTGTACAATGAACGGCTACATTGTGAAGTGACTATTTATTGACATGTAATTTGTATGTTTTGTCTAAAAGATATTGACAATCAGAGAGCAACAGCAGCAGACACACGGGTAAGAATGGCAATAATTCATAATGTTTAATAGAGTTTAATAGACTGCTTATTTGACTCTTAAAGGGTTAGTTCAGCCAAAAATGAAAATTCTGTCAGTAATTACTCACCCTCATGTTGTTTCAAGCCCGTAAGACTTTCATTCATCTTGCATATGCCCAGAAAAGTTAGTAAAGACATCGTAAAAATAGTCAAGCGACTGCATTGGCTCAACCTTAAGTTTATCAAGCGACGAGAATACTCGAGAAAAAAAAAAAGAAAAAAAAAACTTTATTCAATCTTTCATTTTCTTCCTTGTGGGCCTCTGACGTGAGTTCACGAGAGCGCCATGACACATACGCGAGAACTGAGAAGATGATGCTCACGATCATTTGATGGGAAAGTATGAAAGGTAAGCCATTCTTTTTGCGGCATTGGTAAGGCACTTTTACGTTTTCTCGTTGGTTTCTCATCACGATTCGGACATCCAGGAAATGCACACTTTAAAACCATTACATCGAGACCCATCTGCGCCTTCTCAGTTCTCACGCATTCATCGTGGCGCTCTCGTGAACTCACGTAAGAGTTCTACTAAAATAATACATTTAAACTGTACAGTTAAAATAATATTTTCATTTAATGTATATATGTATACAGTATGTAGCCCTTTTACATCTGTAGTACTGATGTTCAAACATGTACATCTGATAACATCATCTTAAAACACAAAGGCGTTAGTTTAGATCTTTGTCAGTTTCAATTTTGGTTTGATGTGTTGGCTTGTTTTGCATTTTGGGGATTCATGAAGTCTCCCATGAATGAGTCTTTTAAATGTAGTATTTAAATGATAAACATTTAGTCACCGTGTTTTTTCCTGTTTCTCCAAATGATGCTACCAATGTGACAGAAATAGAATCCAGGTGGGAAAGTATGTCAAAGCGACTGACTTGAGGTGAAACTTACGTAACTTACGACAAATGTATGATGCTGATACGCCTAGATTAAACAAATAGAAACCTTGAATGCAATCAATGTAAAGTTCATAGTTTATAATATAAACTATATAATTAATATATATATATTTTACAACATTGATAAAAGCATATAAATGATGTCTGTATTACCCCAATATAAATCTTATTCTTCAGTGCAGTCAATGTCAAATTCATAAATAATTAATACAGTCATTTAGAAAAAATGCACACTGTACAATTACTTACTTATTGTCTTATTGTTAGATATTGCCTCATTAAAGAAGACTGCTAACCTCAAGCCTTTAGGGAATATATAGACATACGGGATGTAATGTTCCCTTAATGCTTCTGCCGTGTAATTGTACGAGTTGATTCATTCATTTTGAGCTGTACAAATCGATTGGATTTTTGGGGGGATTTGGAAAAGTAAGACAGACTAGAATAGGACATTTCGGAAAGGAGCAGCATGTTCCTCTGAAATAGCAGAGACTGGGGGCAGCAGCAAAGGGGTGAAGAGCAGCATGCCCCTAAATGCAGTTACCTGAATGAGCTTAAGGCAACAAGATTTATACTCACTGTAAGTCTGGTCAACATGTGGATGTTTCTTTTCTCTCACATTGTATTTCTGAGATAAAAATATGGATGACCAAAAACATTTTGTTTCTTGATAAGTGATAAGACTGAGGTCTTGCTTATTGGCTCTCCTCGTCAGCTTTGTAAAGCTGGTTCACTTATGTTAACCGTAGGCTCTGTTTTGGAGTTCCAAGCAAAATGAAAAAATGTACGAGTTATATTTGATTCGAGTTTGTCTTTGACCCACATGTGCAATATTAAGAATTCCTTTTTTCATCTCAGAAATATTGCTAGACTTTGCCTAGTGCTATCTTTTCCTGTGACTGAGAGGTTAATCAATACTTTAGCTTTTTCCCACATTGACCACTGCAATGCGCTTCTTGCTGGGGTTCCTAAAACCACACTCAACAAATTGCAATGTGTGCTAAATTCTGCTGCTAGGATCCTGACTGGAGTCAGAAGAAATGAACACAAGTCTTTGCACTGGCTCCTGGTCAGGTTCAATATTGATTTTAAAACCCTTATACTCACATAAGTCACTGCATGGTCTGCCCCCTCAGTATATATCCCTAAGCGTCATTTGCTCTCCCCTGGTCTTTTGGCTGTTCCACAGACACATTTATGATCTGTAGGGGACAGGACTTTCTCATCCTATGCTCCTGGAATGCACTTCCTTCGCAAATTAAAGATGCACAAAATCTAAGCATTTTAAAATCTAAACAAAAAAAAATGTAGGTTAGCTTTTTCTTGGTGGTTTTAATTATTCTTCTTATGTTTGGTTGATGTTTTTTGTACGCTTTGTATTTCTATTTGTATTTTTTCTCACTCTTTGTATTTTTATTGTGTAAAGTGCCTTGAGAAGCTGCTTTAAAGGCACTATATACAATTAAGTTATTTTTATTATAACAAGGATGTTGCCAATAACTGAAAAGCTTAACCAGCTTGCATGTTGCCAACAATAACCGGAAAGCCTTAAGCAACAAGCATGTTGCCCTTACCCAGATGACATAAACATCATCAATGCGGCGAATTCGCATGTTGGCGAATTCGCATGTTTAAAGGGATAGTTCACCCAAAAATGAAAATTCTGTCAGTAATTACTCACCCTCATGTTGTTCCAACCCCGTAAAACCTTCGTTCAGCTTCGGAACACGAATTAAGATATTTTTGATGAAATCTGAGCGCTGGATCACTCCTCCATAAAGTAATTATTTTTGTTTGTTTTTGCGCACAAAAAGTATTCTCGTCACTTGATAAACTTAAAATTGAGCCACTGTAGTCACTTGGACTATTTTAACGATGTTTTTAATAACTTTTCGAGGCCGGCAAGTTTTAATCCCTGAAGAAGCCTATGGACTAGTATGGAGGAGTGATCCAGCTCTCAAATTTCATCAAAAATATCTTAATTCATGTTCCGAAGATGAACGAAGGTCTTACCGGGTTGGAACAACATGAGGGTGAGTAAATACTGACAGAATTTTCATTTTTGGGTGAACTATCCCTTTAAGTTCATGATGTTGAATCGGAGGTGAAATCCGTGTGGGGAAGGAATTCCTCTCGCTAAATTTATTTCATTTATGTCGTGCAGCGATTTTCACTTGATTGGGCTGCACATACCATAATATTAATACGGAGGCAGCTGACTTTGATGGAGGAATTAGTAGCTATAATCGCAAACTACAATTCCTGTTCATCAATAAGGTGAGAGCCAGACCCGTTATAAACCTAAATATACTTGGTTTAATTAAATTAATTGAAAAGTCTACTGTCCTAGTAATACTAAAGTAGTAATAGAAGATGTTGGCTGTCATAATGATGACCGTAGCGCACACAAGAGTGGTAGCTGTTCCGTGCTCCAGCGCGATTTGCGATCACACTATTTTTTGCATGATTTGCGCCCGAGTCCAACTGAACCATGCTCTGGCGCCTGGGCACGGTACGGAGCGATCACATTAGTCAAACGAACCAGACTTTGGAGGTCAAACGTGCTTGTGAGTACACCCTTAGATATAAGCATCAATATTGCCTGCATGGCACGCAACAGCCTAGAGCCACTAAGAGCAGAGCTATCCAGGGGAGACTACAGACATAGCCTCAGCTAAGTCCACAGTACTATGCCCAGCATAATGAGTTAAACCAGGCAACAGTTGAGATACATCACTCGCAGAGAATCTACACAACATCACACGGGTCCACTTACACCCCCTGCCTGAGCCTGTTACTTACCTGTGAATCAATTAGAGAGCGGCATACCAAATGGAGTTAAATGACCTTCAGCATTTGTAGATGGTTCATGTCCCCACTGTGAGAACATGACCATGTTCTGATCGTGTGATCGTGACTCTGTTTTCTAGTAAAAGGAATCAACTCAGCTGCTCCTTGTCTCAGTCCTTCTGCAAACTGTTGTGCAAAGGGCGATCTAAGGGCAACAATGGCAGCTTTTTTTATCAGGTAAATCCCTACGGACCTCCCATTCCTCGTCTTGCACATTGTGCCCTGTGGAGTTCTTGGATGAGTTTGACGTTGTGCCAAATGATACAGCTGATTTCACATTTGGAGCTCCAAATGGATGAATTGAAATACACCTAGACAGACAGACAGTATTAATGGTCGTTGGATGTTCGGCGACGTAGCTGGCTATCAGTTACCCATCAGCTGGCTATTAGCCTTATTAGCAAAACATTCTGGTTCCGCTTCGGATGCCACGATGCCATCAAGCGGTAACTCTGGTCGTAATCAGTCCTTCACATACCAATCAGCCTTCATTAGCAGAATGCTAGTGTGTTATGGGCAACAACAACTCAACCTGTAAGAAATTGAAAGGTCATAAGTACTCGTTCATTCAACTTTCGACCTATAACCCATGTTGCAAAACCTACAATCAAATCTGAGATTTCTCAACAACAATCGGGTGAAAGAGACAAATTTAGCCGTCTAGCTCCATAGACTCCCATTCATTTTGCACTCATGGGTGATCGCCCCCAGTGGAACTCTGGTGGAACTACAACCAAAATTCGGTACAATAGGACTTAATAGGGAGTGGCCAGGCTCTCCGTAGACGGACTCTTGTCTCCTTTTTTTAATTTATTTTATTTTTTTACTATTTTTTTTTTAAACATACAGAGATGACATGTTTATGACATACAACTTTGTATACAATATACAAAATGTGTATGTTCAATGTCATCAGAATACAAAAGAGAAAAGAAGAGTTAACAATGAGCTGAAAACTAAAAATGTAAAAATTAAAAATAAAGAACATGAGGGTAAGATATTAATCTATACATCAGTTACATTGTACAAATTTTGCCATGTTATGTTTCATAGGAAAATGTTAGGTAATGCAGGGTCCAAAGATGAGACGGCAAGTTTTAAAGTTGAGAAACTCACACACAGTTATGCAACAGTGCAATTTGCAACAGTTATGTTAACAGCAATAATAAGATATTTCTGTCGTAGGAACAGCTATTCAGCTGATGGACACCGTGTTGTGTTGTCATGGGAACATCCCAGGTGAAAATAATGAGGAAATGGGCCTACATTTATCAATTTAAAATAGGCCTACATTTTTTATAACACATTAATATATTTACTGACATATTGTTTGAGACTTACTGATATAAATATTATAATTAAACTTTATTTGGAGTTCTTCTTTATTGCACAATGCATATTTCTCAATATTAAGCATGTGTTTAATATCAGTATTATTAAGGATAGTATGATCATGCTGCCTAATTTAAATGCAAGATATTTAAAGTGTATCTAAAGTATACTTGAAATAGTTTCACTTTAGGACAATCAAATATAGATCAGAATATCTTTAGTTGCACCTCAGCACTACTTCCTGATAACTGAAGTGTATTAAGTACAAAATTAGTTGTTTCAATTTAGCAAACTTTAAGTATACCATTTTAGTATACTAAAAGTACAATTGCATATTAAGTACATAAATATGCAAATGTATTTGTAGTATACTTAGCATAAAATAAATGTATTTAAATTACATTTTAGTATATTTATTTTTCACTAGGGTAACTAACAAGGAAAAATAATTCTAATGCATTTATTAATCTTAGTTAATGGCAATTGCTACATTTACTGATACATTACTTTTAACATTATTTAATCAACCTTAGGTGACATGAACTAACAATGAACAGTTGTATTTTTATTAACTAACTTTAACAAAGATGAATAAATACTGTAACAAATGAGTAACTCATTGTAGTTAAGGCATTAACTTAACTAATGAAACCTTAAAGACATTTAACCACAAGGTGACACCACCCTGATTTATTCTGCTTCTTTAAGTCACACAATATGAAAAAAAAAAAAATCCATATACAACTCTTTCTTTTTTAAGGGAAGTTGTAGTAAACAAACAAATAAACAATAAATAAAGTTTTAATACGGAAATGTTGAACAGTTTGATTCTAGCTCAAAGTTCACAGTTTCTCTGACAATATTGTTAGAGTAAACATTAGGGCTGTAGCTTTCGTTACACACTAACACAATGGATACTGAATTGTTTTTCAAATGCCAGTTAAAAGACTTCCTCATTATAATTCGCAGGCTATTGTTTTCTCTCTGCACAGACAGAAGATGTCCTCTATGCCTCTGTTGACCACACTACCATCAATCCAGAAAGGCCTATTCGAGACTTGGAGGACCCCGATTGTGATTATGCCGTTGTAAAGCTCCCTCAAAAGACAACAGAAAAAGCCAAACAAAAAAGCATTGAGGACTGTTCAGATGATTATGTACTCATGGGCTGAGCATTGAAATGCTCATGTGGCTGAAATCAGCACATTCAGCCAGAATGGACACCTGAAATACACAGACTTTGAGCGCTTGTTGACTTTGTATAGGTTGGAATGATATTCAGGGTTTTTATTTATTATTATTTTTATTATTCATTCTAATTAATTTATGGAGGTTTTCATTTCAGGTCTGTTTTTTTTCACTGTATATTTACAACATGAAGTATAACCTACTAAAGACTTTTGATATTTTGATGCATTGTAACTAATAACTGCCTTTATCTATGTGCACACTGAATAAAAGTCCATATTATGTTTATCTTCCTCTATGTGTGTTATATAAATTTGAATAATGAAACTCAAGAGAGATTATATTTTTCTTATAATTCCTAGTAAGTTCTCAATCATCAAAAAAGAATCAAATGTGTTTGGTATGATGAATAAATGATTAATTTACACTGTAAAAAATAAACTTTTGTTTGACTTAGAAAAATAAGTGTGTAAAATGTTTAGTTTGGTCAACTCGAAATAAAAAGCTGTTTTATTGAAATAATTATTAAGTATTATTAACTGTATTAAGTGTCAACTTGTATATGTGGTTATCACAAGTTAAATTCAGGAAAATCATTATAACACAACATTTTAAGTTGTAAGAAAGTTAAAAACTTGAGTGAAACAACAAGTTGTCACATGTGTCGTGTTACTAACAATTACCCAAATGTGTGCTTTCTATGTTATGTATGATGATTTCAAACGCATTTAAAAAATCTAGAGTTATTGTTTTGTGAATTCTGTCATCCAAACTAAAATTCTATTATCATCATATGTTGGGTAAACAAGTGAACAAAATAGAACCACACTGACTTATAATCAGATAAAAGTTAATTACATGTCATGAAAGAACTGTACTTTTAACAAATGTCAGGGGCAATAATAAGGCACGTATTCATTTGCATTTCGTATATTGTAATTTTATAATAGTAATGTAATTTTATTTTAGTTTCATCCACAATTTGTGCTTTTAAATTTTAAAAAGCCTAAAATGGACTGTCTATTGGCAGAGTATGTTGTGACAACTTTCCCCATATGTGACATGCATTCAGTAAACTGTATCTTTTTTTAGTCAATAAAGGTAGAAATGTCCAAATAGCTTTTTTGTATCAAAGCCAAGTAATGTACCTGTACATGAATCAATTCTCAAAAATAATTCTACAGTACCATGAGAAATATTCCCTGAAGTAAATATTGTGAGAAGTAGCCTTAAGAAATGTACTCAATATATATATAGAGTTAAGATGTAATCATGATGACCGAATATTTACTTTTTGCAGTTTTACACCCGTTAATGCGCAGCTTTAATAAATCTTAAATACAGCAGACTTATACAGTGTTTTCAATGGCATACGCTAAAAAGCTGTATAACTCTAAGATATTATATAATGTTGTCTGGAGTTTTTTTTTTCTTTTTTCTACTGACACATTTTTTCAGTGTTTTATCAGCAGAACAATCCAAAAACACATTAAATAACAGTACAACCCACGGAAGAGATATATGTCTATCTCTCACAGCCTCGCTTTCAATCCCATTAAAAATCAAAGATGCTGTGAATAAGGTCTATAGAGGTTTCAATAAAATTATACTACCAATAAACAACCACTTGAGGGAGCAATCTGCTTTTCGTTGCGGATGCTATGTAGAGTGTGATAGTAGAAGTAGATTATGAGACAAAGGTACAAAACTTTAAAATCTAAATTTGAATCGAATGAAAATCTACTCTGTCATAGTTCCTGGGGAATCCCACGACAACATCAAAAAAGATGTTGATTGGCATCCCACCAGTTTCAGTTTCTGGAGGAGTATCTGTGTGATATATCTGAGGGCGTATCTGATCTTGTTTCCAGTTACAAGCATTCAGATACTGTAGGTATACAATTACCCCTAAGTTTCCACATCATTTCACTGAATTAAAGGGGACAGTGTGACTGTGTCTGACTCACCATCACCTGACCACACATCTCACAAAATCTCACATTATGTAACACTGAGGGGGTATGTTAAAAGCAGGTAACAAATCACATACTCAATAATTAACATTGATCATTTGTGTCCTATTTTTACAGATACAACCAACATCATTGGTTAAAAAAAATACTCTACACTCTTAAAAATAATGCCTTACTGTCATAGATGGTTCCACGAAGAACCTTAAACATCCATGGACAAAAAGGGATGTCATAAGAACCATTTTTGGTTCCCCAAAGAACCTTTCAGTAAACAGTTCTTAAACTGTTTTTCTTAACGTGAAGCACACTTTATCAATAAATAAAAATATAAAATAAAAAGGATGTTTTTCTACTGTTAAGAACCTTTTGTGCAGTGAAAATGCACTATGGATGATAAAGGTTCTTTATGGAATCATAAATGCCAATAAAGAACCTTTATTTGTAAGAGTGAGTCAGTGGAAAACTGTTATTTAGATTATTAAAATGTTCTTCACACTTGGATCTTTTAAGAATTGTTCACTGGAACATTCTTTTAATGGCACAAAAATGGTTATTCTATGACATTGCTACAAAAAACACTTATTTGGAACCTTTATTTTTTTTAAAGGTTGAGTTGATGTTTTAAACTCAAAGACCAAATACGAACATATGCAATACTAAAATGTGAAGTGATAATTAATGTATTTACATAATTTGAATTCTGTGCAATATGTAAAAACTTTAGTATTATTAGTGGACAACGGTTTGAACAAATGATTAATATCTAACCAGGAACTGTGTCTACAAATCTACATATTAGTGATATAACTGATTCTGAAGTTGGCCCAGTCATTTTTCATCATATACTAATACAAATGTTCCTCTGTCATTATCTTTCATGATTTGACTCAGTGTGACTTTTGTTCCTCAGTCATGCGCTGTTTGCTTTGGGGATGCTCTCATGAGATGACTGTTTTTCCACTAGTTTTGTTTTTCATGTGCAATTTTAACCACATTCATGTCTTTGCCCTCTTAATTTTCAGTGCTCTTCTGGTATCCTGTTTCATCATGAAAAGTCAGTGTGTGTTGTGTCGTTCAGGCATTGAAGAGTTCAGCTGAGGAGTTGTAGATGGAATTGACTCGCTGTATATAACTTGCATAAGGCTCCACCTCTTCCACATCAGTAGGCTAAACACACAAACATATGCTTTAGTGAGCAATACAAAGCACTTTTACAATGGACCTAACCCTACTATACAAAACAAACTGGTTTGACAGAGACGTCTCACCTGGGGTGGTTTGTCTTCAGCTGGTGGTGAGATTTTGGATTTGCAGCAAAGCATCTTCAATGAACTAAAGAGAACACAAAGACCATTAGATATCAATAAGACATGTCTTTATTAATTGGTCATAATATCATTCCAAGCGATTCAACAGCAGTGAATCAAGACAGTAAAATAACCCACCTTATGTGCTTGAGTTTTCTGCGTAGTAGGTAAACCATGGCCAGAGACACAAGAATTACAAAAACAGAACCAGATGATATGACAATACTTTTCCATGGAAATATATATCCTGTTTGTTTTCCTGAAGAGAGAGAAGATTATTTCCTTTGTAATAATAATTAATGTTAACAGGTTACATTTTATTTGAAGGTGTCCTTGTTACAGTATACATTTACTAAGTAATATTAAGTAACAACATGCACTTACTATATATTTAGGGTTAGGATTGGGGTTTAGTTTAAGGTTAGTTGCATGAAATTATGCATAATTTACTGTTAGCAAGTACATGTAACAAGAACACTGTAAAATAAAGTGGTAATCTTACATGCAATATAGCAAAAAAAACGTTTTTTCACCCCCATTTGTTAAAAAAATAAATAAAGTTAGTAACACTTTACAATAAGGTCTCATTATAACATTAGTTAATGCATAAGTTAACATTAACTATGAGTGAAATATTATTACAGCATTTATTAACCTTTATTAAATGTTATTTGATAAAATATATTTGTTCATTGTTATTCATGTTAGTTCACAGTGCAATAACTAATAAGACTTTAACATTTTTTTTAAATTTTTTAGAAATTAGCATTGACTAAGATTAATAAATGCTGTAGAAGTATAGTTCATTGTTAGCTCATGTTAAATAATTCATAAACTAATGTTAACAAATAAAAATGTATTGTAAAGTGTTTCCATAAAGTCTCTAATATTGTCAAAACCGATAATGTTTTTAATACAAGCCACTGTACTAAATGTGGTAAAATTTGCTCCATATTTCATTCAAAATATTTGCAAATTTGACCTTGTGGACTTCTAGAAAGTAGTCAACTTTCCCAAAAAAAAAAAAAACTTTTCACACTCTCACTGGTTTATTTGTCCAATAACATGTCCAACAATCTATACACATGCATAAAAATGAAAATTATCTTATTTTTATGGTGGTCTTGACCATTTTCACCACACCTCAAATGTGTGTAAAATACCTTGACTTCTGTTTTATATATAGGCCTAATATTTATACAGTATGTATTTGTTTTCTTTACTCATTATATGTCTCATTTCATATAAAGCTTATATACACTGCTATGTCAAACTTCAAAACAAAATTTACTACTGATCCACTTAAAAAAAAAAAAATTGTAAACCATTCACCTTGAGTTGTAATTTGCAGTGTGTTCTTCTGTTGCAGAGAGCCGGGCACAGAGGGGTATGAGGCCACACAGCTGAGGCTACTGATGGTCACATCATCAGGAAGATGTACTCGATTCTCAATAATAGAAAGCGTGTTAACATTCTTGACAGAAGCGTTTTTTAAGGAAAAGTTCAAGGCAGGTTCCCAGTGAAGAGTGGGCTCCGTCTTTTTATATGTGGCCCTACAGACAGCAATCTTCTGACCATTTTCAATGTCCAGATGAGTTTCCAGGTGGGTAACTTAAAAACAAAGAACTTTAATTTAATTTAAATATCTGTATGATATCATCATTTATACAATAATGTTACAATGATTTGAGATTGTACTCACCGCTTACAGAGACATTTACAGCATTGCTTCTTCCTTTATATGATAAATCACAAGAGTAAAATCCTTCATCTTTCATTGAAATCTTGGGAATGAATAATGAAACTCCAGTTGAAGTGTTGAACAGCCTCTTTCCATCATTACAAGTGTTGTCCAGTTTGTGTGACAAACCAAGAAAACATTTTCTGCCCTGCATGCTGATGTTCCACACAATAAAAATTAATTCATTCCATTTGTCATCAGTGACATTATTGGCGCACCATAAAGTCACATCGCTGCCCTCCACAAAGACCTGCTCTTTGAAATCTGGAAAAAAAATTATAAAAAGAAATTGTATATAATCAGAATAAATACTGGATTAAAGTAAAATATCTGTTTACTAAATAGATATAAAACTATGATCTGCATTCGACATATTGTAAGTAAATTTAAATATAATTGAAATATATAAATATACACTACTGGTCAAAAGTTTTAAATAATTAATATTTTTTTAATGTAAAAAAAAAACTCTTATGCTCACCAAGTAGGTGTTAATTTGATAAAAATACAGAGGATAGTATAAACAATAGTAATATTGTGAAATGATATTACAATTATTTAAAATATATATATATATTTCTGTTTTAATTTATAAGTGAAATTTATTCCTGTTGTGACAAAGCTGAATTTTCAGCATCATTACTCCAGTCTTCAGCGTCACATGATCCTTCAGAAATCATTCTAATATTCCAGTTTTAATAAGAAACATTTCTTATTATTATCAATGTTGAAAACAGTGCTGCTTAATACTGTATTTTGGGTAAACTGTGATACACTACCATTCAAATGTAAGCATTAATAATAATAATAATACTTTAGTTATTTTAAGGTGGCATTAAATCAATAAAAATGGACAGTAAAGACATTTATAATGTTACAAACGATTTATATTTGAAATAAATGCTGCTCTTTTAAATTTTCTATTCACCAAATAATCCCAAAAGAAAAAAGAAAAAAAGTAATTTCAACAATATAATGTTTTCAACATTGATAATAGTAGGGACAATGATTAATAATTGAGTATAAATAATAAATTATCAGCATATTAGAATGATTTTACAGGAGTAAATTACAATTTAAAATATATTCAAAAAAGATTTGTAACATTACAGTAGTACGTTACCATTTTTACTGTATTTGAAATCAAATAAATGCAGCCTTGGTGAGCATAACAGACTTATTTCAAAAACATTAAAACAAATAGCTTAATTATTTCAAACTTTTGACAGGAAGTGTAAAATTTGCATATTATGATGCATTTAAAAAAATGGTAACACTTTACAATAAGGTTCATTAGTTAACATTAGTTAATGTATTAACTAACATGAACTAACAATGAGCAATACATTTGTTACAGTATGTATTAATATTTGTTAGTGTTAGTTAATAAAAATACAGCTGTTCATTGTTAGTTAATGTTAGTTCACAGTGCATTAACTAAAGTTAACAAAAACAACCTTTGATTTTATTAACATATGAGTAAATGTTGAAATTGATATTAACTAAGATTAATAAATGCTGAAGAAGTATTGTTCATTCTTAGGTCATGTTATTTCTAGGTTAACTAATGAACCTTATTGTAAAGTGTTACCAAAAAAATGTTTTCCCTCTACACACTAAACTTATCTCTCCCTACCATGCCAGACTAGTTTTATCCTTTGGTGTGTCATTTCCTTTTTTAACCCTAAAAATAGTTACAACACACATAACAGCTCTATCTGACAAAAGATGTAATACCGTTGACACTTTCCATCAATAGAGTTCACTTTACCGTCTCAAGACTTTTTTAAAGAATGAGAAGCACAGTTTTTTTTTTAAAGAACTATGTTAGAGGAGTAATTATCTCAGCATGAATAGCTAGTTTAAAACCATCTAACATATCGATTCCCCCACAAAATAGTGATATAAACAGTTAATCAATGTTTTCTCAAGGTCAAGATCCTCTCTCACCTTTTATGCGAGTATTCTGTTGTACCCTATTCTTGAAAAGTGCCAGTTTATTTATATAAATGAAAAAAGTAAATTATATAAGTGTATATTGTCTGACCTGTCAGTTTTTTTTCAATCACAGCATCTTGATTCTGATGTGAGACAATGTCTTCTCCTAGGACAGTTAGTGCACAGCATGTTAGTAACCGGTTAATGTGAGCGCTCAGCACATGGAAACAATCATTCACTCAAGGGAGTATTCCAGTTAATTTTCATTACATTACATTAGTAAGTGTGGAATATTGAAGGATTAGTACATTTATTTGTCATATTTCTTGTTAATGTTCAGTTTCGTACCAAGATTAGACAAACATTATTACGAGCCCTAATTTGAAGAATACGTGGTTTGAACACCAGGCCTAAAGCAACGCCTGCCATATCACCCCATTAACCTCATACAATGGAATTATTATAAACAGTCACACAAGTGTCATTTGGTTTAACGTAAACAGCTACATTTACAGTTTCTTTTCAGGTGCTTCTGTCACCCTCAAAAACCTCAGCGACTCATCTCCCCCCAAGAATCCCCCTGAGAGGAAGAGAGCTTCGTCATGGCATGTCCTCTTAAAATAGCAACAAACAAATACAGCAACAAACACAAAGCCTTCACATGCACGTGATAGAACAGATTCCTCATTCTGGTGTATGTCCATTATGAGCACCATCGAAGCATAAGTTCACAGTAAATGTCTTTGCATTTTAAGTTCAAGAAAATAAAAGTAGACTTTTTCCAATTGATCAAGTTCAGCCATAATGATTAGCTTCACACTTTCAATATAATTTGTCTGACTGAATTAAACAATTCTAAAATTTTCACCATTAAGCAAATACCCAAGTAAATTTAATTAGAAATAAAATATCAAGTCAAGTGGCATCTGCCAACAACGGATGACTAAGAAGGCCATCTCGTCTTTATAGGCCTAAAGATCTAAAGAGTAGGCCTATCATATTAAAATGAAATTAAATTGAAACTCACCTCTTGTGTGACTTCTTGCCAAAAAGATAGTTAGGAAGACAACTACCGTCAATGTCTTACTTTTCACCATCGCTACAGTACAAATCTCTGTGTCAGACTCTTCGCTCACCTTCAAATGTACTTTTTTCTCTGTACTCCCGGGTTATGAGCACTTCTATACTTGTATTCAAAATACCTTTTTCAAAAGCACTGAAATGCCAAGCATTCTCTTATTTTTACAATAAACTTAGAGCTTCGGAAGTTTTTCACATCTGTTTATCTCTCTATCAAACTTCACTCATTCTCTCTTTCCCTTATCGGAGTTCTCCTCCTTTTGTTTCCTTCACCAGTGTGACGCTGTTGTACACTCCTCCATTTTTTTTTTCTTTTCTTATTCTTCTCCCACATGAAAATGCTGACTTCCTGTCTTGTTAACCACGGCAGTCATGTGAGAGCGTTTTCTTAGTGCAAGAAGACTGCAGTTTGGCAGTGTGTGATGTGTCCATAGTGATATTTATTGGTTAATTCTGGTGTTTTATCTAGCTGGTAGAACGAATAGAGTAATGTGACCTTATAACATCTGTAATCTATGATTCAAAAGAGACATCAAAAGGCTGTTTGGATTATTTCAACTATTAATTATCATTTTAATTATACAATCATTATTATTTCCCTCACTATCTCAAACAAATGAACGACATTCATTTCCAGTAAAGAACAGTAGCTGCATGGAGTTTCGATATGCGTATGAGGAATTATCGAAACCTATTTGAGCGTTTGGATATGTTGAAATTAGTGCTGTCAAATGATTAAAATATTTAATCGTGATTAATCGCATCAATGTCATAGTTAACTCGCGATTAATCGTAATTAATCGCACATTTTTATCTATTTTAAATATCTTGATTTCTTTTTGTCCCATTTTTTTTTCTTCAATTTTAATGCCATATCAACATGGAAAAGTGGATCGGCTTGCTTTGTTCAAATGTTTTTTTTTATTGAAAACAACATTGGCATATACTGTGTTCAATTTCACACAACATTCTCACTTGGAGCAAATAATCTCTCACACAATATAATGCTGTCCATCAATAAAGGGTGAAAGAAATACTGACAAGGTACTGATATTGACGAGGGGGCGGAGAATGCACATCAGCTGTGTGTGTGCTTGGCCATCAAGTGGTATTTCAGACTGGACGTGCTGCGATGATAGCTCAGTTCACAACGACAAAACACACAGATCACTTTGGTCTTGTCAATGGAACCATTTGGCAACTTTTTAAAAGTAAACTTTCCATTCAGAATCCTATTGGGATTCATTTCGGCGTCTCGCGCTCTTCATCCAATCAAAACGTAACGTTAACCCAGCCTACTACTCTTTGACCGGCTCGCAAGCCCAAACAAGTGTGTGCGGCGTGCCTGTTGTTTTCGGTCTAGCTAGATCCGGTGTGGTGTTGTAGTTTTACTTTCAGACAGGACGCAGAATGCGCAGCATCGTCACAGAACGCAGCAGCAAAAGTTGAACTATTTTGAACTTTGACCGCGGCGTGCGCGCCACTTCGCTTGCGTTTTGGCAAAACCTGGCCACTCCCTATTAGGTCCTGTTGTACCGAATTGTGGTTGTAGTCCTACCAGACTTCCACTGGGGGTGATCGTCCGAGTGCAAAAATGAATGGGAGTCTATGGAGCTAGATGGCTAGATGTCGCTTTCACCTGATTGCCGTTAAGAAATCCCAGATTTGAATGTAGGTTTTGCAACATGGGTTATAGGTCGAAAGTTGAATGAACGAGTACTTATGTCCTTTCGATTTCTTACAGGTTGAGTTGTTGCCCATTACACGCTAGCATTCTGCTAATGAACGCTGATTGGGTCAGTGAATGACTGATTACGACAGAGACACCGCTTGATGGCATCGTGGCATCTGAAGCGGGACCAGAATGTTAAGGCAGACTTAACTCTTCTAGCACGTGTATTTACCTGTGTCAGCTGTGTTGTCGATACCTTGAGAGAAAATAAAGTGCAGAGTGCGAAAGCACCAAAGTGACTGAAGGATTGCCTTAAAGCAGTATCTCTGGTCGTACGATGTGTACGACGTCATTGACATTTTAAAAGACTTTAAAAGCAAATAAGTGACTCTAAAAAATCTAACACCCAGCAAGGTGTTATTTCTTTGCATCTTCTTTTGATAACAACATTCAAATTACTAGACAAAAAAATATATCCTGAGAAAAGTGGCTTTTGAGGGGTATAGCTCCATAGACCTTCATTCATTCTGCACTCGTCCTGTGAGCGCCCTCATGTGGAACCAGAGTGGAACTGCAACCAGTTCAGAACCCGGAAGTTTACTGAGAGTGGGAGTTCTCCCCACTCCCCAGTTCTCTCTGGTTTTGGTCAACAAAGCAAAACGTCCTCACGCGGCGCCAGCCATTGAAATCATGATTGAAATGAATGGGTTTCATAGTGCAGCGTCGCGCATGCCGCATCCTGTTGCAAAAGCATGTGAAAAAAACGACAAAGTTTGCTAGGCCAAAAATAACGTTAATCTCGTGATAAAAAAATTTACGCTGTTAAAATGGGTTTGCGTTAACGCTGTTAATAACGCGTTTAACTGATAGCCCTAGTTGAAATACTTGAACTTTTACGGCTAAGACCGGATGCATCGGCCTGTGATCTGAGCATGTGGTGAACATTACCAATATTTGTTCACTAAAATGTAATACGTGGATTAGTCCAAGAAAACTTTCATGTTTTTCTTTCAGACGTACTGGCAGTCAGCTAGTTTGTGTGGATATATTCATATTCATTCATTTTACCATTGTAAATAAGTGTAGGCAATGATTGTGTACCAATGCTAATGTGCCTTAAGGTGATATCTTACAGCTTCCTGTAAGAAAAATAGCGCTTTCAACAAATAAAACAAGTGGCTTAGCAGCAAGATAAACTGTATGACAATATTAAAGCAACACTAAGTAGGATTTTTTTTACCTTCAAATAATGTTTCCAAAATCGTTTCAGTGGTTCATCAAGTCGTGACATGGTGAAATGCACTTATGCCACCGCTTTGCGGCCCTTTATCTGGTATATCTACGCTATGTAAGATTGCCAGATCGGGTCGTGTTTCTGTAGTTCTAATGAGACATAAGAAAACGATAAGCGTTATAATTGCCGATAGGTGGAGTGTACTCGACAGTAGATAAACAGCGAACGTGCGCGTGCGACAGTAGGATGCGTTAGGCTAAAGTATTTACAACAGCGGTAATGGAAAATTCCGCTTCCGACCTGTAGGGCGACCGCAGAGGAAAAGTTCCTTGGTGTTGCTTTGAAAATGCTTCTTGTATTTTAGTTTACATAAAAGTTTATACAAAATAAGATATTTTAACTGTTTTATCCAAGCAATGAAAGTCGATGGGGTCTAAAACAACATTGGAAAGAGAGAGAGAGAGAAATATAAATATTTAAAATATTTATGAATCCCCACAATACAAATATATATTTTTTATTCAACAAACTGAACCATTGTGCCACATCAAATATAGCGTGGCACTGATCTCAGTGGGTTGAATTTTGGTGAAGTTTAGGTGTATAATCATGTAGCAAAATTTCAGTTACTGGGCAATCCTTGCATGCTGAATAAGGTTATGAAAAACTGCACAGTCAGTTAATTCTTGTGCAGATGTTGTGCATATTTCAAACAGATGCAGTCACACAGGATGTGGTTAGCCATGCCCCCCTTCAATCACACATGAATATTAGCCATTGTCAGATAAAATGTGTTGGTGTGGTGAGAAGTCAGATGAACCGCTACAGATTAGAAAAGCACACGCTCTTTGCAATCTGCAATGCAATCAGAAATGACCTCTTTCTGCTGACATAAAAAAACCTCCATTATCAACATCTTCCCCTGACACAAACACCCAACTGTTCTTAATAGTTATTTGTTTATCTCTCTGCTTAATGTATACATTAGCTTTAAAAAGAGCTTTAACCACACAACTTGACCCTGTGAGCTCCATGCTTACAAAAAAAATCCACTTATTAATTCCACTTATTATTAGTGGGGTTATTATTAGTTTGGAAAGAACAGTCATCGCCCTGAAAATTTTTGAGAATGAGCTGGAAGCAGCTGCTGAGGAAGTTAAACTGGAAATCTGTTTAAAGTAAATTATGAGACTAATATATGCACTTTACTGTGGTTTTCTCAGACCTGAATGAACAACTGTGGTCTTCTATGTCTCCATACAGTGGTTTTAAGTTTGAGATGGCCACACAAGATATGATGGTATATTACAGTATGTGTGTAATCAGTGTTGGAGATGCATTAGTACATTTAAACTTTACTTGTAGACAACCTGTACTTTGGAGACATATACTGTAAATACACTGACATCTGAATGCCATATATCAGTGAGAAACTCATATTTGCAGTCTTAGGAATCTTCCCAGAAATCACCTGTGCAAAACTGGGCCAGAGGAAACGTCTCGGTTACATATGGTAACCCTCGTTCCCTGAGGGAGGGAACGGAGACGTAGGTCATGACTGACCAATGGGAATCTCGCTAGAGAGGCCAATCTACTTCGATTGAAACTAAACAAGCCAATGCACATTGGCGTGCAATCATTTGCATCAGCTGCGCAGCCTCGCAACGCGGGTATATAACGAGCAGCTGGTGTGATTGCACTCGTTTTTTGCTGAGGAGCCAAGCCTGAAAAAAGCTGCCGGCCCCAGCGGGCGGCAGCAGATGTGGCGACGGGAGCTACGTCTCCGTTCCCTCCCTCATGGAACAAGGGTTACCATATGTAACCGAGACGTTCCCTATCGGTCAGTCACTACAACGCAGGTCATGACTGACCAATAGGAATCCCTACCAAAGTGCCACAGCCGCTGCACCCCATCCAGTGCCCCATGCAAGCCTCTACACCTTCTTGGCTGGAAGGACGATAGGAGGAGGCTTACACAGAGTGAGTCTGCACTGTTGTTCCGTGATAACCCACACAGTGAGATATTGGATAACACTGGGAAAGCGTACCCTTTCTATTTAGGAAGGAGAAAGCTGCGGAAGCCACTTCTTCAAAGAGTTATGTGGAATACATATGGACAAACCCGAAGGTTGTACTGCATATGAAATAATGGGAACTCAACAGGTTTTACTCTGGAGTAATAAGGTTGCACAGTAGGGTGCATCAAGCCGACTGAGCCGGGCCTCTCTGTGCTTCTACCTGTTTAGGGTGAGAACACGGGAGGAGACCGGCTCTACACGTAGGCTATAATATCTAGCAAACGTGTTAAGTGTCGCCCAGCCAGCAGCTCTACAGAAATCTGTTAACGAGGAGCCATGTGCCAGCGCTCAGGAGGATGCAACGCCTCTCGTGGAGTGTGCATGCAACCTGAGAGGGCAGGGCACGCCTTGTGCTTGGTAAGCCAAGGCGATGGCATCCACTATCCAGTGGGCCACCCTCTGCTTGGAGACAGCCTTTCCCTTCTGCTGGCCTCCGTAACAGACAAAGAGCTGGTCTGAGGTCCTGACGCTTTGAGTTCTGTCCACGTACATACGCAGAGCGCGAATGGGACAGAGCAAAGCCAGGGTTGGGTCTTCCTCCTCCAAAGGGAGCGCTTGCAGGTTCACTACCTGGAAGGGAGTGGTAGGAACCTTGGGCACATAGCCAGGCCGGGGTCTTAATACAATATGGTTGTCACCCGGCCCAAACTCTAGGCACGATTCGTCGACCGAAAATGAGTGCAGGTCTCCTACCCTCTTGACCATTAGCAAAGTCTTCATGGAAAGAAGCTTTAAGTCTACTGATTGTAGAGTCTCAAAGGGAACATCCTGAAGTGCTCGAAGCACCAGGGAAAGGTCCCAAGAGGGTATGGAGGGGGGTCGAGGAGGATTTAATCATCTCGCCCCCCTAAGAAACCTGACGACCAGGTCGTGCTTTCCAACTGTTTTGCCATCTATGTGGTCGTGATAAGCTGAAATAGCGGCAGCATGTACATTGAGGGTGGAGGGAGATAGCCTTCGCTCCAACCCTTGCTGCAAGAAGGAAAGCACAGACCCTATCAAACATCTTCGGGGATCTTCTCGGTGAGAAGAACACCACTCGACGAACAGGTTCCACTTCAGGGCGTAAACATGTCTAGTGGACGGCGCCCGAGCTGAAGTGATGGTGTTAAGTACCTCTGGGGGTAAGTCACCTAGAACCTCTGCGTCCCGTCCAGGGACCAGACATGGAGTTTCCAGAGGTCGGGACGCGGGTGCCATAGGGTGCCCCGTCTCTGAGTCAGAAGATCCTTCCTCAGAGGAATGGGCCAGGGCGGGACTGTCATGAGGAGCATGAGTTCTGGGAACCAAGTCCGGGTGGGCCAATAGGGAGCCACCAGAAGGACCTGCTCCTTGTCCTCCCTGACTTTGCACAGTGTCTGCGCTCACTGGGGGGAATGCATATTTGCGGAGGCCCCCGGGGCCAGCTCTGTGCCAGTGCATCCGTGCCGAGTGTTCCCTCGGTCAGGGATTAAAACAGCTGGCAGTGGGAGGTCTCTGAGGCGGCAAACATGTCTACCTGAGCCACCGCGAACTCTCTCCAGATCAGCTGAACCACCTGGGGGTGGAGTCGCCATTCTCCCGGGAGCACAGCTCGTGATAGCTCGTCGGCCACACGTTGAGCACGCCGGGGTCATACATGGCTCGAAGCGACCTCAGATGCTTCTGACTCCAGAGGAGGAGATGGCGGGTGAAATGCGACATGCAACGGGAGCGTTGACCACCTTGTCGGTTGATGTACGCAATGGTCGCAGTGTTGTCCGAGCGGACCAGCACGTCCCTGCCCTGTAGCGGAATTTTCAAGTGGCTCAGAGCGAGATGTACCGCTAGCAACTCGAGGCAATTGATGTGCCAATGCAGTTGGGGGTCCGTCCACACCCCTCACGATGCATGCCCGTTGTACGTGGCACCCCAGCCGGTGGCAGAGTCATGCCTGGACACCTGTTCCAAGGGGACTCCTGCCCAAAGGAATGAGGGGTCTGACCACGGGCTGAAGGTCTGGCGGCAGGCCGGTGTGATTGCCACCCGGTGAATGCCATGATGCCACGCCCATCTCGGGACTCGGCCGTGAAGCCAGTGCTGAAGCGGTCTCATATGAAGCAAGCTGAGCGGGTTACCGCTGCTGCCGCTGCCATATGCCCCAGGAGCCTCTGAAAAAATTTCAGTAGGTCCGCCGTCCTGCCTTTGAACGTGTTCAAGCAGTTCAGCACCGACTGAGCACTCTGCTCTGTGAGGTGAGCTGTCTGTGCGACCGAATCCAACTCCATACCGAGAAAAGAGATCCACTGCACGGGGGCGAGTTTGCTCTTTTCCCAGTTGACCTGAAGACCCAACTGGCTGAGGTGCCTGAGAACGAGGTCCCTGTGTTCGCACAGCTGATCTCGAGAGTGTGCTAGTATGAGCCAGTCGTCGAGATAGTTGAGGATGCGAACGCCCTGTTCTCTCATGGGAACAAGGGCCCCCTCCCTGACTTTCGTGAAGACACAAGGGGACAGGGACAGCCCGAAGGGTAGGACCTTGTACTGATAAGCTCGACCCTCGAATGCAAAGCGCAGGAACGGCCTGTGTCGAGGAAGAATCGAGACATGAAAGTACGCGTCCTTCAGGTCGATCACTGCAAACTAATCTTGGGGACAGATGCATTCGAAAATGCGTCTCTGCGTGAGCATTTTGAACGGTTGCTTGTGGAGGCTCCGATTCAAAACTGGCAGATCCAAGATCGGTCGTAGTGGGGCAGAGAGGTGGAACACAGGGGAAAAAACTCGCAGACTCTTAATGTGTCGTTTCGATGTATGTATGAAGAGAAATCGTACATGTTATATGCGAGCGCAGGTGAGATGCGATGTTTTGAATGCGGTGGTGTCGGGCACGTAAGGTTATCATGTCCTAATAGAGCCGAGGCAGACCCGAGTGGAACTGAAACCGGAGTGCAAATAGATCCACATAAAGATCAGGTTGTTGTGATTAATGCTGAGAATGTAAGGAATGATGTGGAAATTCCTACTGAGAAAGTAAGAAGTGACAAGGAGGTCTCTACTGAGAGTTCGAGGAAGGATGAGGAGTTGTCTGTTGAAAATGAACGAATGGAGGAAGGTGATGTTGAAGTAGGCTTACAGATGTCTGAAATAAATGATGTTGTGGGGATGGAAGGTCAAAAAAGAAGAGATTGTGTAGTTACTGAGTCTGGAAGCACTGAGGATCAAAACAGTGTCAGAAAGAAAGATCCATGTGAGCCTAAAGAAAAAATACAAAAATTAGGTGAAGATAAAATAAACGAGGCTGATGATGAGGATGGTGTTTTATCTGATACTTTAGATCTGTCAGATATTTCCCAGGTAGGTTGTAATCAGATTTACTCTTTGGATGAGATTGATTCGTTTTTGGATGAGACTTTTGGAAAGGTTGTTGAGGTGAAGAGTTTCTTTCCAGATGTAAAGAAATTTGAATTTTCAGTTCTATATTGGCAAAAGAGGGTAGGAGAAGAAAAACTGAGTACGCGAAAGACGTTTCGCTTAAAAAAGATTCTTACTAAACTTAGAAAGGGGAAAACCCCAGTTAAATGTAAATCAAATTGATTTTGCGAAATGAGATACAAATCAAGGGTGTCTTTGCAGTGCTTTCTGTTTTTTCTGTCTCTTTCTTTTCTCTCCTTATATCTTTTTGTGGATATTTTGAGAATAGGATCTTTAAACATTAATGGAGGGAGAGATAGGAGTAAGAGAGCAATGATTTCAGAATATGTTCATCTCAAGGACATCAATGTTATGTTTTTACAGGAAACACACTCAGATAATCAAAATGAAATTGAATTATATAGATGGTGGGAAGGTGAATGTATTCTGAGTGGAACAAATTTGAGCGCAGGGGTAGCGATTATTTTTTTTAAACATTTGGATCTAAAGATCCTATCCACTATTGAAGTAGAAAAAGGCAGGGTTTTAATAGCTATAGTAGAAATTAAAGAGTTAACATTTCTTTTTATTAATGTATATGCTCCAAATATAGGTCCACAAAGAATGGAATTATTTGAAAAGTTAAACAGTGCAATAAGACAATATGATGATGGAAAAATGTGTGTAATAATGGGAGGAGATTGGAATTGTACCACTAATTTTGTATTGGATAGGAATGGGCAAGAACCTCACTTACAGTCTGCTAATATGCTTCTTAAGATAACTCAAGAACTAGAACTGAATGATGTGTGGAGAAATAAGAATCAATTAACAAAGCAATACACATGGGTTAAAATTTTAGATTCTACTGTGACGGGAGCACGACTGGATAGAATGTATGTACATAAATCAGACAATAATAGAGTCATGAATGTTGGTATATATCCTTGTGGGTTTTCTGATCATCATATAGTGACTATTGATTTTAATACTAAAAGTGTGTCACATCCAAACTCTTATTGGCATTTTAATGTCAAACTGGTACAGGACAAGTTATTTTGTGAAAAATTTAAATGTTTTTGGGAGAGTTGGAAACTAGAAAAAGAACGCTTTGAAAATGTAATTCAATGGTGGGAGGTAGGAAAAGTCCAAATCAAGATTTTTTGTCAGCAGTTTTCTTATAATAATACTGTGATTGTAAAGAGAAATATTGAAAGTTTGGAGAAAGATATTAATGAAATGGAAAATGTAATTGATTTGAATGTTTCGGGTATGACTAAGGATTTAAAGAAAAAGAGATTGGAGTTGAAAACACTGTTGCAGGAAAGAGCAAAAGGTGCCTTGATCCGAGCAAGGATATCTTCCATTAAGGAAATGGATGCTCCGACAAAGTTCTATTTTAACTTGGAGCGTAAAGTAGTAAAACAAAAAAATATGCTTTATCTTCCAGAAGGACAATGGCACATTAATTTCAAATCCTATTGAAATGAGAAAAATCACAGTGGACTTTTATGCTGAACTTTTTGTGCCCAAAGATTGTGATCCTGAAAGCATGGATCAGTTATTAAAAGGACTGCCTAGTTAAAAACCTGAGGACAGAAAAACATTGGACCAATTGATTTCTTATGAGGAACTTTCAGAGGCTGTAAAGCAACTGTCCACAGGACGTGCCTCGGGAGTAGATGGCCTGCATGCTGAATTCTATAAATCATTTTGGAACATTTTAGGAGAGGACTTTTACATTGTAATTGGTGAATGTTTTAAAAAAGGTATTTTACCCAGCAGTTGTCAAAGAGCAGTACTATCACTTCTGCCTAAAACTGGTGATTTAGGGTGAAAATTGGCGCCTTGTATCTTTAATGTGCCAAGATTATAAAATATTGTCTAAATGTTTAGCAAATAGATTAAAAAGGTTTTTAAGTATTATTGTGAGGAATGAGAAAACGTACTGTGTTCCAGGATGTACAATGGATAATTTATTTCTAATAAGAGATGTAATGGACATTTCGATGAGTGATGATTTTAATATTGGGTTCTTATCGATTGACCAAGAAAAAGCATTTGATCGTGTGGGTCATGATTACCTTTTAAATGTTTTGAAAGCATTTGGGTTTGGGGAAACATTAATTTCTTGGATTAAGCTACTGTATAGAGGGGCCTCGGTAATGCTTAAGGTTGGAGGGGGATTGAGTTGTCCAATACCTGTCAAGAGGGGAATTAGGCAGGGTTGTCCAATTTCTGGACAACTCTACAGCTTAGTTATTGAGCCTTTGCTAATTAAGCTAAAAAAATAATTTGAAAGGTTTTCATATACCAGGGAATTTTAATGGGTCTAGTGTCTCCTTTTCAGCTTACGCTGATGATGTAACTGTGTTTATTACTGGACAAGAGGATATTCAGATACTGTCTAGAAGTTTAGCTTTATATGAGAGAGCCTCTTGATCAAGAGTAAATTGGGCAAAGAGTGAAGGTTTTGTTGTGGGTCCCTGGAAAAATGGTGGGCCACCTAAGCTTCCAGTGGGTTTACAGTGGAATCCAGAGGGGATAAAAATTCTTGTTTTTTCTGGGTAAAGAAAATTATAGACAAAAAAAACTGGGAGCGTATGCTGGAGAAGGTGTCAGCCAAGTTGTCTAAATAGAAATGGCTATTACCTGAACTATTCTACAGGGGTAGAGTCTTGGTTACAAATAACCTGGCCGCCTCCATGCTGTGGCACAGACTAAATGTGCTGGATCCTCCAAATGAACTGATAAATGTAATACAGAAAAAATTTGTAGACTTTTTTTTTGGTCGGGGCAACACTGGGTTCCTGGATCTGCATTGTATCTGCCTTTACAAGAAGGAGGACAAGCTCTGGTTGACATAAGAGGCAGGATTATGACGTTTAGACTGCAAACAGCACAAAGTATATAATATGAAGAGGATCTGGGATGGATTAGTGTTGCTTGTGCTATTTTAAGGACAGCATCTGGTCTCGGTTATGAGAAACAATTGTTTACTGAGACTTAAAGAACTGGACTTAAGTAATTTAACCCTGTTTTATCAGTCAATGCTGAAGGCTTGGCTTGATAACTTCAATGTCAACAGAGATCTTTCAGACCCAAAGGAGTGGATTATGGGAGAGCCATTGTTGTATAATCCACTGATACAAACCAGAACTCTGTCATCAGAAAGTTTGAGGAACTGCCTGGCGGGAGCGGGACTCAAGAGGATAGGAGATCTGAGAGACCTTGAAGGATGGAAAATGGCTGCAACAATACAGTGTGAGACGGGTGTTCGATCTCTCCGTCTTCTGCAGCAGGTGTTAGAGGAGGTGCGGAGAGCATTGCCTGGAGCCTGCAGGGAAGCACGGGAAGCTCAACCAGCTCAAGATTGGAGGAGAAACTATCAGTTCCCATCCATTAGTGTATCTGCAGCAGCAAAGGAAAATTCTGAAGATGCTGACACAATACTAACTTTTAAGACCCCGGAGATGGGACAGTTTCGTGAAATAAGTAAAAAAGCAATCTACTTTACTTGTGTTAAAGTTGCCCATCAGACTGTTTTAAAACGAGTACGAGCAGGGAGGTGGACAGAAGTGTTTGGATCAGACTTTAAAGGATCCTGGAGGTCTCTGTACAAACTTCCCATTGAGAAACGCACATCAGACCTTCAGTGGAGACTTCTTCATGGTGCTATATCTACAAACAGACACGTGGCACACCTGAATCCAGCAGTGGCTAAAGAATGTCCTTTTTGTGGAATTGAAGTTGACCGCTTATTTATTTATTGTGTGAGGTTAGGCAAACTTTTTATTGTTTTAAAAAGTTTGTTTAGGTGAGGATTTTTCCAATCAGTGTTTTATAAGTGGTCCTAAATATACATTTCATCAGAGAAGAAAAATATGCATATTTAATTTTTTGTTGGGAATGGCTAAAATGGCAATTTGGAAGACTCGAAAAAATAAGTTATTGGGTATAGGTACAGTAGATGCGGAAAAAATGTTTTTAAAGGCATGGTGACTGCTAGAATTAAAGTTGAATACACATATTTTAAATTGATTAATGATATTCAAAGGTTCTCTGAAATATGGTCTGTGGAAGGAGTTTTGTGTGAGGTCTTGGATGACATGTTGGTTTTAAGTTTGAAAATTTTAAAGATGTTTGAAGTATAAATGTTATATGTGTATGTTTATTGTATTTATTATAGGTGAATTTTTGGATTATATGATCAGATAAGAAATCTGGTATCTGGAAAAAGTTAATGTTCTAATAAAGTTGTGTTAAGCCTCTCTCTCTCTCTCTCAACACACACCCACACAAACATATATTTAATGTGTGCAATGTGTTAAAGTTAAGAGCACAAGCCACAAACAAACAATCCACTAAAATGTTACTGCGAAGACTGTGTAACTTACGGTAAATCGGATCATCTGTGGCAAAATACAGTGTAGGAGCATGAAGTACTTTCGGTTGTGTGAACGTGTGATTGTGTATCTCACCACCTCTCTTCACTCTATCTTGAGAACAGACAAGAGCCGCAGTTCTCTGCCAGCAGAGGATGGAAACTGTTGCAGACTAACCCAACCACATGCTGTAAAATAAAGAAGAGAAAAACAGCCACAGGTTTATTGTTCTCACAACAGTGAATTTTATGATATTGTATCATAATAATAAATCATTGTCACATATAGGTGCAGAAATCAGGGTATGGCAGAGAAGATTGGGTTAAAAGTCTTTAAAAACAAATTTAGAAAGTAATCCAACAAATATTGACAAAGAAATACAACTGATGCATTAACGTAAACACAGACCAGACAAACACTGAGTGAAGGTGAGGAACTAATATACACATGGTGTGGAACTAAATGACAAACAGCTGTGATGATGATTAGTGTCCATGGAAACGGTTGAGTGTCGGAAATTCAAAAAAAAGGTACACACGTGACTAATGAAAACAAACTAAAAGTCCATGAAATCGAAACTAAGAATGAACACAACTGAAAAGTGTGACAGTCATTCACTTCACTAGTTTGAGTGTGTTAGAAAAACAAAGGTGTTTTCATAAAGAAATAGAAAACACAAAGAAGATCAATGCATCTCATCTAGTATTAAAAGCAAGGATTGAAATTTGAGGAGGGTGGGAGGGGCTCGGGGGACTGAGTCCAGGGAGTGAATTTCAATTGGGGACAGAGTTCCAGTTCAAAATGTTCCATCTTTTGTCCATGCAATAGCTTCCAAACGCTAGGCCTATGCAAATTTCATACATAAATATGATGGGATTTTCTCTATCGTTTAAAAATACAAAATGTATCCCCAACTAGGGTCCACCCAGTGAATCTCGGCTACTTCCACCACTGATTAAAAGCGATCTCAACAATGTCACAAATTGTCTTGGGTGGGTAAAAAATTTATTCACTAAACTATCGCATTTTTCTAATGAATTAGAAAACTATATTTTTGTTTCACAATCGTTATGATTCACATTGAATTGTTTCATTCAAGTCTTTGCATGGAGAGAAGTCACCGATTTGGCACTTTTATTCCAGCAGAGGGTGAAATATATTTGTTATCTGTATTAGCCTATATGACGTCCATTTCTAGCGAACACAAGAAAGTGAAAAAAAAGCCACGTTTGCTGCGAAATAATGCTTTATTAACAAAGTTCGGGAGGAGCACAGACAATCTACCCAATCAGCCTAAGAGGAGGCTTATATATAGAGCCAACATACATCCAGCATTCCTCCTCCACTCCAACTCCTCACTCTCAAAGAGTCCTATCCCAGCCAGGGATGGGGGGTACTCTGGAATTGGACCAAATTCGGAGCTCGGAGCCCTCTCTTTGGGCAGCACGCCAAATATGACGAATAATCTCTATTAAGTGAATCATCAGCTACACCAGATATGTGTTGGTAGTCTGTTTAGTCTTCCAATGTGGTGTTCAAAGATCATTTAACCAGTGTAGAACATTTGTTTTGTTGCTGACTTAATCAGCGTTTTTGAATAAATTGACTGAATGAACAGTTGAATGAACTGAATACCATTTATCAAAGCACAGTGAGATATTCTGTTTACCTTTCTGTATCTCTGCAAGTGCATAGTAGTTGTTGGCCTCCAAAACAGTTGACATCACTGGCCAGCTTGGTCGCCTATAGTCTCAGCCTCAGACATCACGCCCACGGACTGTTGGCTGCATGTTTGATGCACATGGCACACAAAATTGGAAACACTTCAGGAGTTTCAAAATCGTCATTTGATTGGTTGAATTCAACTGACTGGGAGACGTGTGTGTCGTGTTCTTTAGCGATTCACCTTGTGACGCCAAACCCCCTAATGGAAGAAATAAGCAGTGGTGTTCAACTAAATAGTGGATTTTCAAAAGAATATGAAGAATGTGAATTTCACGGCATAGACTCTTTAAAATACGTCCAAGAGTGTTACATGCTAGTGTCTTGACGAAAAATGCTATCTATCAGATGATGCTACCAACACTATATTTGCATTGCTTTAAGGATAGGGTTAGGGTTTCGGTAGGTTTGGACATCACACTAGATGAATGTTACGCTGGTAGCCCAATCTGATAGGTTGTACAAATAGTCAAAACAACTGTCTGTTATTGTAGGGACATCGACTTTATATTTTCACACCCCAAAACATGACGTTTCTTTACATGTCAGTCTGGGCAGTCCTTTGCCAATGAAAGCCGCTATGGAGTCCAGAACTTCTGCTGTCAATCTGAAGGTCTGGCTGAGCGAGACTTGGTAGCTTAAAATGGTCCTCTATTATAGTAATGTATGATTTCAATATATGATTTACAATATATGACATTACAGTGTTATAGAGTGCTGGTCAGAATTATTTTCCCCCTTGCCTTGGTAAATATGATCAAAGATGGCTGTAAAAAATACATCTGCATTGTAAATCCTTTTTATATTTTATTCAAAAAATTAGCAAAAATCTAACCTTTCATTGAAGGAAAATAATTGAATGTGGGGGGAAAATCACATTATGAAATAAATGTTTTTCTCCAAAACACATTGGGAACAATTATTTGCTCCCCTTTTATTAAATACTTTTTACAATATCCTTTTTCCAAGATAATAGCTCTGAGTCTTCTCCTATAATGCCTGATGAGTTTGGAGAAGACCTGACAAGAGATCAGAGACCATTCCTCCATACAGAATCTCTCCAGATCCTTCAGATTCCCAGATCCATGTTGGCGTACATTTTTCATAATGTGACCCCCCCCCCCCCCCACACACACACACACACTTTCAATTCTTTTACTTCAATAAGAGGTTAGAATTTTGCATTAAAAAAAATTATATATATATTATATATATATATCAAAAGGATAAACAATGCAGTTTTATTTTTACAGCCATATTTGATCATATGTGACCCTGCCTGTGAAAACCCAGCTAAAGTCATTTTTTTCTGTTTTCTACATAAAATCATCCTACACAATCTAAAGAACATTCTGTGAAAATATAACCTTGATATCTTTAATATTGATTGAGTAAGGCTGTGTCAAAGATTTGCTGAATTTCGGACTCAGAAAATCATGTTTTTTGAGAAATTCCAATTTAAAAAAAGCTTACTTTTAAACCTGCAACACATTTGATCCATATATATCCTGCATATGTGCCATATACCACATTAAAGCTGAGATTCTCCCATTGTCAGTGATATATAACACATTTATGAGAAAATTCTTAAAGTTTTGTAAAACCAGGCTATTTATTATGATGCCCATGTCCAAAAAGCTAAAAGCATATAATCATTGAAACAAATGGGGGTACCACAAGTGCTTGATTGTAGCAACAATTACCAAGTAAATTCAGTGGAATGATTTGTATAACTTTATTAGTAAAATGAAATATATCTGAAAAAAAATGACAACAATACATCAATTATTTAACATAACATTTCAGTAAAAAATATAATTCTCTTACTGGGCCACTGTGTAACATAAAAAAAATTCAAGGGATAGTTCACCCAAAAATTACAATTCTGTCATCATTTAGTCACCCTCATGTTGTTCCAAACCTGTACAAGTTTCTTTCTTCTGTTTAACACAAAATAAGATATTTTAAAGAATGTAAGTAACCAGACAGTTGACGGCACCAATTGACTTCCATAGTAGGAAAAAAATACTATGGAAGTCAATGGGTGCCGCCAACTGTCTGGTTGCCAAACTCTTTCTTATGGTAGAAAAGAAGTTCCATAACCGAATGGTATAAGAATCAGCAGGTGTTGTTGCGCCGAAATAAACACAGAGACGTTTGAAATCAATGTTTAGGAAGCCCATGTCCGGGGGTTTTTTTCTCTCGCAAAAGTATAACGTAGTGTCAATAAAATCATTAATTTCTGTATTTATCATGTTATAAATTAAAATTTGAGTATTGCATCTCAAATACTTCGGTATAATCTATCATTTACAACACACATGACCTATTTTTGTATTTTTTATGGCTATGACTACTTTGACGCTCTTTTACTCATAATTGGATTCTGCGACTTTAGCCGGGGTTTCACAGGCGGGGTCACATATTTCAAGGGGGGCAAATAATTCAGACTAGCACTGTATATATATATATATATATATATATATATATATATATATATATGTGTGTGTGTGTGTGTGTGCTTGTTTATGTGATTTATGAGGACACAAATTTGTATAATGACAAGCATTTTACACTGGTATTACCACTTAAATGTGGTTTATGAGGACATTTCATGAGTCCTCATAATTCAAATAGCTTAAAAAACATAAAAAACAATGTTTTATTAAAAATACAGAATGTTTCCTGTGATGGGTAGGTTTAGGGGTAGGGTTAGTATAAGGGGATAGAATATACAGTTTGTACAGTATAAAAACCATTACGTCTATGGAGAGTCCCCATCATGTAGTTGCACCAACATGTGTGTGTGTGTGTGTGTGTGTGTGTAAATGTTGGCAAATTTAGTATGATTCAGACAGTATGATTTACGATTCACAAGCAGAAGGTTTTACATAATCACACTGACAAAAGTACTAGATCAGGATACCATAGGCAGGGTCAACCAAATCCAAGAGCGTAAACCAATACAAAGAGTCCCAGAGCAATCAAAATAGTGAGTTCAGAGTTTCAGAGAATGTCAAGACTTTACAAAACAAAATCATACACAAACTATTTCTAGGCTACACAAGTAAAAGAAAGACATTTTTAGTTTTGTACAATTAGCTAAATATGTTCACTGTGTTTTTGGCAGCCTCTGTTGACAACCATCAGGCATTGCAAGCTCTGTTTTTTTTTTTTGCATTATTCCAAATAAATAGATTGAGATTCACAAATAAAATTAAAATTCACAAATAAATAAAATCAGATTTGCAAATTAAAAAAATATTTACAATTTTGGATTTTGAGTCAAGACCATAGACTGTAAAACAATATGGACGTAGTATCTGTGACTTCACCCGTAGGTTTCTGGAGAGCATTTTTAAAGCCCAAAGTGGGCGTGGCCGGCCGTTGACATTTTGGCACAGCGACACTCCCAGATAACCGAAAATGGGCAAAGAGGCGGGATTCGCCGAGCTGGCGTGACGGCTAACAGACAGCAGACAAGTGGCTAGTAGTGACAGAAGTGCCAATCCAGTCACTCAAGTGGCCACGCCCTTAATTATGCAGAACTTTAAGGCTTAATATAATTTAAATGGGTGAGTTATGAAATTCACCCCCCCCTCACAGTTGTCATGAAGGGCAAAATTAGCTATATAGACCAAAAACACTTAACAGGCTGTAAACATGTTTTTGTTTTCTGCTGTAAATTTGGGCATATTAACATGGGGAGTATATGGGATTCACTTTCTTTTGGAGCCTGTTTCTATTACTCTCTCGGTCCCTCAGTCAATGAATTGCAGTTTAAGTCATTTCCGTGTTGGATTCAAGAGAGAGACCGGAAGGTTGCCGCTTGGTCAAGACCTGCACAAATTCACAAATAAGTGGACTCCACCCACCGTCTACTTAAGACAATCAACAGGGGGCGCATGCGTGCAGTTCATGGAGTAGTCGCCTTTTACAGAGCTCTTCTCCGCTGACACTAGATTTGAAATGTTTTTGTAAATTAAGTACCACCAATACACTTTACAGGCGATAATGACCTTTTGAGAGTTACCAGTTGTCAGTTGTTTTGAGTATTGCGTGAAATTTAAGTGCGTTGAGACGATTTTCGTTATTCACTGACTCGGTGACCGCGCGGTGACGTGCCTTCAGTTCAGTCAGGAAAGCTCTACAGGAGGCAGGATTGAAATGGTCCTTCTGGTAAAGGATTCCACCAAGTGCCCCAGACATTGATTGACATTGGAGCTAAGTTCGGTGCTGTTGGCGCTGGTGCCATCTTACCCCATCGGCAAACAGTGTGCGATCGGGCAAAGAAGCAGGCTTCCATTGATAAGCAGAAACTTTCGGAGGCCATCCAGAAAGCTTTAACCAGCAACGGTGGTATTGCCGTAACCACAGATATGTGGACAGATGTATTTAAAAAGAGGGCATACACAGTCCTGACGTGTCACTACGTAGCTGAGTCAGTGGAAGCTGGAAAATCGTATTTTGGCAACAGTGGAATTTAACCCTACCCTGAAAAAAAAACAGCGAAAACCTTAATGAGCAGATAACCAGTGTGTTAACGTCCTACGGAATACAGACAGACAAAATAGTTTTTGTCAGTGACCAGGGCGCGAACATAAAGGCCGCACTCCAGTCATACCACTGGATTCCGTGCTCCGCATACTGAGACATACGTTCAGCACAAAGGGTGACTCCCAGTCTGATGGCATTGAAGATATAGTCGACATGATCGATTACTGCAAAGAGCTCGTTGCATACCTAAAGAGAACCGGTGGTATCGCCAGCCTAAAGCACACCGTGAATCAAGAATGTGATGTGCAATGGAACAGCAAAGTCACTATGTTGGAATCGATACAGAAACAATACCAAGACATAAGAGAGCTGCTAAAGAACAAAGCCCAAGAACATCGCCGTGGTGGCATCCACCAGGATCAACTCACACACTTGATCGACTTTCTCACCCTTTTCAAGTTAGCAATCAGCGAGCTTGAAGGGGAACATTACCCAACCATTCACATGGTGTTGCTATGGTTTTTTTAAACTCAAAAAACACTGTGAGCCCAAGTTTGGAGACCCACCTTACATGAAAAGTCTCCGCTCTCACGCGTCTGGTCTTCTTGATTAGAAGATGTGTCCTAATGCTACTCATAAAATCGCCACTTTTCTCCACACGAAATTTAAGTCCCTGAAAATGCTGGTAGAATAGGACAAACGAGAGGTGATTAAGCAAGCTCGCGAACTTCTACCAGAGGAAGGCGTCCGTCTAAGTCATGATGGAGAAGGAAGCAATCCTGTCACGAGCCCATGCCAGCAACAGAGCAAGGTGGGTCGATACTTTGCCTATAGGCCAGGGGTCGGCAACCTTTTCATCAGAAAGTGCCATTTTAAGTATCCAAATTCATCACTGTGCCACAACCCATATATACGTAGTATAACTTGTTTTATTATTTGTATTATAATTTATTAATAATAATTTATAATTGAGAAGCTCTTTTCCAAAATGCAATAAATTCATTTAAAAGTTTTCAGGAAAATAACATTTTCTACCAAGACCCACGCATCTTGTGAATATTCAGTTTATCCTGTTAAAATGTTTTTTTGGCTCAGTCTGAACATGTTGAAAAATTTTCTAAAAGTATTTTGTCATTTATTTTTCGTGTTTGCATTTATGAGGAAAAAACAATGTTGCGTGACAGTTCTCCATTACGGACGCAACCACTCTGAAAGCGGCACTAAAAGACTTTCAAAACTTTTCTACAAACTTCCATATAGACGGATCAGCAGAGAAAAATCTACTTTCCTTTTGGGAGAAACAAGGCCAGTCATTCCCACGACTACAGCAACTTGCCAAGATAATTCTATGCATTCCAGCAACAAGTGCTGCGAGCGAGCGCTCCTTCAGTGCAGCAGGGCGCGTTTATAGAGGCCAGGCGCTCTCGTCTGAATCTTGACACTGTAGATGCTATTTTATTCCTGATACTAGACAGATACTCAAAAGGACTGAACCTGTCATTCAGCAGGCCCAGTCATGGACTAAAGATTCAATTGAAAAACTCAGAGACTGCTTTGAGAGTACAGATTGGAATCTGTTTTTTTTTTTTTTATTGATTTTAATGGTTGCAATGACGATCATGAGTCCCTGAATGATACGATTACCAGTTATATCAACTTTTGTACCGAGGCAGTAGTTATCTAATAAAAAATATTAGATTATTTCCAAACAACAAACCTTGGATTAATAAAGACCTAAAACAATCTTTAAATAAGAATATAATGGCCTTTTTTGTCACGACAAGAACACACAAGGAATTCAGTGATCCAATAGCGGTCTTTATTTAAAGGGTAATCCGTACTCACAACAGTCCAGGCAAAGGTCAAAATCCAGAAAAGGCAATCCAATAACAAGAAGACAAACACAAGGAACCGACTCGAACAGTAAACGGAAGTGTGGGGACAATAACAAGGACTCTGTAACAAACACTGACACAGACAGGGAATATATACACACAGATCTAACAATGTGATGGGAAACAGCTGAGTGCAATGAACTGATGAGTGACAGACAGAATGCTGGGAAACGAAGTCAAATGTGAAAGACACCGTGAGAACGAGGACCTCTAGTGACAACCCAGGGAAACACAACCAGACACTGTGACATTTTTAAGGAATGAGACAATGTAAGAGAATTAAAGTAAGAGGCTCAAATACAGTATAAAGGTAAAGTTGAAAATAAATTTAAAACTGGTAATGTCAGAGATGCATGGAAAGGATTAAACTTAATGATGGGCAAACAACAGAAACGGGTAAAATTGTTTGATGATGACCCTCAGAGTTTTGTAAACAATCTAAATGTTTTTTATTTAAGATTTGACAATAATGTAGACACTGAGCATTATATTACTTTCATGGAGTCTGAACCTATGAGATTAGAGGTGGGGGAGGTCATCAGGGTGCTCCGTAGAATCAAACTAAATAAGGCTATTGGCCCAGATGGCCTCATGGGTATTGTTCTGAAAGAGTGTGCAGCACAACTCGGGCATGTATGTACTAGGATGTTTCAGATCTTTTTAGATGATTGTTTTGTGCCAGTAACATGGAAAAACACCACTGTTATCCCAGTACCTAAAACCTCTTATGCCAGAGCACCTAAAGACCTGCATCCAATTACCCTTACATCTGTTCTATGCAAGTGCATGGAGCGTTTATTAAGCAAGGAACTTTCAGCACAAATTAAGGACTCTGTTGATCCATTACAATTTGCTTACATGCCCAATCGGAGCACCATTGATGCCTCTCTGACCTTATTACATAAGGCCCAACATCATTTAGATAAAAGAAATGCTCATGTCAGAATGCTTTTTATGGATTTTACATCAGCATTCGTTACTGTACAACCAAACATTTTAAAAGAAAGGTTGCGAGACTTAGGTGTATGTAGCTGGTTAATTTTATGGATTGATAATTTTTTTAAGTAACAGGCCCCAACGACTCTGTGTTAATGAAATCTCATCTGACTGTATAGTTTTAAATTCTGGGTTACCGCAGGGATGTGTATTATCCCCTTTACTCTTCTCTGTGAGCTTCAGTTTAACAGTGACGATCTTACCTTGATTAAATACGCAGATGATTTGGTTTTAATTTCTTCCCAAACAAACAAGAACTGTTCCATCTACTCAGAGTGTATTGATAATTTTGTACAATGGTTTGACAACAGTCATCTACAGTTGAACATTGGGAAGATTAAGGAACTATGCTGTGGGAATCAAAATAGGAAAGGCATAGTTGGCCCCCCTTACAAACAAGTTACCATAAAAGGTGTAAAGACAGAGCAAGTCTCAAATTTTAAATACCTAGGTACAATCATTGATGATAAACTTTAGTTCCAGAACAATGATTGAAAGTGTTTTAACATAATATTGTTTCATGGGATGGTAATCTAACAGTGATATAGAAGAATAAACTAACACGAGTAATTAGTGAAGCAAATAAGATTATCCAGCCCGTTCTCATCCTTTGGCGTCATATGGGTGACGCTATATGACATTTCGTCGAAATACTACGCACATGGCAGCCTTAAGCGTCAATATGAGACGCAGAACCCAAGGCGTCATACAGGTGACTGGCATCCTTTAGCGTCAATATAAGACGCAGACCCTACCCCAGACCTAAACCTACCCATAACAGTGCGTGTTATATTGACGCTAAAGGGTGCCATGTGCGTAATATTTCGACGAAATGTCATATGGCGTCAAAGGATGAGAATGCGTTGGATTATCGGCCAAAAACAAAGTACATTGCATTACATTTTCTGGAGAAAAGGGCATTAGCAGTATATTCAGACTAGACTCATCCCCTCCACTTCTGCTTTGAAGTTCTTCCTTCGGGGCGTAGGCTACGTATACCGTATGCCAAGAGGAATATTTATAAAAGATCATTTGTTCCATTGGCGGCTTCTGTTTTAAATTCAATTCTCAATTGAGGTAGCTTTTATAGGTGTGTGAATACGCACATATTGTATTAATTTAACTTATCATGTATGTATGTCTTATGTGTTTTTATTATGTGGTGTGTAATATGGTTGTAGAGCCAGTGTCAAAGATGAATTTCTGTCCAGTAAGTCTGAACAGACAATAAAGTTAATCAATCAACTAACGGGAGTCTTCAGAACAGGCTCGTCCTAGTCGTCACCCTGACATGACAGTGCGTAGAGATAAAATTAGCCTACAATGTAATTGACTTGTTATTTTATTCAAGCTTTCTATCTATTTGCTAAAAAATAAATTGAAATAGGCATTCATTAGTAGTAGGCTAAATAGTTTAAAATAGGCTAAAAATATTTAACTTTTATGCAAATTCAGGTTTCACCACATTTTCACAACATTTAGATTCAACATTTAGATTTATATTTAACATTTAGATTCAACATTTATATTTAACATTTATATTTAGCATTTAGATTTAACATTAAACATTTAGGTGTAACATTTAATATTTAGATTTAACTATTTTAAATATCTCTAAGTTGACAAATATTGTTGTAAATGTGCTAAAAAGTGACCATCAAAAATTCATACCAGTTTTTTAAACATTGTTTGAAGCTAAATGTGACAAAATGTTGCTGTTATTTTCAGTGTGAGCCGCTTTACAAACGGCGGCCCATACAATAGCAGCATGTTGAAATTATGTGCCAAAATGCGTTTTCTATTAGGCTACAATGAATATATTGTACAGTAGCCTATCAGATAAGGTCAGGTTTGCCAAAGTGCGAAGTTAGACTAGTGCAGCAGCTGTTCTCAGTCTGTTGCCACTGGCTAGCCTTTATGGTGAACAAGGAAGCAACCTATAAGTCTCCCCCTGCCAGTATATAGCCTCTCCATTTCGCAGACTCCCACCAGGCCTCCTCGTGGCCACACACGGTAACTGGGTGCTTCGCAGCTCCAGGCTAACTTGGTGGGGATCTCGGAGTTGCAGTGGTCCCCAGAGGTAGTTCATGGCCAGCCACTGCCCTACTGCCTTGCAGGTCAGTCTATTGAGATCAAGGCTATGGGAGCATACCCTGAGAGAAAAAAAAGCATGTGTCGGAGGCACACATTAGGCTGTCTTCTGTCAGTCTGAAGTTCCAGCAGCCTCCTGCAACTATATTTTGGAACTGGTCGTCTTGGGTCCCCCATGCCACCGGGATATTCCTATGGTGAATATAGTGTTACTGGGGCCTGTGCACCCCCTTTGGCACTTTAGATACTTTCCCTTTGCGCAGGTTTCCACCTCTGACCACGGTGTACAATACTCTGACCTCTTATTTGGTCGAAGTCTGGCGGCGATGGGGTATCTGGTGACGGAAGCAGGGAAGAATGGCCTGGAAGCTTCTAGCTAGAACCCTACACGGCAGCGGCATGGGCTATATGGTTGCTAGCAGTTTGGATTGAGTGGATTCTGCTTTCGTCAGCCCCCCGTGCGGCTGAGCAGCCCTATTTAGGGGCCACACTGCTTACCCTATTTGGGAAGAACCTAGAAAAGGTGGCCTAACAATTGTCCACTCTACAATCTCCTGGGTAGGTTACCACGCCTATTTGGAATTCCAATTTGCGGTCGAAATAAGAAAATAATTCCTTTTAAACTGGCAACATGGAATGTCAGGACTCTCCTGGATAATGAGGGTAACAGACCTCATAGGAGGACTGCACTGATCTCTGAGGAACTGGAGCGCTATAATGTGGATATCGCTGCCCTTAGTGAGACAAGTCTGTTGGCTGAAGGCTCGTTGAAAGAAGAGAGAGGAGGATATACCTTCTTCTGGAGAGGCTATCCCCCTGGTATTGAGCATCAGCATCGTGTGGGAATGGCAATCAAGAACAGTCTCCAGCCCTGTCTCACTGAAACACCCATTGGAGTAAGTGAAAGGTTGATGACCCTCCGTATCCCCCTAGCAAAAGCACGCTATGCTACTCTACTAAGTGCATACGCGGCCACATTACCATCAGACAACAGTGTGAAGGATGGATTCTATCAGTTACTAGATGACACCCTTAAGCGTATCCCTAGGAATGATAAGATATTCCTTTTGGGTGATTTTAATGCTAGGGTGGGAAGAAATAACGATTTATGGCGTGGAGAAATGGGTAGACATGGTGTTGGGCAGGTGAATGCAAATAGTCTGAGGCTGCTAACACTTTGCGCAGAAAATGACCTCACTATTACAAACACATTGTTTCAACAGAAAACCAAATATAAAACATCTTGGATGCATCCACGATCTAAACACTGGCATCTGATTAACTATGGCATTGCAAGACGTGCTGACATTAGTGATGTTCTGTTGACCCGGGCCATGAGAGGTGCAGAGTGCTGGACAAATCATCGCTTGATTGTTACCAAGCTCCATTTCAAAGTGCGCCCCCCACAGCGTCTCAGGAAATACACCAAAAAGGAGGTACAGACAACTTTACGTACTCTAAAGAATTCATGGTGGTTGAACAAGGCTCAAGAAATTTTATCATATGCTGATAGAAACGACATGTATAACTTCTATAACTCCTTAAAAGTCATATATGACTTAGATATAGACCTAGAAATTGTTCTATTACACCTTTAAAGGCAGCAGATGCATGGCTGACACAGCCGTCGTGTATGAATGAGTGAGTGAATGGGTGAATGTGAGGCAATATGTAAAGCGCTTTGGTGGCCATTGGGTCTGTGAAAGCGCTATATAAATGCAGTCCATTTACAGATGGACTAACAATTTTAAAAGACAGGAAACAAATCTTGGCAAGGTGGGCCGAATATTTTGAAGTTCTCCTTAACCATCAGTCACCAATTGATTATTCTATCTTGGAGGATCTACCAAATCGACCACCTATCCAAGTCCTTGATCATCTTCCAACATTTCCAGAGGTGCTAGCAGCGATCAACTCCCTGCAATAAGTCCCCTGGCAATGATGGCATCCCAGCGGAGCTCCTTAAACAGGGTGGCTACCTGTGTACCAGGATGATTCATCAATACATCCTGTAGGTCTGGGATAAGGAGTGTGTCCCTCAACAACGGAGAGATTCAAACATTGTCACTATATATAAAAACAAGGGTGAAAAATCTCATTGTAGCAACAGTCGAGGTATATCGCTGCTAGCAGTCGCAGGTAAGGTCCTGGCAAAAATCATGCTACGTAGGCTGGTGGAAAACCTAACCGAACATTTGTTGCCAGAGTCACAGTGTGGCTTCAGAAAGAATCGGCGTACTGTGGATATTATTTTCACAGTGAGACAGCTACAAGAAAAATGTTGTGAACAACATCAGGACCTCTTCATGGCATTTGTCGATCTTTCAAAAGCATTTGACACTGTGAATCGAGAGCTGCTCTGTGAAATCTTAACAAAATTTGGCTGTCCAAAAAAGTTTTGTAACATCCTGTCACGGTTCCATGAAGGGATGGTAGCTCATGTGACCACAGGTGGTCAGGAGTCAGACAGAGCCTTTTGGAGTACGCACTGGGGTAAGACAAGGATGTGTGCTGGTGTAACCCTTATCACAAAGTAGTAATAATATACATAGGTGTAGTAGTCTAAAGAAGTCTAAGAAGTTATCTTTAGTATGAACTTTGACCAGAATCAGAAGACACTAAATTGTTAAGAGCCTGAGAATTGAATGCCAATAAAATGAATACCACACCAGAATGGCAATTTGCATAAACTGTATTAGATACACAGGACTGGTACATATAAGAACACATGCATGAAAAATAGCAAACTAAAATAATAAAGTGTGCACGTAAATAAAACCCTTTTTTCAGTTTCTTTGAGCTCAGTTTGTCCTCGGTTCCACTTGCCTTTATTGACAAGAGTTCAGTTTTCACCGTCGGGGCCCTTTTTAGTTTGTGTTAGTGTTTGTCCTACCACCATGAAGATGAAAAGGATCCTGGCAATCTTTCTAAAGTCAAAGTCAGAAACACAGCTGGCTCGCCACCCAGCCACCATGACTGGGAATCTATGAATCTCTGGAAGAACGTCTGGAACGTGGGGATCTGTATTACTCCGTGGAAAGGATCTCTGCACGATGGTTCCAACTCGTTACCAAAACCTGACCTATAAATAAGGACACATAATTTCTCTCAATTACCATTCAGTGAATAAATGGACTGCTACAGGCTACTATAAAATAAAATGAGATAATATTTAAGTACACCTATAATGCAATATCAAAATCTCTCTCTCGTTGTACAACAGCTCTTATGTTTTTTTTCCCTCAGGTATCAAAACTATATGAATTTCTCTCCAGTATCAAAAGTACATTTACATCAGAAATTACCTCCTTCATAAAAACACACATTTCTAATTCAGGTTTTTATGAAACCTTACTAACATTAGCAGCATGAAGAATAAAACTGCATGAATTGTATATAAACATTGATCAACTTGTATTACTTTAAATTAGAGGCATTAAAGCATTAGCGTGCTTATTTATCTCCCTCTGACCTGTAACAGAGGAAAGAATGCACTAAAAATCTACCTCTTTAACTTCCAGTAAACACCATTAAATCCACATTTTTTTAACATCATTATTTAACAAACTAACCATTTAGCAACAGTATGGAAAAGTAACATTTCTTTTTATAACCCACAAACAAATTAGTTTGCCGTTTTCACAGGCATTAACCAGTTTTCCGCTAGCCTGTTGTGGCTAATTATTAGCATAATAACTATTTGCATAACATGAATATAGCAGGCTAGGTTAAATACAATTAGACATCAAAAGCCTGATGCCTGTTAACATGAATGCTAGCGAACTCAGAGGCCTAGCGTCAGGTAAACAACTCTCCATTTTAGCAGCATTCACTGCCTTTAGCTCTGTGACAACAGTGGATTCAGGCACCGCTCTTTTACGCTCTATATTACAACAAGGTATAGTCAGTATAAGCAATAATGTTTACAAAACCTTGTTTAATTCACTCCATGTCGTTTTTTTTCTTACCAAGTGGATAACGCAGCCTCTTATGCTCAAGTGCAGGCGCCAAAAGAACGTACAGATACGCAAAACTAGAGGCGTAACTGTAACGGAGCCTAGCTGGCAGCTGATTGGTCAGTTCACTGCCTCATAGAGTTCACCCTTTGTCACCATTTGGTGACTTGGTCAGACAGTTAAATAGTGTTTCTCATTAGTAAGCCTGGGCTACACTGGCACCGGTACTTTTTAATATCTATCTCCTTTGTGTCACAAAGCTTCTATGTGATGAGCTTGAAAGCAGCATTGGGATTACTGTCGACTTCAGGTTTGATGGAAATCTCTTTAATATTCGAAGATTCCAGGCCGCCACTAAGATCTCAGTAATGCGGGTCCTTAAGTTGCAGTTTTCTGACGACTGCGTGTTTTTGGCACATACCCCAGAAGAACTGCAAATTATCCTTGATGCTGCTGTGAAGAACTATAGCAGATTGGGCCTGTCAGTTAAGTGATATGCCAATGGAGGATCAGTCCTCCACTTACCAGGCCTGTTTTTGCCATAGAACAACAACAACATTCAATAGTGCCACCCTTTAAGTATCTAGGCAGTATTGTATCAGAGGACTGCAATCTCGATTACGAAATAAAAAAATCGGATAAGGCAAGCTTCTGCAGCCTTTGGCAAACTTCGACTTAAGGTCTTTCAAAATAAGCACCTTCAATTGGGCACTAATGTTACCATCTATAAAGCTGTGTCCATCACCACTCTTCTGTACAGCTGTAAAGCCTGGGTCATATACAGTATAGCCATCACCTAAGGTTGCTGGAGCGTTCCATATAAGGTGCTTGCAGCAAATCTTGGGGATTTCATGCTATGACCATGTACCACATTCTGAAGTGCTTGCTAGAACGAACTGCAAGAGTATGGAGGCAACAGTCACTGAACATCAACTACGTTGGCTTGGGCATGTTATTAGGATGCCTCAAGATTGTCTTCCACGGCGAATCCTTTATTGTCAGCTGCATCAGGGCCGCCGCTCTGCAGGGGGTCAGAAAAAGCGGTACAAAGACCAACTAAAAACATCACCAGGAAAGTGTCAAATTAATCCATTATGCCTTGAAGAATTCATAGCAAACCGAACCACCTGGAACCAGCTCTGCCGCACAGGAATTGTGCAGCTGGAATCTAAGAGGAATATAAGGAAACAACAAAAAAGACTACGGAGACATGCAACCATGTCTGCCTCTACAAACTCAGTCTTTACATGTCCAATTTGTAATAAAGTTTGTGGATCAAGGATTGGACTCTACAGTCATAAAAGAGTACACCATAAATGAAATGGAATGTCATCATCGGATACGATGGACTACCGAAGAGAGGAGTGTATGTTAGCCTACATCTTGTGTTTTTCGTTATTTCTGCTCTTTTTGGGCTAAGGTAAGCTATGTCTGACTTTGCACTCTTGTTGTCTCTGAGAGGATGGGAAATACTTGCTGCTTCGGTTCTTGGAGCAGCTGTGGGTAGTTTGTGAGTTCTTTTTTTATGTTTTTTGTTGCACCAGATAATGTTACTCTTGCTACGATTATAACTATTTTTGTGTTTATTTTTTTAAAGATGTTGTATGAGTGGCACTATTACTTATAGTAATAGCGATGCCGGAGTGAATATTACATTTGTCAGTTGGAATGAATGAGGAATGGGACAAAAGGGGAAAAAGTGGGAAAAAAGTCACTGTGGCCTGGCATTATTTTTCTTTAGGAAACCCATGTTAGACCCAGCGAACAGATGCGGCTTAGGGCAAGTTGGATCTCACAAGTTTATCAAGCCACTTTTTCCTCTAAAGCCAGAGGGGTGGCTATACTTTTTGGGAAATCTATTCCTTTCTGAATGCACTCTGTGTTGTCTGACCCTGTGGGTATGGAGGACCAGCTCTACCACATTTAAAAATAAATACAGAAATAAATAAATGCTCAATAAATAAATAAGCATACAATTAATTGCCCCGAAAAATACAATAAACAAATAAATGTAGGTAGAAATTAAATTATACAGTGAGACATAAATGTATATATCTTTTTTAATTAGCTTCTTTATTTATTCATCTTTGTAATAATTACCTTATTTATTTATTGTACATTATAATCTTCAACTTTATTTATTAATTACTTTTTTTAAGTATTTATTTATGTGCATGTTATGATATTTTTGTCTGTTTTATTCTTCCTTTGTATTTTTTTTACCCTATTTATTTCTTCATTTCTGCCTGTCGTTTTTACATTTCTGCATGCATTTCTGCCTCATTATGCAAATGAGGAAGGAATGTCTTTAGGGGGTCAACTTCTGCCCATTGGTTGGTTAGCATTTTACTGCATCGGTCGAATCTACATGGCTTTTCCCCGCCATAAAGCATTGTTTATTAATGTCAAACTCAGCAGGCAGACGTTCAGTGTCCGACCTCTTAAGGGAAGCTGCTAATAGACTGGAAGAATTAGAACGCTGTAAGTTTGAGATCTGAAAAATAATAAAGTCAATACTTATAACGTTAGCAATGTTTTCAAAAACAGTTGCTTAATGCCTCAGCTCACTGACAACTTCATCGTAGGTAGCCATCTTTGTTGTGAATGTGGTCGGTGGCATGTAGATTCAACCGATGCAGTAAAATGCTAACCAACCAATGGGCAGTAGTTGACCCCCTAAGACAGCCCCTCCTCATTTGCATAATGAGGTAGAAATGCAAACAGAAATGTAAAACGACAGGCAGAAATACATAGCATTGAAGAAATGAATAGGGTAAAAAAATACAAAGGAAGAATAAAACAGACAAAAATATTATAACATGCACATAAATAAGGTAATTATTACAAAGGTGAATAAATAAAAATGAGCTAATTAAGAGATATATACATTTATGTCTCACTGTATAATTTAATTTCTACCTACATTTATTTGTTTATTGTATTTTTTGGGGCAATTAATTGTATTGTTTTAATTGTTGCTTATTTATTTATTGAGCATTTATTTATTTCTGTATTTATTTTTAAATATGGTAGAGCTGGTCCTCCATATTGTCTGACCCTGCGGGAAGATATATTATTGTGTCCGGATTCATTCATAATTTTCCTATTACATGTGTTAACGTTTATGGACCAAATATAGATGATCCTGCTTTTTACAGGAAATTATTTGGGGGTATTCCAGATACTATTTCGACTAATTTGATTATTGCTGGAGACTTTAATTGCTGTTTGGATCTTGATCGTCATTCTTCACAAGTTCCTCATCCTATTCAATCTGCCGTTTTTTTAAATAATTTAATAAAATCCATGAATCTTTTTTCCCCATGTTCATAAATCCTATACAGGTATTGATTACTTTATTATTGACTCCAAACTCATTCAGGGGGTGTCTCAGTCCAAATATCATAATATTTGTATTTCTGATCATAGCCCAGTTTCTATGGGTCTGAAAATTTCCCTACCAAAAGCGCAGTATTGTTGGTGTTTCAATCCTCAATTACTAGTGGATTAAACAGTTTCAGTTTTACATGTCTGAGTGTTTACACCAATTTTTGGAAACTAACGACAAGGGGGATGTTTCAGACTCTTGTCTGTAGGAAACATGTAAAGTAGTGTTAAGAGGTCATATTATTGCATATGAATCCTCGTTGAGGAGGGAGAAGCATAAGCGCCTGGCTGAGATAAAAATCCACACTTCCATCTTAAGAACAAACATTTCGTTCATTTAAAGCTCAGAGTGACCTTAACGCTATTCTTAAGTTGAAATATGAATATAACTCTATTTTTAGTGATCATGTCTCTGATTTGTTAATTAACCTTAAACAGAAACAGTTTGAATTTGGGGATAAGGCAGATAAGGGGTGTGCAGGCTAGTAGGGCTATTCACCAAATAAAATCTCGGAATGATACTTTAGTAAGGCATCCTAAAGAAATTAATAATCGTTTTGCAGCTTTGCTCTTCCAGCTGTTCTGAGCTGAGCACTACAGGGAGCCAATTTCTTGATGCGGTGGACTTTCCAAAACTTAACGAATGTGCCATAGAGGAATTAGAGGAACCTTTTACTCTCTGTGAAATTTTCGAGGCAATTAATTCCTTTTCCAATGGGAAAGCCACAGGCCCTGATTGGTTTGGTGCGGAATTCTATAAGGCTAATGCAAATGCAATTGCTCTTTTGTTACTTAGAATGGTAAATCAACTTAATCAAAACTTATTTACATTGTTGTGTACATTCTGGGACTTTTTATTGAAAAAACAAAAAGGTTCTATCTACAAAGTTGAACTCTAACTTGGCTCTATAAGGTTCTATCTGCGTTAGCCAATCAGCACTTCGAATGCATAGAAGAGGTTAAAAAGATAACAATGAAATACTCTACTCCAGGCCACTCCGCAGTGCAGGAGGTAGACAATATGCACAGCCATATTGAAAAGGCAATGGCAGTGTCTGAATTCTATACACCACTGTCTTTCTTGCGCATTTTACTGAAGGTGAGCAGGAACAACTCATATGAAATCATACAGATGAAGAGAATAGATTTCTATGACTTTCAGGCATGTTCCAAGCTGTTTCAGTACAAACAGGTTCCATTTTTTGAAATGTCACAGCTTGTGTTTGATCAGTGTCCATATACTCTTCATTACACAAAATCACATGCAGGGCCAAGAGTTAAAGTTGACATAAGAGGACCAAGCAAACACACGAGAAGCCTGGCACCTACATCCATTCTACCCAAACCAAGGGTACTCCCCAAACAGAGCATTATCTCAGAGGCGAAGATGAGTGACATTAAGTCCATGTTTAAATTTATGCCACTAGCAGATAGAGAGTATTATTAGTCTGTGTTTTAAAAAAATGAGTCACAGGGAGTATTATAGTTCTGTGTTTTAAAAAATGAGTTTGTGATTTTTAGTGATTATATAGTCAGTGTATAATTTTTCAATGATTATTAAACTTAATGAATTAATTTGCTGAAGCATGTCTGTTTTCTTGCAATTTAATTTTCACAATATTAAGCCTTAAAGGTCAAATAGTCAACAAGTGAATTCATGGGGTCTTAATTACAACAATAAACGTTACCATGTTATTTCAGCCATACTGATGTCTAGAGAGAAAGCCATTTTACCTGGCCCACTTTAGGTGGAATAAAGTCCTCCTCAGATGTATTACAGTAGCTGCTTTCTGTCTAAACAAAAGAAAGATTAAAGTAACAATTTCTGCAATAATGTGTTTAATTACCCACCAAATTGGTACCAAAAATTAACATCTGCACTGGACAAAATATTTAGACCTACCTTCCTTAATGTCCTAAATGCATGAAAGTGCTAAACATATGAAATAAATGTCATAGAAAGGATAACATTTTACTTTCTAACAAATATTAAGACATTGTAACAACATTAATTTTATATTTAATGTTCAAATAATGTTTTGGCAGATAAAACCTTATAATTCTAAGCGAAAAGTGTTTTTTTTAGAATTAGAAGGTTCTATCTGCATTTGACCCATTCCAAAAATCCCCATTTACAAATTTGAGAGGATTTTGATATTGTGTATTTAGAATACATATAGGGTCCCTGTTATTTTCATGTTTGAAAGAAACTTGTTCCCCATATAAATTCTCCTATATGTAATGCAAAAACTTTAAAGCTCAATATCTCAAAACTGCCCAGAAACGCAGATAGAACCTAATAATTCCACGGGGACGAATTGCCAAAATTTTGGCCACCTGTCTGAATAAGCATGTGGCCTCGATTTTCATTCTTTAATTCACGTTGCCTGCTAAATATTTTGTATAGTAATCAGAATAAGAGATCTACGGCAGCTGTTCTCTCTTTAGACGCTGAAAAAGCCTTTGATCGAATAGATCTAGTATAGAACCCCTGGCCATCCATCTTTGTAATCATTCTGATCAGTGGAGGATAAAAGGCCTGTTGTAGAAATTTTAATAGTCATTTATTCCTAACAGATATCATAAGGGATTGATCCTATTCAATGTGTAAAAGTATATGTGTGTACGTGCTTGTGCGTGACGTTTCAGGAATATATGGGACAGGACATCTTGACCTTAGGAATGGTCAAGATTTGGCTAGTTTATTTCAGGGCCAGGTTGGATCTTTAGTAGAAACTGAACAGCAGTGGGGACCTTATCTGAATGGGTGAAAGGGTAACTGCTGTGAGGAGGAACCTTGAAAAGAGTATAAAGGCTGTCTCATGTCTTCCTGGTGTGCGTCACTCACTTCACAGGGTAACTGCTGTGTTGGCGACTGGGCCTATTCTTGCAAGAATAAATACTTCTCTTTTTATTAATTTGACTCTGAGTGTCTCTTACGCAGTGATGATGTTTAACAGGAGTTTTGCCACAACAGCCTGCAACACTATAGGGTCCCCAACATTAGTAGGGACCTTAGGAATGTAACCCGGTCTAGGGTAAAGAAATGCCTTTACCATACCAGGTGCAAATTCCAAACATGAAGGAGCAACCGACAGGGCCTACAAATCCCCAATTCTCATAAAAGACGAAATGGCGAGAAGAAATAAAGTTTTTAGAGTAAGGAACTTTTCTGAAACCTCTTCAATAGGCTTGAAAGGAGCAAAAGCCAGACCCTCAAGTACAATGGCCAAATCCCAAGCCGGTGCTCTAGAGTCCAGTGCAGGTCTCAACCTCAGTGTACCACGGAGAAAGTGAGTAATCAGAGGATCTCTCCCAAGAGAAGTGACCCCGAGAGGGGTGTGGTAAGCAGCTATAGCCGCCACGTATACCTTTAAGGTAGAAGCAGATAATCCAGCAGAGAAACTGTCTTGCAAAAAATTAAGAAACTGAACCAACGGGGCAGTTAACAGGATCTAGGTGACGTTCACCACACCAGGTAGAGAACAATTTCCATTTCAGTGCATAAAGCTTTCTCGTAGAAGGAGCTCTGGATTGGAGAATGGTCTCAACGACCTCAGTCGAGAGACCGGATTCTAAGAGCCGGGCCCCCTCAGAGGCCAGGCCCACAGATTCCACAACTCCGGATGAGTTGGACAACTCCAAAATCGTACCCCCTGCCTGGGACAGCAGGTCCCTCCTGACCGGAATCTCCAAGGGAGAGCCGTCTAGAAGAGACACTAGGTCCGAGAACCAAACTCGGGTCGGCCAGTAAGGGGCTGCTAATAGTAGACGGCGAACCCTTCAGGGCGAACCCTCTCCAGAACCCCCGGAAGCATGGATATCTGGGGAAACGCGTACAGGTGCAGCCTCGGCCACACCTGTACCATCCCATCCAGTCCGAGAGGAGCTGGGTGCATAAGAGAGAACCACATGGGACAATGGGTTGAATCTAATGATGCGATAAGGTCGACCTGAGCTCGACCAAACTTCTCCCACAGGAGCTCCACCACCTCGGGGTGAAGTCTCCACTCCCCGGGCCTTAGCCCCTGTCTCGACAGTATATCCGCTCCCAAATTCTGATTCCCCGGAATACATACTGCTCTGAGAGACAGTAATTTCCCCTGGGCCCATAGGAGGATCTGATGGGCCTGCTTGCATAAGTGACGTGACCTCAGACCCCCCTGATGGTTGATATAGGAGACCACCGACGTGTTGTCTGTGCGGACCAACACATGGTGGCCTCTCAGGTCTGGCAGGAAGAATTTGAGAGCTCCAAATACCCCCATCATCTCCAACCGATTTATGTGCCAAGAACATTGATGGTCCTGCCAAAGACCTTGCGCCGAGCGGCCACTCATGACCGCCCCCCATCCCGTGAGGGAAGCATTCGTCGAAAGGGTAACGGGTCGACAAGGAGGCCCCAACACTGGGCCCTGGGCTAGGAACCAAGGATTCTTCCACATAGCCAAGTCACGAAGGCATTGCTGCGTGACCTTGATCATGCGAAACAGATTTCCCCTCGGAGAAAACCCCTTGGGCCTGAGCCACCACTGCAGGGGTCTCATGTACAGCAGGCCAAAAGTGATTATGTTGGACGCAGCTGCCATGAGCCCCAACAGTCTCTGAAACTGTTTCACAGTGAGTGACTGGCCTAGTTTTACATTCTTTACAGCTGTTAAAATTGCAGACATTCGTGCAGGAGACAGACGTGCCTGCATTGATGTTGAATCCCAAATTACACCAAGAAAAGTGGTCCTCTGAGATGGGAGGAGAACACTCTTTTTGGTTTTGAGCCGCAACCCCAACCTTTTTATGTGAGACAGAACAACATCTCGATGTTGAACTGCCAACTTCTCGGACTGAGCTAAAATCAACCAATCGTCGATAAAATGTAACACGCGAATGGCTGGAGTCTCAGAGGAGCCAGAGCTGCATCCACGCATTTTGTAAAGGTGCGGGGTGATAAACCTAGGCCGAAGGGAAGAACCCGTATGCTTCGCCCCCGAAAGCAAACCTCAGGAGCTTCCTGTGATGCGGATGGATAGATACATGGAAGTAAGCGTCTTTCAAGTATATTGTGACAAACCAGTCCTCGGACTGAATCTGTGATACAATCATTTTGAGTGTAAGCATTCTGAACTTGAGTTTCTGAACCCTGCTGTTTAAGAGGTGCAGATCTAGAATAGGACTCAGCCGCTTGTTTTTTTAGTTTCTTGAAACCGATCGACAACACAATTAATAGCATCACCGAAAAGACTTGAAGGTGAAAGCGGTGCGTCCAGAAGAACAGACCTATCTCTATCTTTGATTTCAGAAAGATTTAACCATAAGTGTCTCTCCGTGAGAAAGATATAGAGATAGATCTGTCGTGCGGCGTAATTCTCGAATTGCATAAGCACTAACTTCCTCACAATTGTCCATCTCCTTCAGCAGGTCAGCCTGGTATGCTTGCAAAATAGACATGGTTTGCAAGCATGCCGCGGCTTGACCCGTAGCCGAATACGCTTTACCCACTAGAAAAGCCTTTTTTAAAGGCTTAGTGGGTAACGTCTGGGTTTTCAGAGATGACGCTGACTCGGGGGAGAGATAGCTCGCAAGCGTCTCTTCAGCCGGAGGCATTGTCACATAACCATAGTGTGCCATATCTTAAACTTTACAATAGTTACTAGTTTGTGGATTATGAACTCTGAATGAAGCTGGTTTATTCCATGATCTCGACACCTCAGTGTGGAGATCAGGAAAAAATGGCAATTCCCGACGAGGAGGCCGTGATTTAGATGGCAAAAATCGATCATCTAAAAGACTCTTTCTACAAACAACATCATAATCGTCTGCAGGCCAATCAATATTTAATTTGGCAACAGCGCAAGTCAAGACCTCATCAACAGGGGTATGAGCTGGCGAAAACTCATAATCCCCAACCTCAACGACATCCAGTTCCTCAGAACTGGATAATCGCAACATTGGTGCCTCAACCTGGGAAGGAGAAGCCGCAGCGCGGGCTCCTTCCTGAGCTGAGACACAGGATTCAGCAGGTAAGGGTTGAGAAAGGGCGGGGCCCGTCTCAAACCCCGCTACTAAATCCATATGCGAACCCCAAGTCGATAATCAACGCTGTGCCTCGGCAGCAGCGGGACCCAAACCTCGGGGAACGCGAACCGAACCTTCCTCCTCAAAGAACGCCCGGCGAGAGCGGAGACAACCTCATGGACAACTTCACACAATGCTCACAGTCAGCTCCCTCGAGAACTGACTGAGCATGCTCCCCTCCCAAACAAAACACACAAAGCAGATGTGTGTCTCCACCCGTGATATAACGAGGGCAGGTAACAACACAACACTTAAAGTCTTGCTTATTCGCCATATTATATATATATATATATATATATATATATATTGAGCTTTGACAGACAACAATAAATAGACAAGGACAGATATACAGAGAGCGCTGGGCTGCGCTGTCGCAATCTGATTTCAAGGGTGCTTTATAGCTTCCTGGCCGGTGACGTCATCCATGACGTCTCGTTTCTCCATTGGACTGATTTTACACGTGCTTCACGACGCAATCACGCAGGGCGTTCCCGCCACATCTCAAACGCAGCTCGAGTTCCCTTGAAAGGGAACGTGCATGTGATCTTTTGCATTTTATTTATTATTTTTGCGGCGTAGTTTTTCACCTATATTTAACAGCACTTCGTCAGAAGTACAAATACAACAGCCGTTTTTAAAATCCTATCCAATGGTTGAAATGAAAGGAGTAAACAAGGTCACTAGTAGGTTGTGACAGCTGTCAATCAAAATGTGGAGTGGTGATTCGTTCCATGTGTTCCCTGTCAGAAAACAAATGGATAATTCGATAAATTAAAATTTGAATTTAACAGAGTGAGAACTTATTGCCTGCTGTGGTTGTTCTAATTCACATCCTTTCTAAAAAATATGAAAGTTTTTGGTTTAATAGATTCTTAATATACAAGACTGTCAACTAACTAATTTTATGTTGTTTTTTTATTTTATTTGTTCATTTATTTTGTTGGATTTTAGTTGGACTTGGTCAGAACTGTTTCAAAAATATTTATCTGCATGATGCCTTATGCCTTTGGGCTCAGTGATGTTGAACTTAAATGACATGTAAAATAAAGACGTTATGTTACATTGTGGCGTAATGGTGTTTTCTGGAAGGGACTAAAGAACAAATTATTTTTATCACCTGATAGTACAATTTTTTTTTTTATTAAGTTAGATATACATTATATAACAGTTTCAGGTTATGGTTTAGTGTTGGTAACATGTCCCACACAAATTTAGTAATCGTCCCACATTTGGTTTGTTTGATGGTGGTCACCCTAATTGTTCGACTTGAACCGGCGCTGCACAGACCGATCGGTTTATGACATGAAAGTACCGCGAGAGCGATTCAAAAGCATAAGGAGCCGTCTGCTCTCTAATCGCTCTCGCTGTACTTTGATGTCATAAACCGATCGGTCTGTGCAGCGCCAGTTTAAATCGAACAAGCCTATTATCAGAGAAGGGCCGTCATAGCAGAGGGGAGGAGCATTCAGATTTTGATTAAAGATTTCTAAGCCAAAAAAAATGTTTGTGTGGATTGACTCGCACGGATGTTCACCACAAAACTAACAATTTGCGCTAATAAAGTAAATATATGTCATGTGAAGCCTACTTAAGAGGTAAACCCTGCACCCCCCAGTATGTTTTCTCAGTCCCAAGGCCTTCTAAGTATGTGCGACATGTGGGTCTAAATGTAAAAAATATATATTCATATTCAGTTGGGAGAAATAACTTTTGTTTGGTCAATTTTGGTAAAAATTCTTAGACATCATTGTTTTGGATTGATGATGGACCAAGATTCACATCTAGATTACTATTTTGAGTGTTTAGGATTTTCTTATTTTACAAAGTAGGCTACTACAGTTGCCTCGTTGGAAATGTAACGTAACGTTACTGTTCCAAAAAAGTATTGTCCGGAAAAGGAAACATGGAGACCGGACCTGTAACAATTGCTGTAACATATTCAAATTATATTATTTATATATCGTTCAATATTTTAAGGCAATAAGATCAAGATCTGTACTGGGGCGTGATCAAAAAGGCACCGAATACCATTTATCAAAGCACAGTGAGATATTCTGTTTACCTCTGTCTCTCTGCAAGTGCATAGTAGTTGTTGGCCTCCAAAAGTCTATGTATAAACCACGTGTCTCTATAAAGCTTATATATAAAGCTACGAATGAATAGTTCATCATTCATCAGACCGGAAAAACAACATATTTACATTGCGGATCTGACTTGCGGATGTTGGGACTGCCCTCTAGCGGTGTTGTAGCGGCAGTGACGTGTTCGGATGTTTACGATCTCCATGGTGACCATAACCTGTCTTACAAATAAAACACATAACTTACCAGTTATCAGTGTATCTATGACCATTTATAACCAACCATGAGCGTCTCGGTCACACGCACATTTCAGAAGAAAAATGAGGGCAGAAGGGGCTTCAGGCAACAGAGGACATATGATTATTTATACGGTGAGTTACACAGTTGCAAATCATTATTTGACTTTTACAATAAATATATTTTAGAATAAATTAGATAAGGCTATTAAGAGGGTAGTATATATTGTGCCGTTTATCATAAAAAAGTATTGAATTATGGGTGATGGTGCTGTTTTTAGATCCAGTATATACTTTGTCAGCTGACGTGGATCACGCCAGGGAAAACCTCCGTGCTCAGGCTTCTCTGGATCGAGTGGTAAGGCGGTGTGATACACATCCTTGCACTGCAGTCACGGTCGATTTTGTCCTGCATTAGGTTTTCATTCTTCGATCCACTGAAACTGAAGTTCAAGTTTGGTTAACTCTGGCTGACGTGCAATTTGGCGAAAACTAATTTTTTGACCAAAAGAGAAAAGTGCGAACTTAATTTGTAGCCTATTGAACACTTAACTGCATGATATTCGAAATAAAAGAAAATGTATTATAGTTCAAATCTATATTAAACCAACAAACCCACTGAAATATGACTATAATTATCATAATTAGCCTATTTCTATTTTTTTGGTCTATTGTTTATTGCTAAAGTGCGCTGTCGAATGTAGGCTACTGGCAGACATTTATGGTGAACTAAAACATACTTCAATGCCAATTCTTTTGAAACTTGAATTACATCTTGTATTCAAAACTATCTTACATTTGTAATGTTGAAACGGCAATTTAGTAGGCCTACATTTAAAATAAAAATGTATTACTGAAAAACACCATTAAAACTATAATCAAGTTGTACTGTGTCCACACATAAAAAGTAAAGTTTTTCATTTGACATTATTAGCCTACAGCGTACTTATTAAAATTACATATTAAGAAGCATGATTTTTAAATTGTCATTCTATTGAATGTGAATGTGACACATTCAATAGAATTAGGCACAATTCTTTTTTTTAGAAGGATGTTTTTTATGTAAAACTATATAACGCAATTCACAGCTACAATATGATACTATTAGCATTTGTTGTAGGATAAATAGGCCTATAAAGAACAGGATGTTGTATTAAAAGACTCACTATGCTTAAAAGACAGAAAAACGGTTGCCAAAGGGTTAAAATGCTGCAAGTCTGAACTGCTAAATTGCTTTCGGTTATTGAAATAAACGGAAAATGAAACACCCTGCTGACATCGTTGGTTTTGATTTATAAATGGTCTCTCTGGAATATTTGAATCTGGTAAATCACAGCACTATGTGGTCACATAATTAAATATAATGGCCACGAAACATGCTGCATTAGTCCCTGGCAGACAATTTCTACACTGTGCTAGTTTCATGTCTCTTTCTTCACACACAGTTTCTCAAATCAATATTCCAGGTTCATTTATTTACTTATTTGTTATACTTTTTATTTACTTATCTGTATTAAGCATTCAGGATAAAGTACAGCCAGTCACTATTGCATTATAAATTCTATCTTGTAGTCTGGCCACAAATTCCTCTACGACTCTTCTTCTATTTTCTCATGCTCTGCGTAATATCCTCTGTATTCTCAGGATTGTAAGCATGGATTAGGGATCACGTTAAACTTGATTTGATAATGGCAAGGTAAGCTTTTTTACTAAGCTCTAGTTCCAGTGAGTCATTGACAATGACTGATATAATTCAGTTATTTAGAACATCTGAAATAAACATTAACATTTCTGCTTCATTCTAAATAGGGGAGAGTGGGGCAAATATGTTGTCTTGTTTCATTAATACAGTGTATACTTTTTACGCTTTTATACTTTTACGTAATATATACAGTGTATTAAATTATTTACGCCAAAAAGATTTATTAGAATTAACTTGTGCAAGTTAACTTGTGTAAGAATTTAAAAAAATCTTCACTGATATCTTCCAAAGAGTTCTGAATTTTGGCGTAATTTTGTCTCTATATAGTGTTGATATAGCATCTAGTAAATACACTAAGTTTTGTCATGCTAGCATGTGTGGAAGTATTTTAAATAAGTGTTACAACTAGCCCCGCGTTAGGCTGTGCTCCGCACACTCCTACGTCAGAAACCTTGAACATACAAGGTGTAAACAAAGCATTCTGTAACTTTCATAACTTAGCGTCCTCCAGAAAAAACAGTATTTAATGAAAGTAAACTGGGGAAACATACTGAACTGTACTTCTGCTTCTTTTTGACAGCCTGTTTCATTCTAAGAGAAACTGGAGAAACCGTGTAAAATGGTCATAAAACACTAAATTGTGTCTAGTGTTGTGCAAAAAATGTAACAAACATTATAAGTGTGCCAAAAAAAAATGATATGACCAATGATATGTCCTTTTAAGAGTACAATCAATTGTGTTTTGTTTCTATTAGCGGAAGGTTCCAGAGTTTAACTGCATGTTTAGTAACCTTGCTCACCACCCCCGTTACACCTTACGTCTGGAATCCACTGACCCTGTGCCTGTGTTCATTGACCGGCGTTGGCGGGGCTTCACTGAGCAGAGGAGGCAGGCTCTGCAGCGACTGACAGGGTAAAATACATCTGAACACCATATGAAGACAATAGTTACAAATATTATAATAGATGGGTGAAGCACACAAACATGAGTGAATGAATTTTGATTGAAGAAAACTAAGCCTGGTTTCATTGCCACCCTTTTTGAATTGTGGCATTTTGCATTTTTAAGCACATTTCCCTCACAAATTCTCCACCAAATGATTTGGCTGTTTGTTTGTTTATTCATTTATTTGAGATATAGTATTGCTTCTTTATTGTTTGTGATTGTTGATTATATTTAGGATATTCTAATCTGTTTTCTTGCACTACTACTACTACTAAAGTGACGAGACCTGGTTGAGTTGTGTTAGTAGTGCGTTGAAACTGCGTGACATTTTCAAAATACACTCGAAGCGGTTGACCAATCACATCACACTGGTCCAGCTGACCAATCAGAGCACATTGCACTGGAAGGAGGTTCTACATAGAGACAGGAACTAAAAAGAGCATTACTGACAGACTGGGAAGAGAGGTTCTGCAACAATGAAAAATATGTGAAAATTTAGGTGTGTTTTTTTTTTTCAAAATTAAGCATGAAAACGACTCGGTTACTAACGTAACCTCGGTTCCCTGAGAGGAGGGAACGAGTATTGTGTAAGTAGCTTACGCTATGGGAAAACTCCGTTTCACGAGAAATATTGAAGTCTTTATGTAAAACGCATTGCAGCTGCAAAGCAGACAGCAATGAGCGAGGCAGCACCTATCGCCGCACAAATATCCTCAATGGGTATCCCCCTCGACCACGCCCACGAGGAGGCCATGCTCCTCGTAGAGTGAGCTCTGACGCCTAAGGGGCATTGAAGGCCCTTGGCTTTATAAGCCAGCGCTATAGCATCCACTATCCAGCGCGATATTCTTTGCTTTGAAACAGTGAGACCTTTAGTGCGGCCGCCAAAGCATACGAATAATTGTTCCGTCTGTCTGAACGGGGCAGAACGTTCCAAGTATACTCTGAGCGCCCTGACCGGGCAGAGTAAATTAGCGCCGCTTTCGTCTGCTTGAGACGATAGCGCTGCCAGAGATATCACCTGTACTCTGAAGGGTGTGGAGAGCACTTTAGGAATATACCCGTGCTTTGGCCTAAGGACAACTCTGCAGTCATTGGCTGTGCTGCGGCAACTTGCTCGAACCAATGACGGGGCGACTCTGAACGCGCGACCAATGAGCGCGCTTCGCGCCCGCGCGCTCAGAGCCCGCCAAGATGGGCGTGGCTAAGGCTATATATAGGCGCCCCGTCATGAGAGTTCTTTAGGTTCAATCGACTGAAGCAAACTGACCAAGCACAAGCACGGCAGCTTACACAATACTCGTTCCCTCCTCTCAGGGAACCGAGGTTACGTTAGTAACCGAGTCGTTCCCTTTCGAGAGGTCTCTCCTATTGCAAAAGTAGCTTACGCTATGGGAACAACATGCAAAACGCCGTGCGTGCTGACTTAGCTCTATAAACCCAGAGGCAGATGCCTGAGCCTTAAAGCAAAGTGATTATTCAACGAGCCGGCCAACGGCGAGCTATAATGGATAATACAGAGCGCCTTTGCCCCAAGGTGGCCCATGGTGGGGCGCTCATTGTAAAAACACAGGCACATTTCTATGTACTGATATTTCTATTTACTGATATGCATAAAAAACCCTCTAAATCAGTCAGAGACGGACCTTATAAGGGAGGAGATAATGCGCAGCATATACATACTCCAGTCCATACTACAGTCAGGCTGATAGAATGTTGGAATGTAATGAAGGGACCTGTAGGTTATAAAACCTGATAAATGTCGAAGGTGAGGCCCAGCCTGTCGCCGCACAAATATCCTCAATGGGTATCCCCCTCGACCACGCCCACGAGGAGGCCATGCTCCTCGTAGAGTGAGCTCTGACGCCTAAGGGGCATTGAAGGCCCTTGGCTTTATAAGCCAGCGCTATAGCATCCACTATCCAGCGCGATAATCTTTGCTTTGGAAACAGCGAGACCTTTAGTGCGGCCGCCAAAGCATACGAATAATTGTTCCGTCTGTCTGAACGGGGCAGAACGTTCCAAGTATACTCTGAGCGCCCTGACCGGGCAGAGTAAATTAGCATCGCTTTCGTCTGCTTGAAACGATAGCGCTGCCAGAGATATCACCTCTACTCTGAAGGGTGTGGAGAGCACTTTAGGAATATACCCGTGCTTTGGCCTAAGGACAACTCTGCAGTCGTTAGGTCCAAATTCCAGGCAAGCAGCGCTTGATGACAGAGCGTGCTGGTCGGCCACTCTCTTGACTGAGGCGAGTGCCAGCAAGACAGCAGTTTTGAGCGAGAGCTGTTTAAGGTGCACGGTTCGGAGAGGTTCGAACGGGGCACTCTTGAGTGCGTCCAGGACCGTGGCCAGGTCCCAGATCGGTACCGAGGGGGCGGGGGTCGAGGAGGGTTCATCCTCCTCTCAGGAAACAAATGATTAGGTCGCTTTTCCCTAATGAGCGTCCTTTATCAGGATTGTGTGACGGCGCTATGGCCGCCACATAGACTTTGAGCGTGGAGGGTGTAAAAAACGAGTACACTTGGTATCTCGCACGATTTGGGGTTCAGGCTCTTGGTGTCACACCAGTCACTGAACACTTTCCAGTTTTGGGCATATGAGCGCCTCGTAGAGGGCGCTCGCGCCTCAGGGATGGTTCTCAACACTCCGCTGGGGAGGTTCTCGGTAACCCGTTGAGAGGCCATGCATGGAGGGCCCACAGATCGGGGCGGGGATGAAGAATCATCCCGTTGGCCTGCCTGAGGAGGTCCAGCCTCAACGGAATCGGCCATGGGGCATATTGCATCATCTGCATCAGTTCTGGAAACCACGTCTGGTTCTTCCAGAGTGGGGCTACCAGAAGCACTGCACGTCACCTCCCTGATCTGACTGATGACCTGAGGTAGCATCGCGATCGGGGGAAAATCATACAAAGGGCGGTTCGGCCAGACTTGGGCTAGCGCGTCCGTGCTCTTTGAGAAGAAAAGAGGGCAGTGCGCATTCTCCCTGGAGGCGAAGAGGTCGACCTCTGCCTCGCTAAAGGTTCGCCATAACCACTGAACCGTCAGGGGTTGGAGAGACCATTCTCCTGGGAGAACTTTGTCTCTGGACAGCATGTCCGCTCCCTGGTTCAGGACGCCTGGCACATGCGCTGCTCTCAGCGAGCGCAGGTTGTGCTGTGACCATAAGATGAGCTCCCTGGCCATAGAGTGCCCTGGCGATTTATATACGATACTACCGTCATGTTGTCCGTTCGGACCAGGACGTGTTAGTTTTTTAGGTACGGAAGCAGGGCTCTGAGAGCCAAGGCGACCGCTTTCATTTCCAGACAGTTTATATGTAGGCACTTTTCCGGGTTTGACCAAAAGCCGTAGACAGACCTGCCCTCGTAAAGGGTCCCCCGTTCTGTTTTGGAGGCATCTGTCGTGATCATTTTTCTCTGTGTGTTCACGCCCAGACTCACGCCGGTTTGATACCAGTCGACGGCTTTCCAGGGCGTCAGGGCTTTTATACAGCCGTGATTCGCTCTGATTAAAAAGTGGCCCGAGCGCCATGCGTGAGTGGGGACACGGCTCTTGAGCCAGCGTTGGAGACAACAATCCTAGCTGGAGTACAGCTGATGCCGAGGCCATGAGACCGAGCATCCTTTGAAATCGTTTGACGGGGGTGCGTGCGCCCGCTCTGAACGATGTTGCAAGGCGCAGAGTAGCGAGCGCGTGCTCTGATGAGAGGCGCATTGTCATCCGCACTGAGTCTAGAACTATTCCCAGAAAAGAGATATTCTGGCTGGGGGATAGCACGCTCTTTGCAAAATTGATTCTCAGACCCAGGCATTCTAGATGTCTGATAATCCAAGATCTGTGCGTCGTTAACTGACTCTCTGATTGTGCTAGGATTAGCCAATCGTCGAGGTAATTCAGTATTCGCACTCCCCGCTGTCTCAGGGGGGAAAGTGCTGCGTCCATACATTTCGTGAATGTACGGGGGGCCAATGATAGGCCGAATGGTAGTACTGTGTACTGGTATGACTGTCCCTCGAAAGCCAATCTCAGAAATGGCCTGTGATGAGGCGCTATCGGAATGTGAAAGTAAGCGTCTTTCAAATCCACTGATAGAAACCAATCCCCGGGGTGAACTTGCGCGAGGATATGTTTGGTCGTTAACATTCTGAACGAGCGAATCATTAAAGCTTTGTTCAGATGTCTGAGATCCAGGATGGGGCGGAGGCCACCATCCTTTTTCGGGACGAGAAAATAGCGGCTGTAAAAACCCGCCTCGCTCATAGAGGGAGGAACAGTTTCTATAGCGCCCTTCCCTATCAGTTTGAGCACTTCGGTGCGTAGAACATGTGACACATCTTTCCTCACTTTCGTCTTGACCACCGCTGTAAAGCGGGGTGGTCTGCGAGCGAATTGAAGCGAGTAACCGTGTTTTATTATGTTCAAAACCCATTTAGGCATGTCGGGATTTTTTCCCAAGCCTTTGCTCGCACAGATATGGGCTGAATGCTGGCTGGGGGCGTGTCGCAGTGACGTATGAGCCCCGCCGGCGAATCGACTTGTGCTAATACTGAGCTTACGGGCTCTCAGAGGCGCGGGCGCGCGCTGAGCAGCTTTGTTGAGTGCCGATTGCAGGGGTGCGTGTGAGATTACAGGCACGCGCGCTATCTCCGTAATGCTCACAGCATGAGCTGGAGAAATGTTTGGAGCTGTATAGTCAGTGCCTACGGGTGGGGGTGCATACATTGTAATAGGCACGTGCGGCACTTTCATAAAACTTTCCGCTCTTAGCGGGGAATTTTTGGGCTTTGCGCGTCGCATCTGTGATGCTCGTGGCATGAGCTAGAGAACTGTTTGAAACTGTATGGGCAGCGCTTATGGGTGGAAGTGCATTTACTGTAGTAAGCACGCGCTCCACTTTCATAAAGCCTCCCGCCCGCGGCGGGGTTTTTTTGGCCATGCATACAGTGTTTGTGTGTAGGGGTGCATGCATGACAGCAGGCACGCGTGCTACCTTTATAGTATTTCCCGCTTTTAACGGGGAAGTGTTTATAACTGTGGGAACAGTGCTTGTGTGTAGTGGTGCATACATGAAAATAGGCACACGATCTACATTTATGGGGCGTCCAGCTTGAGCTGGGGAAGTATTCGGCACTGTTTGGACAGTAGTGGTATGTGGGAATGCGCACTTTAGTGTGGACACGTGACCCCTTAGTGACACAGGCAGAAAATGACTCTTTTTGTGATTTCTGTGTGTCGCCGTTAAAACGGCGTTTGATTGCAGGTGAGCGAGTTCTGTAACTGGCCCCTTGACTGCTGTACAGACATTTCCAGCCGCCTGTAAGGGGACTGGGTAATGTTTTACACGTTTTGGAGAGAGTGGTCCGGCTTTTGCGAGACACGCACTCTCTCTTTTTCTTCCTATTGCTAGGAAGACTTATGAAGCTCCGGGTTCAGCACGATCTTGGGCCGAGGTCCCCATCGCTCAGGCGGCTGCTTCCGGTTAGCGGAATGCGAGCGGCGTCGAGCGTCTGTCTCAGGTCTGGGCTGGGAGACGGGAGGCGCCGCCCTGGCTCGCTGCTGCTGCTGAGGCGGTCTCTGGCGGCTCTGTGACGAGCTAGAGCGCTTGGGCAGGAAGTGACGCATAGCCTGCGAATCCTTCCGAGCTTCAGTGAAGCGTTCAGCGAACTCTCTTACCGCCGGTCCGAACAGGCAGCTTGGAGCGATAGGCGCCTCGAGGAATGGCGCCTTATCCGCGTCCTTCATTTCTGTTAGCGTCAGCCACAGATTGCGCTCAAGGACAGTCAGGTTAGCCATGGCCCGGCCGATGGCCTTTGTGGCTTGCAGGGCTACATCAGTGGCGCTGCGCAGGTCCTTGAAAGCCTCAGGTTCAGGTCCAGACTCGTCCATGGTGCGGAGAAGTTTGGCCTGATAAACTTGCAAAACCGCCATGGAATGAAGCGCTGACGCAGCTTGGCCGGCGGCGGCGTATGCGCGACCCGCGAGAGCTGAGGTAGATCAGCAGGGCTTCGAGGGATGAGAAGCTTTGGCTTTCCATCCAGCGGTGGAGGGTGGGCACAGATGGTTGGCCACAGACTCCTCGAGGGGCGGGGTTCCCTCGTAGCCTCTTTCTCTCGCGCCGTCCACCGAGGAGAGCGAGGAAGAGAAGGAAGGCTTCAGGCGAGCAGAGTGCGGGGCTTACCACGACTTTGTGAGTTCGTTGTGAACTTTGGGGAAGAAAGGGGAGGGTCTCTGTCGAGGGGCCTGCCGGCGCCCCTGCAGGAACCACTCGTCCAGCCGGCTGCGGGCGGGTTCTTCCGGAGAAGACCAGTCAAGCACGAGGTCTTCCACGGCTTTGGACAGGATGCGGACGATCTTTGAGTCCATGCTGGTGCCCGTGCTCGTGTCCGCTAATGTCGACGGCGCGGGGTCGAAGGCCGAGCCCGGCCAGTCGTCGGATGCAGCGTCAATGGAAAGGCTGTCATCCTTTTCACCGTCGTCCCCTGACACGCCGAACGAGACGAGACCCACCGCTCTGACGGAGGGGTGCTGGTCCGCCTGCGTGAATTGGACTGGCGGCGGGGAGTCCTCGGGTGGTGGTGGCGGCCTCCGTGAGCGGTGCTTCTTCTATTGCGGCACAAACAGAGGGGACGGCAACACGGTGGTAGCAGGCTCGTTCGCGGCGAAGGCGGCGAGGCGAGCGTGCAGCTCGGTGAGGCCCAGGGAGTCACATTCGGGGCATCCGCCTCGAGTGAGAGCAGCTTCTGCGTGGTCGGGTCCCAGGCAGCGAGTGCAGATAATGTGACGGCCCCAATCAGGAAGAGGGCCTCTGCACGAGGCGTAGGTCGAAGGCATTTGAAACAACGCCTCGAATTTGCTCTTTCACTAAAAGACAAGCGTCGCAGAGGCAAACACTTGTAAAATAGCTTTTAGAAAAGGATATGAAAGATGATGCGCGCCGGATGGCGTAGCAGAAGGCTTTGAAGGCGGCTGAAGACGCCAGCGTCCTCGTAGCAGTCCTGCTGTAGGCTTGTCGACGGCGGGCGAAAGACTCCAATAATCCGGAGGATTCAGCGAAGAGAAGGTCTTTGCTGAAGGAGATTAAATCTAAAGAACTCTCATGACGGGGCGCCTATATATAGCCTTAGCCATGCCCATCTTGGCGGGCTCTGAGCGCACGGGCGCGAAGCGCGCTCATTGCTCGCGCGTTCAGAGTCGCCCCGTCATTGGTTTGAGCAAGTTGCCGCAGCACAGCCAATGCCTCGCTCATTGCTGTCTGCTGTGCAGCTGCAATGCGTTTTACATAAAGACTTCAATATTTCTCGAGAAACTGAGTTTTCCCATAGCGTAAGGTACTTAACGCAATAGGAGAGACCGCTCGAAAGGGAACCTATTTTAGAAGACCCAAAAACAAAATCAAGACTTTTAAAAAGGGCAAAATAGGTTCCCTTTAATTTATAAAAACAAAACAAAAAAACATATATATATATTACTTACACCAAACTTTTAACGGCAGTGTATGCTGTAATTGCATATGAATTAATCTTTATATATTTTTGTGTCTGTGTAAGGGTTATGTCTGGGGTTCATATCCATAGACTGAACCCTGCTGATGTGACAGGAGTGGACCGCTGGAAGTTTTTCAAACGGTAAGACACACACATATGCAGGAAAATGAGTGTGGGTGACACCAGCTAAACATTTTGATTTAGCTAGAATTCTTTAAACAGTTAAAGTGTATAATAAAAAATAAAAAAATTAATGAAATTCTCTTTCCATATCCTTCTCCCTTTTTTCTACCCTTGTCTTTCTCTCAGTCCTCTTATTCCTTTTGCTCAACAGATTCCTTCTGATGTTGTATTTGCTTTGTCAAAGTAAGTCATGAGGTGCCTGTCACTTCAGCCTTGATCTGTTAATAGAGTTATTGTAGTCTATATGATCTATCAAATACTTGACTTTATTTCTATATTTCTATGAGTCTGTTTAATTTTCTCACAGATCTGACCTCCTTTCTGCTCCTAATGGAGATGATAAACGGCCCCCCACTCCATTCCACCGGAGCGTGGGAGTTCAGACTGACTATCGGGAGAGTGAGACACAGACAGACCCCTACACTCCAGACCATGTGCTTCGTCCTGGGACAGCCTCCCCTGAGCTGCTCACACTGGCCACACTCACATGGGGTAAACCACATACATATAATAGTCGCGTTTATTTTATGCTTTATTTGACACTGCTCCTGTTCAGGTTGACAATGAGATGTTGACTTAGAGAATGTCCGTTCATACCAGAAACTACAACTGTTACTATAACGATAACTATAATGTTTTAATAATCGTTCTAAATTTATGAGAATACGGAAGTCCACACCACAACTATAATGATAACAACACAGAATAACAATATCATTGGACTCACAGAACATTTTTCCAGCTGATGAACGATAAAAACATTAACAGCCAATCAGAATCCACCCAAGTTTAAAGAGCTTGAGCATTTAAAGTCACCTTGGAATCACAATGGACGATTCTAGTTTTGCTTTTTAAAGGATTTTTTCAGTTTTTACAGGTTTTTTTTAATTCATGTTCCCTAACCTTCAATCAAAACTCTTCTCTGATGATGTTTTTCCCGGCGCGAGGGCAGGACAACCTGTCAATCACATGACATCACAGCAATAGTAAACCATAACCATCAAATGATCCAATCAATTCCCGATAAAGAAAGTTCTTGTTCGAGAAGCCGTTTCACTTGGTTAGGGAAGAAAATCTAATATAATCTAATATAATGTAATATAATATAATATAACAGGGTGAACAACTATCACAACTTCCGTTTCATTACTACTTTAAAGCAGCAGACGACAAAATTGCAGCGCAAGCTTTGAACGAACAGAACATTAGTGTCCGTTGGCATGGATGCTAATATTGTTATAGTAATATTTATACAGTAGTTAATTTGCTTGGTGTGAATGGCCTTATCACTGGTTGTTTTCCAGGCTGTGGGCTGCCTGCAGGGCTAGCGGAAGTGGAGATGATCGAGAGGGCGAGAATGAAGAGAGCATGGGAGGCAACTCTGCCCCCGCTGGCCGACCTCTCTCAGCTTGACAAAAGAAGAAGGATGATGGAGGAGATGGAGAGGAAAGAGTGGGCCTTCAGAGAAGAGGAGATTGAGAAGTGAGCACTACCTGAAGGAACAGTTTGCCAAAACCCCCCGAAAAAAAAACGAAAATGCTGACATCATTTACTCACAAAGTAAATGCGAATCTTTCGAGAAATATCCTGGCCACTCTCTTCCATATAATAACAGTGGATAGGGACTGGGTTTGACAATGTCCAAAATGACAACTTAAGTACCATATAAGTTTCATAAAAGCAAGATCCATTTAAGGTCCATATTAGATTTTGTTGTATGGACAGAAATCCCTGAAACTTCTTTCAAAATATCTCCTCTTGTATAGAAGAGTACTATGTGCCATGTGCACGTTCGTGCTGACTTTTGTTTGACTTGTGTTTTATCAGGCTGCAGGAGGCACGACTGACCCTGCTGGTGCAGCTCTTGCGGCAGAGGGAGGAGAAGCAGGAGGAGGTCAAGATGGAGCGACTGGACGTGAGCTTTTCCCAGCACCAGCAAGACAAGGAGGCGCGGCTTAAGAAGATACGCAAAGACTACATCATTTGTGAGGCCACAGTTAGATAAATCATCATCACTATGTAGTACTTAAAAGGGCCCATTCTTAATGTCAGTCCTCATGAAATCAGAATTTAAGTTTTGTTGCTTTTAGACCATGTGTGTTTGCTTTGAGACCATACACTAAATATATTACAGGGATGTGATTTTTCCATATTTAATGCATACATTTTATAATGTAAATATAAAGTCTGACACGCTGTGTGTTTTAGAATGAGTGTGGCATTGTGTCGATTTTGCAAGCAGCTCATGATCCAGTGTTTTCAGTCTCAGGCGTGCATTTAAAAATGCAATTACCGGGGGACTTCCGGATGGCGCGGACGCGATCAGCGGCATAAGTTAGAGGCTCCCAGACGGTCTTACTCCCCTGAAATAAATACTGGTTATCCAGTTAGGAAAAGTTTTCATTTATAGCATGAGAGGGGGGAACAGGAGAAAGACAAAAGGAAAATCGCAACAAAACCCGAAGATAGATGATAAATCTCCGATTGAAAGTGGAGATACTGACGACGGTGCTAGCAAGCAATCTAACCACGAGACCATGGAAGCCATCCAAGCTAACATTATTGCCGAGATAAAGCCGGTTCGTTTGGAATTGAAAAAAGAATTTACCGAAACAATGGGGCCACTAAAGAAGGAGCTGGTAGACTTTAGGGAAGACATTAGCCAGAAGCTAAATGCGATTGTTACCGATTTTAAAGAAATAACCAACAGAGTCGAGGAGACTGAGCAGAGAGTGGCTGACATGGAGGAGCGGGGTACAGAAAACAGTGAGTTGCTTTCCCACACTTTGGAGCTCCAAGACAAATTACAAGCCCAGCTGACGGACTTGGAGTCGCGCTCACGCTGAAACAACATACGCATCCACGGGATCCCAGAGGGAGCCGAGGGAGACAACGTACAGGAGTTCTTAGAGACATTTATTAAAGCAGAGTTGTCCCTCCCTGATGTCAACTTTGCTATACAACGCTGTCACCGGTCTCTTGGAGCCAAACCACCGCAAGGCGCTAACCCGAGGTCTATAGTTGTCTATTTCCTGGAGTATAAAACCAAAGAACTGGTGCACCGCACCGCCTGGAAAAAGAATAACATCCAGTATGACGGGAGAAAAGTGTTTTTCGAGCAAGACTACCCAGCCGAAATAGTTATGAAAAGAAAGGCTTATTCCACCATCAGAATGGCACTTAAAGAACAGGGGCTCCATTTTTAGACTCTTCACCCAGCGAGACTTAGAGTGTTTCTCGACACAGGTGCAGTTATATACAACAGCGCATCAGAGGCGATGGATGACCTGAAGAAAAGGGGACTGATGCCGAACGGCGGAATCGGGACCCCGGCGGGAGAACGTGCCACAGAGACAACAAGACGGAGACAACCTGCCTGGGAAACTACAGGTGCTACATCGCGTCGTCACCGAGATGCACGCATGAAACACATCCAGGAGAAACGAAAGGGATTTCGACGCAACGAAGGTGCTATGAGTGACTGAGTAACTTTTGAAAAGGCCGGTAAGAGTATAGCCTCCACATTTCTACGTGGAACTGTATTTCCATAAGACCAGGCGAATTTTCCTATTCATGTAAGCTTGAGAAATTTATACTGACCACATCTGGGAATTTATGTCTTTTTTTCTATGTGGACTGTTCTGATTTTATGTAGTCAGAGATTTTGGTCCATGCTTAGAGGGCCCCTTCCAGATGTAGGGTTTCCCCTCTTGTTTTTGAAGTAGAATTCATACTTCAGAGATGGAAGTCACTAATGTTAAATGTTTGTATTTAGTGTGAAGTTTTATTTCAAATCACAGACAGAAGTTCATTTGTTCAGGCCTTTCAGGGATACTTAAACGTCCTGGTAAACATTTTTTTTCTTCTCTATTGACTAAAATGCCTCATCAAAAATATAGAGTAATCACCCTTAATGTAAACGGATTACATAATCCTATAAAAAGAAGTAAAGTAATAGCCAAAATGAAAAGAGAAAAACAAGACATTATTTTCTGGCAAAAAACACATCTTTCAAATATTGAACATGAAAAGTTGCGGAAAATGGGTTTCAAAAACTCATATCACTCCTCCTTCGAAAGAGGAAGTGCGAGGGGTGTAGCTATCCTAATTTCAAATAATGTAAATTTCCAGTTCTCCTCACAAATTACTGACAAAGAGGGGCGGTACTTACTGGTCAAAGGTCTTATAGACTTATAGACAAGAATTGACTATTTTTTATGCTAAATTCAGATAGACATAGGATTATAAATTGCGATATAGGGGTAAGAGACATTTCTGACCATGCAGGGGTGTACTTGACATTGCATTTAGACAACAAGCCCAATGAGACTTTGTGGAGATTTAACACTAGCCTTCTGAATGACCCTCAATGTCAAAAGTATATAAAGACAGAATTTAAAGATTATATGACCTACTGTATAATGATAATGGAGCAGTGTCCTCTAGTACATTATGGGATGCGGCAAAAGCTGTTATTAGAGGTAAACTTATGATGTGGTCGCCTCAGAAGAAAAAGGAAAAAGAGAGACAAATTAAGGCCTTGACTGAAAAGTTAAAATCACTGGAGAGTAAACATATAGAGTATAATGACCCTAATATTCTAAATGACATAACGAAGACTAAACAAACCTTAAATGACCTATATGAAAACCAGGTAGAGAAGAGAGCTAAACTAATTAAACAAAATTTCTATGAAAATGGCCCAACATCTAAGAAACTACTTGTATTGAGAATACGAAAACAACAGGCCGAGAGATCTATATATAAAGTGAAGAACCCCAGAACCAATGAGATGTACCATAATTTGAAAGACATACAAACTGCCTTTGAAACGTACTACACAAAATTATATGCTCAACCTCAGACAACAGAGTCAGCTTTCATGTCATCCTTTCTAACATTTTTGGATTTACCATCTTTAGGGACAGAGAAAAATAAAATAATAACCCAGGAGGTAACAGACGATGAAATAAACAAGGCAATATCAAGATTGAAAGCGAATAAAATGCCAGGCGCCGATGGGTACCCATCTGAATGGTATAAAATCCTCAGGGAAACAATAACACCAATGCTCAAGGATTGCTTTAACAATGTTCTTGGAGGTGGCGAGACCCCATTGTCCTGGAGACAAGCCGTAATCTTAGTGATCCCAAAAATGGGTAAAAACAAATGGATTGCAGCTCTTATAGACCTATATCAGTTTTAAATATAGATTATAGATTATATGCGTCAATACTAGCAAAACGATTGGAAAACATAATCCTGGATCTGATAGACACAGACCAGACAGGCTTTGTAAAAAACAGGCAAACCCAGGACAATGTGAGACGGGCTCTCCACCTCATTGATCATATGAGAAACAGTGACATGGAATCAGTGGTTATAAGTCTTGACGCTGAGAAGGCTTTTGACTCTGTCCAATGGGAATATTTATATTTGGTCCTTAAGCGCTTTGGTTTCGATGACCAGGTAATTAGATGTTTGAACTCCCTATACTCCTCTCCTACAGCTAGAATTAAAATAAATGGGGACTTATCCAAAACAATATTTCTTGAAAGGGGATGTCGACGGGGATGCCCCCTCAGTCCCACTCTATTCGCCCTCTTCATAGAGCCTCTGGTGCAGGCAATCAGAGATGATAAGGATATAGCAGGGGTATTGATAGGAGACACACAATATAAGATATGTGCATATGCAGACGACATACTCGTGAAATTAACCAATCCTAATGTAAGTTTGCCAAAATTATTATCTCTTCTTAAAGAATTTGGTTTATATTCCGGCTATAAATTAAATCTGCATAAAACTCAAACGCTTACTTTCAACTACGAACCACAAGAAAACATTTATAAAATCTGTCAATTTAAATGGAAAGGTAATACTATTAAATATTTAGGGGTACACATACCTAAAGAGGTCTCTGCCATTTATAACCACAATTACATTCCTATAACAGCTGATATTAAAGCAGACTTAAACCGTTGGTCATTACTACCAATGAACATGCATAATCGAATAGATGCTATAAAGATGAATATACTACCCAGGCTGCTTTTTCTTTTTCAAACATTGCCTGTAGAAGTGCCTCTCAAACAATTCAGTGAATGGAATAGAATTATCTCATCTTTTATTTGGGGAAAACAAAAACCAATTAAGGATTAGATTTCAAACATTACAACTCCCCAAGGACAAAGGTGGTATGGCTCTACCGGGCTTGGAAGATTATTATAGAGCAGCACAGTTACGTTCTCTGGTTTGTTGGTGTGACTCTGAGTGTGATGCCAAATGGAAGGACTTAGAGCAGAGTCAAATAAGCATACCTCTTCATTCTATACTGGGTGAAAAAACTCTCCTGAAGAAACATCTGAACAAACTAACTAATTGGATGACAGCCCCTTTTAACGTCTGGCACAAACTACTTAAAAATAAGGAATTTGAAAGAAATACACAAATATTACGTTGGGTGGAATATGATACAGAATTTGCACCAGCTAGTCTGGACAGTAGATTTAAGCAATGGACTAATTCAGGTATCACTTCGTACTGTATGATATCCTCTACTGACGGTTTGGATGCCTTTACAAAGCTCATAGATACATACTATTTAGGGAAGGAAGATTTCTTCAGATACCTTCAATTGAGACACCACTTTGATAAACATATTAAAACTACTGGAGAGAAGGGAACAGACATGATTAGGATATTCATCGACGCATATAAGTGTAATACTAGCAGAAAACTGATTTCCAAGTTATATTCATATTTACAGTTGGACAGGGGACTCTCAACAATGTATGTAAAAATGAGGTGGGAAAAAGAAGCTAGCATAAAGATAAGTGGGATGACTGGTTGAATATATGCAGAACACAACCTACCACCTCTAGCTCAGGTCTGTGGAGGGAATTCACTTGGAAAAACACTTTAAGATTCTTTATAACCCCCAATATAAAAAAGTCACAGAGCAATAATCCTGAACATGGTCAGTGTTGGAGAGTGTGTGGTCATATGTCGGCTGGTCATTATCATATCTTTTGGGAGTGTCCTATTATTTCTTTGTATTGGGTAGAGGTGGTGACGGCAGTTAGGTCAATAATCGGCTCAGAGCTTGAGTTTAATTTCAGCGTTATGTATTTAGGAAATCTACCAGCAGGACTGAGAAAGGCAGATAGATATTTGTTACAAATACTTTTAGCAGGTAGCAAGAAAACAATAACTAGGAAATGGTTAAGTAAAGAATCCCCGACAATTGCTGAATGGATAGAAATAGTTCGGGAAATTTATGTTATGGAACATTTGACTTTCTCTCTGAGACATGCCAGGAGTAAATGTGAAGCATTTTGGGGAAAATGGAAATCTTATCTGAATACAAAGTGAGATGTATATGTCTTGTTTTTATTTTGGTTTTTTTTTTTTGTTTGTTTTTTTTCTCACCCTGTTTTACATGAGGTTGAGCATTTCTGTTAATCTATGACGTATTTGCCTGCTATTCCTTGGTCTGTCTGTCTGTTTTTCTTTCTTTCTTTTTTTTCAAAAAACAAAAAAATAAAGTTGAAAAAATGCAATTACCAAATTTGTAACAAGAATCACTTATTAAATACAGGCTAATACCTAAGAGTCGTTGATTGGATTATTATTGCAGTGCATTATATTTCTAGCATGTTATATGTTTGGCAACAGTTCTTCTAACACTAATTGATGGAGTGTAGCTTTTCATTTCTTAAACAGCCATGTAGGAAGACACATCATGGCCATATTCCAGGATGACAGTGTCAAGATTCATTTCAACTGTGAAAGAATGGTTGGGAGGGAGCATGAAGAATCATTTTCACACATGAATTGAGTCCAGACCTTAAATTCTCTCTTAACTCTTGCATTGTCAGAACAAGATTATGACCAAAAATGGATGCACCTCTTAACACTGCTCAAAGTGGGCCGGTATCTGAATCACCGTAGAATCCAGCGCGCTCCAAAACTCTTCGAAGATTTTCTGTTCCTACGCGACGCTGATGATGAAATGTGCAACCCATCTGAATTTTATTGAGAATTTACCACTTTAAAACACTGGAGAAAGTCAAACGTGATCTAAAACAGCCACACAAACTAAAAAGACTGTGGAAAATAGGAGAAAACATCATCCTGCACCAACATAAATTAGAAAACTTTCATGACCACGTCCACCTTTACTTGAATTTAACATGTTCTATTGTATTTATTGTGGTAGAAAGTAGGCTATTACTTTTTATAGGACTTATGATAGATCTGTTAAGGGAATAGATTGTTCACTAAAGATGTATATGGCCTACAATGGAATGTTGTAGATAGTTTCTAAATATGTAGGTTGCTATTTTTCATAACAAATGCTATAGATTAAAAAAAAGACAGAAAAAGTGAACATTGGCTCTTAGCATGGTAATGAGGAGCCATCAATGGTCTTAATTATAGGCTATCCTTTTTGGAACAAATGCTAAACTTAAACAATTACATGAACTGTTAATTTTTCCAAGAACAAGCTAGAATCAAGAGCTTTAAAGTCTGGACCTTCTTGAATTATTGACTAAACAACCGGTTTTCCCCATGCGTAAAAACTGTTCTGCTAACAACGACAGATATTCCATGAGATGACAGGATTAACAAGTTAGTTTGACTTCCATGGCACTTTGTAAACAAGTAATTGTTGACTAGGTTATCACCAACTTTGCATGTGTGTATGATACCAGAAAAGACCATTTTGCGAAAACATATACAAAAGCAAAAAAATAAATAATCCTCATGAGGGAGCATGACCCTGGACCCCGCTACGGTTCACACTTCAACTGGACTCATGTGTGAAAATGATTCTTCATGCTCCCTCTAGCACTCTTTCATAATTTGAGCCTGATGAATCTTGACACTGTCATCCTGGAATATGGCCATGATGTGTCTTCCTACATGGTTGTTTAAGAAATGAAAAGCTACACTCCATTAATTAGTGTAAGAAGACCTGTTGCCAAACATATAAAATGCTAGAAACATAATAACCACTGCAATAATGATCCAGTCATAAACTCTTAAGCATTTGCCTATTTAGTATTTGCGACCTTTTATTTATTTTTATGTATTGTATTTCTTTACTGTTTTAATTGTTATAATTTAAAAATAAGAAATTCCGTGAATAATAATAATAACATTATTATTAACAAAATAACACAATTATTATTGTTGTTGTTGTCTAGTCTTTTTGAATGGGGACAACTGTGGTTGCAGGCTTTTATTCTGTTGATTTTTATCATTCCCAAAATCACTTATTCAAAACTAAATTTAAGCATAGCATGTGTTAAGAGCTGTCTGGACATTTTTGGGTTTAAATCAGATTACCCTGATTTATAAAATAAGCATTTAAAAACCGACATAATTTGGTCTAACGTCTTTCTGTTTCTCACAGCAATGCGGAAGCTTCTGGCAAAGCGCAAGAATGTGGAGGGAAAGCTGGAGAGACGTGATATTATTAAGGATTATTCAGATTATGGGTCTCAGACATACGCTCCTCTGTCTCGGAGTGGCCAGTTCCCCGAGCGAAATTCCAACCGCAACGCGTTGAAGAGTCCCTTTCTCAGCACGTATCAAGGTCTGCTTCTGCTTGCACTGGGAGTTTTCCTGCTGATGATTCAGGACACACTAACGTCTTTAGCAATTTCTTCACACACTGATATTTTTATTTTCGTATTCATTCTTTGTAAAAAAAAAAACATTCTTTCTGTCTTTCTGTCTTTCTTTCTTTCTTTCTTTCTTTCTTTCTTTCTTTCTTTCTTTCTTTCTTTCTTTCTTTCTTTCTTTCTTTCTTCTTCCAAATCAAATCATATGTCTCATTGAGGAAAGATGTGCTATTAATTTTCTAAGCAATTACAATGATTTCTAACCTAACAATGTTGGTGGATGAAAGAAGGGTTAACAAAAAAACACACACACAACACACTGCCAGGCACACCACTGACTTCTTTTTCCAAAAAAAAACCAAACAAAAACTTTCATCTCGTTAAAAATAATTGATTAAGGCGTGCAGTAGCATCTCTGTGTTTCTTAGGTCTGTTAGAACTGGAGGCAGGTCTTTCTCCATCTGTCACTGAGCCTCAAATTAAAGTGCCAAGACCTAAAGTGACTAAAGGCTTCATCACACGCTCAGCCCGCAGAGATCTAGAGCTCATGAAGACTCATCAGGTAATGAGCTCCTGGGTGCTTTTCACACTTACTCTTACTGTGGGAAGAGAAAATGAAGTGGCAGATATCACCCTGCGCTCTCCTTTCCCACTAGGCCCTGAAAGAGGAAAAGGTCAGCAGGGTGGAAAAGAAGCCTCTGCGGTTCCTCTTTAAGACGGAAAAACCTGCTCCACGACCCCTAACCCCTGCGGTGGATGAGCCCCCTGAGGTACAGCCCACGTTCATGCTTCAGACAATCTAAGTTTTATGGACCTGACTTAAAAAAGTCATGAGCAGTCTTAAGAAAAAAGACTGATTTGTAAGATTAGTCTTAGCAGTTTATGCAACCGGCCTGGTTTCACAGACAGAGCTTAGATAAAATCAGGAGTTTTAGTTTTAATTTGGACAGTTATTAAGCTTTTATAAACAGGTTCTAAAAAACATTACTGGTGTGCATTTTGAAACAAAACAATGGCACTGACATATTTTAAGATTAAACAGTTAAAAAACAGCTATTAATATACATTAACGTGTAATTACAAATATATTTTAACACATGACATACAAAGTTCAATGGAAATTACATAAGCATATTTTAGTTTACCATAAATGCTTGTCAGTACATTCGGCAGTACACTTTAACCATTTTTTTTAACCATATTTCAAAGGCAATATAATTATGAAATTACATATAAAGATGTACTTAAGTCCATCTTAAGTGTCAAAAGCACAAGTTTAACTAATTGCATTTAATATAATTTGTCATCATGTAATTGCAATTAACATGCAAGTTCCGCAAAACATTACATTGAGTTTCAGAAATTCTTTTAAAGCATATTGTTTCTGTAATAAGTACTTACAATGTGGGCAAAGCTCTTAATAGAACCAAAGTGACCTGAAGATACTATACCGTTCAAAAGTTTCTGGCATATGATTTATTTTTAAGGAAATCAATATTTTTTTTCAGCAACGACAAATGTTGTCAAATTGATCATAAGTGACAATAAAGACATTTCTAATGTTACAAAATATTTCTATTTTCAGCAAATGCTATACTTTTGAAAAGTTTCTTGAGGAGCAAATCAGCATTGATATGTGACACTGAAGACTGATGCTGAAAATTAAGTTTTACCATCACAGGCATAAATTACATTTTAATATATTAAATAGAAATCAACAAATTTAAAATGTATTCATATTTCATAATATTGCAGTTTTTACATAAATAATAAATGCAGCATTGGTGAGCATAGGAGACTTCTTAAAATCTTACAGGACCCAAACTTTTGAACTGTAGTGTATCTGGGACATTGACTCTGTTTGTATCATTTATTATGTCATTCTGTTTTATGTCTCATTTATCATTCTGAGATATCAATATCTATAACAGGGAGATGAGGAAAAGGAACTGGCTATCATCTTTCTGCAGAAAGTGCTCAGAGGAAGATCCACCCAGAATCAGGTAAGGCTCAGTGGGGGGAGCATGTTTTTTAACGATGTCTTGTGTAGTTGTTGATGTGAATGGATGTAATGACGTCTGTTGCGTGTCAGATGTTCGAAGAAAAAATGAAACGATTGGAACTGATCCAAGAACTGCGTACCACCCACGCACTGCAGAAGGAGGAACAGGACAAGAAGGAGGCGGAAAAACAGGTCACACTCGCCTTGCAGAGACAGAGAGACATCCAGTCTGACAGAGTAAGACCGGAGATATAAATGCTTCAGATATGACAATAAGCACGAACTGTACCATGAGAACTTTGATAGATAAAACTATTTATCTCAGTACAAACAAAATGTCTCTTGAGACATTCACAACATCACCTCTGCTTTAACATATACTGTACCACTGATCTTTTCAGGCTGGCTTCTCATATTTAAAAAAATACGTTTTAGCCTTTAAATTTGTTTCATGGTCTAAAAAAAAAACAGTCATTGTGAACAAAACAATGATGCAAGAATTGACTATAATAAGCTATAGTGACTCAATTATGAAACTGATTAGATTCTTCTTATTCCTTCTCCCACTGTCTTTCTCTCAGGTGTCTCAGATTGAGTCGTGTGTAGCTGGCCTGTCTGGGGGAGTGATCGTGGACATGCTGGACTTTTTGTCTAAAGAGTTGGTCCGGCTGCAGGAGGAAAGGCGAATCCATGCCTTTACGCTATTGGCTGAGAGAGATCGGCGTATTCGTGAGGCTGAGGAGAGTGGAAGGCGGCAGATAGAGGAAAGGAGACGCAGAGAGGAGGATGAGATATTTAAACAGGTCACTAGAACATCAGTGGACAATAAATGTGCTCTTATTTCTACCCAACAAAATCCCTTGAACGTACACTACCGTTTTTGAAAGAAATTCATATATTTAATGCTGCAAGGACACATTCAATTGATCAAAAGTGACAGGAAAGATATTTACAATGTTACAAAAAATGCTGTTCTTTTGAACTTTCTATTCATCAAATAAACCTTAAAAAGAAAATGTATCATCGTTGCCTCAAAAATTGCAACTGATTTCAACATTTATAATAATAGGACATGTTTCTTGAGCAACATATCAGCATATTTGAATGATTTTCATGTTTAAAGAAATCAGCATATTAGAATGATTTCTGAAGGATCATGTGACAGAAGACTGGAATAATGATGCTGAAAATTCAGCTTTGCATCACAGGAATAAAATAGTTCGTCAGGAAGGCAAAACCTTCAAACTTCAGTCAGAAAAAGATAGATAGACCACATAAAATATCTAAAATAAGTTATTTATAATATATATATATATATATATAGTGTATTGTGTATTTTGTGTATATTGTGTACCTTGTGTATTTTTTCACCTTATGACAGCTTTGCAGTCTTCTTTTTCTATGTCAGAGATCTCTTGTCTATCTGTATATCTTTTGGTATCAGGTGGTCAAGGTGCACCAGGACACAGTAGACATGTACCTGGAGGATGTCATCCTGGGCTCCATTAACCAGACAGCTGATGCCCAGGCCAGACAGGAGATCCATCGTCAGGCTGAGGAGCTGGACAACATCACCTATGCCATGGAGGAGACGTACGTTTCTAGTCTCAAATGCTATGCCATTCAATTAAACCAGTTTGAAAATCTCACAAATAAATTGCTTATTGATGACATTGAACCACAAACTCTTATAATCATGCTTGTTTGTTCAGAACGGTAAACATCTTTCAGACTGTCAAAACAATTCACTGCATTTTCCTGAAGGAAAGGGATAAAATAATAAATGCACCTTTAGATTTCAATATATTAAAAATATTCTATCAGTCCGGTAGGCCTAATGACATTCAAGGCTGTAAGACATGTTTGTCACTGACACTTGCATACGTCAGAGGTTTTATTCGATTCAAGATCATTGGTGAGCTGCCATGAATCACATTAGAATAGACCCAAACATTTTAAGTGTTTAGTTAAGATGGAAGCTATGAGTTAGAGACCTTGATAAAATAATACATGCAGTTTGTACAAATGACTCACTACTGCTTTCAGTACAGTATAATAAAATATACAAAGCCATGCTTAGATTTGTCAGCAGGGTGACTTCCACCCATTGTGTTCTGCCTGTTCAAAAACTTAAGGCAAAATGCAGATGCAGAGAAACATAGCTACAGCCTAAGAAATATTACATATGAAAGAATCACATCTATCTCCACATATTCCTTCCCTCAATAAATAATAAATTATGGATGTCAGACGTGACAGCACAGCTGTGGGAAATCACTAGAATCAGATACTGTGCATTTGCAGACATATAAATAAACGAATAAACATTGTATGACCAAGATACGGAGATCATTGTTATGTTTCCTCCGGTGAGGCTGCTGGAATTTATTGTTTAAGAGCATTTTCTTTGTCACAAACCAAATGAATCAGCTCTAATCGGCCTGTGTTGTGTCTTTCTTGGTCTGTGTATCCGTGCAGGAGGAGCAGTCAGCAGTCAGAAGAGATTGTGGCAGAACTCGTCTACAGATTCCTCATTCCGGAGGTCCAGAAGATTGATGTCAGAGAAAGAGGTGATTCAATCAGGCAGATAATCAGTAAAATACTAAACTATTACAGGCCAAGCCAAATTAGTCCTCAATGTTATTATCTTCTCCCCCTCATGCCATTTAAAGAAAGCATTAAAAGGATTTAAGAAACAGAATGTACCTTCTCATGCTATACTGTACAGTCAACTCATGCTATACTCTATGTCCCAGGCTAGTTCTACACAGCATTTCAGTTTGTTGTCATTAATACTACTAAGTGTAATGCACTCAATGAATGTCTGAAAAAGATTTGAAAAGCCTCATGCAGATCTTTTTCAGGCATAAATTGTCACCTGACCCGTATTTGTTAAGCTTGACTTTTTAGTGGCCTGTGAATTTGACGTTATCAGTATGTGTGTGTATCACAGTCTAGTCATGTGGCCTGTGTTAAATATTCAATTAATTATCCTTGCAATTTCCCATGGTAAGTTTTTAATTTGCCACTTCTATTTACACAGTACAAAAAAAGGTTTATTGTACAAAAGTAAACAAAATGTCCTTAAAATCAAAATTTTAAATGAATTTAGATGAATAATTATAATATAATAGTAAGTGTAATAATAATTATTAAATATCTATAAACCGTTTAAATAATTAAACTTAATTTCTACAACCAGTTATTCCTCACAAAAAAAATACTTTGTGGCATAAACCGTGCTTTAGTCATATTTTCATATTTTCTTTAACCTTTGTTCAGGGTTTGAGGATAATGGAATGTTACACAACCTTTCCATGTTGGCATCGGTCTAATTTGGCTGGTGACAGATGAAGTGACAGATGAATTTGTGCCAAATCACCATGCCTGTTATATTTAACCCTATAATAGTACTAATATAATATAGTATAATATATACATGTATATTAGTATAATACTAATTTCTGTAACATATCCTTACAATATTTCAGCCGAATATTAATTGTAAATGTTAACTAGATGTGTTCACTACCTGTCTCGCCACTCTATCAGAACAGACATAAGACCCAATCTCTGGTTGCGGCCCACTAGTTGAAAGCCACTTTAAAAATGCACACTTTGCTCATTTTCTTTTAGTTCGCCAGAGCCAGAGAAGGCATCTGCAAGCAGCTCGTTCATTCATCAGTGGCAGTCTAGGATCTTCTGCGGTCTCCCAGCCCCCATCGCCCTCAGACAGAGCCTCTTCAGCAGTCCTGAATGTCATTCTCAGCCAAGTTGAGGAGGCTGTTCCCAGAACCATGACCCCTAGAGACCCTGGACCGGCACAGCACAATCTGACCAGTGATCCAACAGCAGACACTCACAACGGGAAGGGAAAACATGCAGACTAAGCCCAAGGGGAGCACTACAAACCATTCAAATAGTCCTACATGTAAATGTTTGTATTAGTTGTCATAGTTTGAGCATTGAGCAGCTGGAGTCCAAAGGCACAAGTTAAAGGTTACACAATAAAACCAGCATTTAATTTATCAGTAAATGACTCTATTTTACATTATTAATGGAGCACATCACAGTTTGCAGACTACTCTGTACTCTGTAGTACAGCATAGACTTTTATACATTCATTTTCATCTTTATGGAAAAAAAAGATTCAGGTAGATATAGACCTACAGAATATGTGTTATGCACTGATAGATTGGTTGGCTTTTTTTCTGACCATTATGTCCATTAGATCCTGTCTAAGGAATGGGCTGTATCTCTTGAAATGATAGACAGAATGATTATGGAGATTTATTAGACCTATTATACATTGTTTTATATGTTCCTTATAAAAGACATAAACAGCTTAATTACCAGTTACTAAATACAAAACATTTGCGTTTACATGATAAAAGCTCATATTCCTACAATCTTGACACCTGTTTGAATCTAGATCATCCTCATATTATCCCTGTTCCAAATAACCTACTGCACCTAATCTGGCTAAACTCTATAGGACAGTGACCCTCGGGCAAGATTGGACACCCCTGTCGTAAAAGAAATATCAGTATTTTCAATGTACTAGAGCATCAAATTAGCTCCACCCAGGTCAACCCCCCCTTATTAGCTGGGCTTATTTAAGGCAGCTGTAGTATCATGGCTGCCTCTTTGCTGTTTTTCCTGTCTGTTGGTTGCCACATGAACCCTCTGTGACGTTTAGGTAGGTGAGAGTAAAACAAACCTGTCTTATGTTTTATTGGGTTTTCCCAATGACTGAGGTTGTATGTTTTGCAGCAGTCTGCTGCCCGCTTGTTTTATGTGGTTTGGCTGATTCCAAGGTTTCCTGTCTGGAGTGGCGTGATGTATTGTTCCTTACAGAACACACTGTGTTAAGGTATAAGAAGCTTAAGGAGTAACAAGTAGGGTATGATAACTACCTGAGGTAACTGTTATTTACTTTTATTAATTTGTTGCTAATATGCATGTGTTTTTAATTTTAGGTTGTCAGCTGCTGTTTTGCCTTTGTTCAATTAGGACTGTAATAATTGTTGCTGGTACACCCCAGCTGTTGTGCCTCCAGGTGGCACTCCCCTAGTTCATTATGCTTGTATTTTAGATATAACCAACTGACCTATTGTGTTTTATTTAACTTGTTGTTTTGTTCTTTACAGTGGTTCTAGTGGTCGGCTTGTGGTAGAGGCTAGGCACGCTAGTGTGGGTTCCTTCACTGATTGTAGTGTTAATAGCACTGGGGACACGATTTGCAGTGAATTGGTTTGCAGTGACTATCGATTGCAGTGGGCACATGTGGTGGATAAGTTGGCGCATCCCTGGAGCACCCTCTTAGTTAGATTGCCTCCCCACAGCTGGCCCTGGCCCACTGTCTTTTTGTTTATTTCAATAATCAGTAATAACTGGGAGTGTGTTTTGTTATAAATAAAATAAGTTACTTGTTTGTCGAATTTGTAATAAATTTCTATATTCCCTTGTAATTTGATTATTTATTTGTATTATTGACCATCCTCTTTTCAGGCACTTCCAGTTACTGATTATCAATAAATAAGTTATTATTTTGGAACCACGTCTCTGTCTTACTTTAATAAACCTGTGTAGCCTCTGTATAAAGGGTTAGTCAAAGCAGAAATAGAGCATTTCCTGGGGTGGAAGTCCCCAGGTGGCGTTGTCGGACAGTTAGATTCTGGTGGTGATTCCTCTTTTAGTGCCACCACCAGCCTGGCCACATTCTGGCGCAGTCGGCAGGGTCAAATGTAAAAGCAGAGACGTGTATTCTTTTTTTTTTTCTTTTTTTTTGTTTCATCAGTTGGTTCGTTTTTATTCAGTATTTGTAAATTGTGTTTCTAAATTTTAGTAGTTAATGTGTTCTAGGCAAAACAGCAGCTGATCTTCTAAGGACCTGTTTCTTCAAGCAACAGGCCTGTGTTAAACACTCCTGCTCTGGTCGACATCATCATCATCATCATGGAGGAACTGAACCAGTTGAAAGACTTGGTAGCTCAATTACAAACTGAAAACAGATTGTTGAAGGAACGAGATGGCACACCTGATACTAGTGCTGGAGTAAATGATTTGGTTGCTCAGCCCCTCTCTGCTGATGCCCTTGTAACTGAGCGGCTGGTCTATGTTCCCAGAGACAGAAAATGTCCTATGTTTAGAGGTAGAACTAGTCTCAGTATTGCAGAGTGGGTGGAGGAAGTTCAAGTGTGTATGCGTGCCCGCCACTTGTCCAGGACTGACAAAGCATTATTCATTTATGATCATTTGGAAGGTGAGGCTAGGGAGGAAATAAAGTATAGATCTAGAGGGGAGAGGGAGGATCCAGACACTATCCTGGCTATATTACAAGAGCTATATGGGTGTTCCAAATCATATATTTCCCTTCAGGAGGACTTTTTCTCAAGGAAGCAACAGGATGGCGAGACCTTGCAGGAATTTTCCCATGCTTTGATGTGTTTGATGGACAGGGTGGTAACTAAGGCTCCTAATGGCTTTCTAAACTCCCATGTGTTACTGCGTGACCAAGTTGTTGAACGTGTTTGTGATTGTTCTTTACGTAGGGAATTGAAGCAGTTTGTTCGCCGTCAGCCTAATGCCACCTTGCTGGAGGTCCGTGGTGAGGCTATTAGGTGGGAGCAGGAGGGGATGCCTGGAGGTGCCAGGGGTAGAAGTCACTCTGTCCCATCTGCTGCAGGTTTTCAGTTTGCTGTGGTGGGAGGTCCCCAATCTGTGTCAGGTAACCTCGACTCAAGGTCTGAGTTAGCAGAGTTAAAGGAAATGTTGAAACAACAACAAGAGCAGCTGAACCAACTTAGTGGCAGTCTTATTGCACTACAAAATGCCCCTAGGCCCTCTTTCCGTCATGGGAGGCAGTCTGTCATTTGTAGGAGGTGCCAGAAACCTGGTCATTTTGCGAGGGAGTGTGATGGTGTGAGAGTTCAGGTACCAATTCAACAAGCTCCCCATGCTGCTTCTGGCACCTTTGATAGGTCACATCACCAGAACGAGCATTCGGGAAACTTTCACCCCCTGAACTGCGCAGCCAAAGTTCAGGTGGGGGCCTAGTTGGCTCAGGGTCTGACTCAGATAACACTGACTCTATAGGGTTGATGGCAGCTTGCCCGCATTTAACCATAGTAATGGGAGGGATTCCAGTTCCATGTTTGGTTGACACAGGATCAATGGTGTCCACCATTACAGAGAGCTTTTATGTCCGGAACTTCGAGCCATGGGGTGATGAGAAGCTCCGGGCATGTAATTGGCTAAGGCTTAAGGCAGCTAATGGGCTTGACATACCTTATGTTGGTTATCTTGAGCTTGATGTTGAGCTTTGTAATAAGGTAGTCACTAAGCGTGGTGTGTTGGTGGTTAAAGACCCGCCTGGTCAGTCGTCTTCTGCCCCAGGTGTTGTAGGCATGAACATTCTCAAAACTTGTTACAGGGAGTTATTCGCACAACATGGCCCTGCTCTTTTTGATTTGCCCTCTGTCCTACACGCCCCCAGCCAACTCCAAGAAGCCCTACAACATTGTCACCAGGCGCAAGTAAATGCACCCCCCGACCGATCAAGTCGAGTAAAGGTTAAGGGTAGGAGAGTTTTTAGAGTTCCTGGAGGCACTATGAAACTAGTAGTGGCAACCTGTACCCAGCAGCACTCAAGTAACCATGCCTTGTTTGAACCCCCGAGCGCCGGATTGCCTGCTGGTTTGCTGGCATCACCAGCTATGGTTCAAATAACCAGAGGTACAGTTTATATCCCTATAGTTAATGTAGGGGTTAATGATGTTGTACTTCATCCACGCACGTGTATAGGTACTTTGAGTCATGCCCAGTTAGTGAGTCTGCCCACGGAGATCACAGAGGATAGTGGACTAGTCTCTGCCATGGGTTCTTCTCAGACAGTCACCAACTCAGTGCAGGAAGCAATTAATGCCATCGATCTGGCTGCCCTGTCAGAACGAGATCAAGGTCAGGTCAGGTTCTTGCTACAAAAGCATAGGGATGTGTTTTCAGCTCATGAGGGAGACTTGGGTTGCACCAACCTGATCTCCCATGATATACCGCTTCTTGATGAGACACCAGTGCGACAGAGGTATAGACGTATTCCCCCTTCAGAGTATGATGCAGTTAAAGTCCATATTAATCAGCTTCTTGAGGCACAGATTATCAGGGAGAGCAGTAGCCCCTTTGCATCACCCATTGTCTTGGTCAAAAAGAAAGATGGCAGCCTTCGGTTATGTGTGGACTACAGGCTGTTAAACTGCAAGACACTAAAGGATGCTTTCCCCTTGCCACGAATTGAAGAGTCCCTCGATGCACTCTCTGGGGCCCGTTGGTTCTCCACTTTGGATCTTGCTAGTGGGTATAATCAAGTGCCAGTCACTGAGAAAGACAAAATGAAAACTGCCTTTTGTACCCCATTTGGCTTGTTTGAATGGAACAGGATGCCCTTTGGGCTTTGCAATGCCCCAAGTACCTTTCAAAGACTGATGGAGAGAATATTTAGGGCCCAACATTGCCAGTCTTTGTTGTTGTATCTGGATGACGTTGTTGTGTTCTCCTCCACTGTAGCTCAACATATGGAACGCCTGGATGTCGTGTTGGAACAACTGCAGCAGCAGAACCTCAAGGCCAAGCTGGAGAAGTGCTGCTTCTTCAAGGAGGAGGTTGATTACTTGGGACATGTCATCTCTAAAGAGGGTGTGGCGACTGATCCACGCAAGATTGATGCAGTATCCAAGTGGCAGCGTCCCAGCAAGGTAACCGAGTTGCAGTCATTCCTTGGCTTTGCCAGCTATTACAGGCGATTTGTTGATGGCTTTGCTAAGCTTGCAGCCCCCCTGCACCGGCTGGTTGCGGAAGCAGGGAACACGAAGACTCGACGGCAGGCTGAGAACATCATGCTGGCATGGACGGAGGAGTGTGAGCGCAGCTTTGAGAGTCTCAAACGTAAGCTTGTGGAAGCACCAGTGCTGGCCTACGCCAACTTCTCTTTGCCCTTTATCCTAGAGGTGGATGCAAGCCACAGTGGACTGGGAGCCGTGCTCTCTCAGGAACAAGATGGTAAGATCAGGCCTGTAGCGTACGCCAGCCGGGGTCTTAGGACATCAGAACGCAACATGAATAATTACAGTTCCATGAAGCTGGAGTTCTTGGCCCTAAAGTAGGCCATGACTGAGAAATTCAGAGAATACCTGTTGGGGCGGAGATGTGTGGTGTATACTGATAATAACCCTCTAAGTCAGCTTTCAACAGCGAAGTTGGGTGCTGTGGAACCCTCTGTGACGTTTAGGTAGGTGAGAGTAAAACAAACCTGTCTTATGTTTTATTGGGTTTTCCCAATGACTGAGGTTGTATGTTTTGCAGCAGTCTGCTGCCCGCTTGTTTTATGTGGTTTGGCTGATTCCAAGGTTTCCTGTCTGGAGTGGCGTGATGTATTGTTCCTTACAGAACACACTGTGTTAAGGTATAAGAAGCTTAAGGAGTAATAAAGTAGGGTATGATAACTACCGGAGGTAACTGTTATTTACTTTTATTAATTTGTTGCATGTGCATATGCATGTGTTTTTAATTGTAAGTTGTCAGCTGCTGTTTTGCCTTTGTTAAATTAGGACTGTAATAATTGTTGCTGGTACACCCCAGCTGTTGTGCCTCCAGGTGGCACTCCCCTAGTTCATTATGCTTGTATTTTAGATATAACCAACTGACATATTGTGTTTTATTTAACTTGTTGTTTTGTTCTTTACAGTGGTTCTAGTGGTCGGCTTGTGGTAGAGGCTAGGCACGCTAGTGTGGGTTCCTTCACTGATTGTAGTGTTAATAGCACTGGGGACACGATTTGCAGTGAATTGGTTTGCAGTGACTATCGATTGCAGTGGGCACATGTGGTGGATAAGTTGGCGCATCCCTGGAGCACCCTCTTAGTTAGATTGCCTCCCCACAGCTGGCCCTGGCCCACTGTCTTTTTGTTTATTTCAATAATCAGTAATAACTGGGAGTGTGTTTTGTTATAAATAAAATAAGTTACTTGTTTGTCGAATCTGTAATAAATTTCTATATTCCCTTGTAATTTGATTATTTATTTGTATTATTGACCATCCTCTTTTCAGGCACTTCCAGTTACTGATTATCAACAAATAAGTTATTATTTTGGAACCACGTCTCTGTCTTACTTTAATAAACCTGTGTAGTCTCTGTATAAAGGGTTAGTCAAAGCAGAAATAGAGCATTTCCTGGGGTGGAAGTCCCCAGGTGGCGTTGTTGGACAGTTAGATTCTGGTGGTGATTCCTCTTTTAGTGCCACCACCAGCCTGGCCACACATAGACATATAATAGACAGAACTCAGATTTTACAAACTGAGTTCTGTCAGTTAAGAAGGAAAAATACCACTTAATTAATGATAAAAGCAGAGTTAATTAATTATTGTTAAAATCAATAAAAATATAGGGAGCCAAGCTGGAGTCAGTTCGTCTGCAGTTACCCCCTGTAGTCAATCATTTTAGCCCTTAAAACTCATCTTTGATCATCAAAATTACATATTTAAAAGTTTTATTCCTTGAAAAAAAATCTTCATGGATGTAACTCTACACCCTTGTTGCCTCATTTAGTATACACGGTTCTATGAATATGTAAATTATCCCCCCCCTCCACTCACTCACACCAGCTCAGAGATCCACTCGTTGATGATCACTCGTTGATCTGATTGGTTTCAAGGTAGTTTGTGACATCAAAAACACCAGCGATTTCAAACCGCGTTTTTCGAGACTGTCTTTGGTTCACTGCAGTTTTAAGGAGGACATACTCAGCAGTGGTGTTGACTTGTGAATTTACACATGGTTTGTCTTAAAGCATATTAAAAACATAATGTAGACATATAAACAACATTAAAAGAACATTTCTTAGGACAACTATGTGTAAAATAGTTGTTGGTTTTCATCAATTAACAACTTATCTTTGATAATACCAGAAGAAAACTCCATAACACTAATGCTATTCTCAAAAATATGTTCGCTTTTCTCAATCTTAAGTAAAAATTGTTTAAATCAATGGCTTTCTGTAAGTCATCATCAAGAGTAGATACAAAAGTTCCTTGAGGGCTGCATATTAGTTATAGATTTCATAGAATCCCAAAGCTGTTTAGGATTAGGCATGCCGAGCTGACCAACACAAAGCTATTTGATTTGAAAGGGACTTCTGTTGAGCTGTAGAAACTTCTGATTATGCTGTATATCGCTATGCTATTGACAACGGATTTCTTGTTTTTTTGCCCACACAATTTCTAGTCCTTAATGCGACCACAGTAATTTGGCTACATTTTAAAACACGCAGCAGTTTCATAATTCACTTTTGAGACACAGTATCCCAGCTAACAATAATATGTTCAAAGAACATTTTTCTAATCTTTCCGTTTAGTTATTAAAATTGTATTTCTGAATGTTCTGGGGTTTTTTTAACATTCAAAAACCTATCATTAATTACTCACTCTCATGTCATTTCAAACCTGTAAGACTTTCGTTCATCTTCGGAACACAAATGAAGATATTTTTAATAAAATCTGACAAGCTTTCTGTCCCTCCATTGACAGCTACGCAACTACCACTTTGACGCTTCAAAAAGTTCATAAAGAGATCGTAAAACTAATTAATATGAATCGAGTGGTTTAGTCCAAATTCTCTGAAGAGACAATTAAGATCGCTTTATATGATGACCAGATTGAATTTAGGCTTTTATTCACATATAAACATTCATAAACTCACACATCATTTGTGGTAAACGGAACCTCAAGCATGTTTGCTTGACGTGAGAGAACCAATGAGGTCTTGTTATTACACACAGTCTATGGTCACACAACACATTTGAGCTTCAGCAAGAACCAATAAGGTTCATTCTTGTGTTACGCAGCATGTTTGAGCTTCTGCAAGAACCAATGTTCATTCTTGTGTTACGCAGCATTTTTGAGCTTCTGCAAGAGCCAATGAGGTTCATTCTCGTGTTACACAACATGTTTGAGCTTCAGCAAGAACCAGTAAGGTTCATTCTTGTGTCACGCAGCACGTTTGAGCTTCTGTAAGAACCAATGAGGTTCATTCTCGTGTTACATGTTTGTGCTTTCACAAGAAGTTTGTTCTCACGCATCAAGCAGGTTCAGTTGAGCTTGTTCTCAAAACTACCGGAAACAACAACAAAAAATTTAAATAGATGAAAGTCCAACTAAATGTTTCAGAGAAATGTAATACACAATGTATAATTAATGTTGTTGAGCTAATGTTGAGAAAGCTATGTAAGAGCTTTTGAAAGAACATTCTTTTACTGTTAATGAATAATGTTTGTTCATAACTTTGAGAACCTTACCTGAATGTTAGTCAAAGTTCTGAGAACTTTTCCTTATAGCTGGCATGACCATGTCATTAGGGTTAGGGTTAAGGGTTAGGGTGGTGCGATGAGCCTATTGCAATTGCTCCATTTATTTATGTTGCTTGTAGAACTAAAATAAAATTAATCAACAAAATGAAGATTATAGCCTTTTTAGTTTATATTTTAATTGGTTACAGTTTAATACTGAGAGGTGTAAATTTGCAATGTTGCTATAATCCAGCTTGTTTATATTTTGTATATTTTATACTATAATGTTCATTAATGTGTATGGCCCCTATCAGGTAAACAAATAAAGTACAGTAAAGGTGAATGATTGAGGAATATCAATACAGCGCTGCCTTTCAAACAGCCTACTGTAGTAGAAGTAGTTGCATAATTTTCTGTACAAAAAAAAATGTTGCCTTTGCCCCGCGTGTGATTGGTTTGTTTTCTTTTCTATTTCCCTTCCCTCTCGGTTTTCAGACAGTCCGATATTTTGACTGATCGGGAAATTAGGAAAATAAGCAACGGCACTCGTCTCTAGAGAGAACGTATGATATGTTTTTTTTTTTTTTTCCAGTCAGCGTGTGCTTCTCAGGACATCTGTAACCAGGAAGTAAACGTCTCTGTCGGTCCTAGATCAGTTGTGTATGCTATGTGCTTTAAAATCAGGACTGTAGCTCAGTAACGTAAATGTGAAACAAACCTACCGTGACTTGGTTCATGTCAGAGCACCGTCTGCATGGTCATGTTGAGGCATTACGTTATATGACATGGTAAGTGCCTTTGTTTTTATTTACAAAAGTAAAGTGGATCGAGAGACTCGACAACTGTCTGTTGAACCTGCGGTACAAATAAATGGTGCCGCTTGTAAACTATGGGAAATAATTTCAACACGGTGTGTGTTTGAGGGGATTTTACATAGGCTAAGTTACTGTTGAGGCGTCGTCTGAAGGTTATATGATAGACAACTCGCGCGCTTTACAAACTTCTGTCAATATAACATGTTTTAAACAGTCATTCAGCAGCTGAATATAATCAACGCGATTTATACATTACAGAGGCTGTGCAATCTGTGCAGATCAGTCAGCTAGTCGTCTGAGGTTCATTAACTTTAACCCAGTGCCCCTTCACTGGCTTATTTGATCTTTTTTGAGTCGGTATTAGGCTACTCTATTATCACAATAATTTTTCGAGTTTAAGTCGCAGCAGTTGATTCAGACACAAGTTGTTCAGTGCTTAATAGTGGATTATAATGTGCGGTATAATAAAATGCAATGGTATCAAAGTCATTTAGACAGAAGCTCTAAAGCTTTGTTGATATATTGATGTGTGTGTCATATTGTGTAATATTGCATACATCACTTAAATAAAGCTATTAGAAAATAACATAGGGCTACATTAAATTAAAATCCTGTATAAAACGGAAAGGGTTTATTTTGCGGTAGTGACAGGCTGACTACATTATCCTGCTTATTGGATATAGGCTACTTACCAAACTATTTGCACATGAAAGGAAGTTAAAATAACTTTACTTCCATAACTATATTATTTTACAGCTTCTGCTAAGAAAAAAAGCCCATTACATTATAGCAATCAGCATATAAAGCTGTGATGAAAGTAGGGTATTGTATTATTATTATTCTGTTACCCTGTTATTCTATTTAAAAGGGATAGTTCACCCATTTACTCACAATTTACTCACCCTAATGTCTTTCCAAAACGTTGAGTATCTTCTGTGGAACATAAGATAAAAAAAAAATTGTCCCTACAAAGGAAGTCAGTCGGCTCTATGGTAGTTGTTGTTCTCACCTTCTTCAAAATATCTTACTTTGTTTTCCACTGAAGAAAGTAAGCCATACAGGTTTGCAACAACGTGGGTGAGTAAATTATGACAGCATTTTCATTTTGGCGTGATCTATCCAATTAAGTTCTCATTCAGCTCTTTGTGTCTCTTCTGGTTCCTTAATCTTGCATAGCTACACTGGAAAAACAGGAAAACAAATATTGTCCAATTTACTCAATCATATTATTTGCGATCTACACTAACAAAATTGTGTTTCTCTTCTAAACTTGATTTATTAGCTTTCGATTAATGTAATTCTCTAAAATTTAGGATATAATCTAGATTAAATTATTTAGGGTTAATGTGAATTATGTGAACAAATTATGTTTGTTAAACTTAATTGATTCATGTGGAACCGATGTACATGATTAAATCATGTAGCCTAATCCAGCACACGTTCAGTGAATGTTCTCTTGCTTTAAACTCTAAACTAGAAGCTTATGAAATAATGTTATGTTGATCATAAATGAATGCTGAAGTCTTCCAAGGCCATACTGTAGGAAACAGTTTTGAGAAGCAAGGTGATTGTAGGCCTATTTGCTCACATAAATATTAAAAGAAAGATGAATGGTGGACTGATACAAGACACGAAAGTAGCACCACTATGTTCAGTTATGGAGTAACTTACGAGTCAGGCTCAATTAGTTCACAAAAAATGATTCCAAAAGAAACCAGAGCTTTAAGCATTGTGTCACCAAAAACACCCAGAAAGCCAGACTGAAAAGAATGTGTGCATATCCTCAGATTTATGTTCTGAGATTAGGCTATATTATACCAGCTCAATATTAATTCAAACTAAAACAGAACTTGTGAGATTGTAATGAACTAACTCTTCGCCTGAACTTTGTGTTTTAGAATAGAATGGTTGGGATCGATAACTTCTTATTTTCAGCAAAAACATATGTGTGCTTTTGTTTTATTTTCCTTAATAAGAATAAATCTATTAGATATTGGCTAGATGGCTTTTTGACCCAGCTTTTGCTGTGTGAACTTCCTGTGCTGTACAATGATGAAGCATAATGCATTTTACATGCAGCACAATTCTGATTGAAGGCAACAACTTTGTATTTCATTCTTTATTTAATTAAAGGAAATAATTAGGCTATTAATTTTATTAGATTTTGTTGTTGTGGAAGAAGACCTTGTCCTGTAACGTAAGCTCACAAATGTAAGTGTTTGTGGTTATTCTCCATGATTTCTTGTGATACCAGCATCACAGCAGGTTTAGTTAATCAAACAAAGAAAAAATCCCGAAACCCAATATTTGTTAGAGTCTGTTTCAGTAAGTCTAAATTTCTGAGGAATGCTTTGTGTAGTTTGGCCTGTTTCAGACGTGTTGTCCTAGTTGCAGTTAGAACACGCTGTTCAAATGCAGCGCTCTATTATTTGGACATTCAGTAAAGTTGCTTTTCCCAAAGGGAAGTATGTTACTGTATTTGCCTTTCGAATACACTATTGTTAAACTATGTATAACCTTTAGATTGTACTTAAAGGCATAGTTCTCCCAAAAATGTTGTCACCTTTTATTCACCCTCAAGTTGTTCCAAACCTGTATGAGTTTCTTCCTTTTGCTGAACACAAACAAATATTAATGAATATATTTTGAATTTATAAAAATATATTTTGAAGATTGTTAGTGATCAAACTGTTGACAGTAGCCATTGACTTCCATGGTAGGAAAAAAAAAAAATATGGAAGTCGAAGTATCTCTTTAATTGAATATGCAAATAATTGTTATGGCCCTTAAATTTGTACAATTTTCTTTGGGAGATTAAATCCTTTAAGAGGTTAAAGTCTTCTCAGCACATTAATAATGATTTATCAAGTGAAGAAGATATAATTGAAAAGATATTTATAATCATAGTTTTTCTCGCTCGTTGTGACAACTAACCTCTGCCACTCCCAAACCATACCAAAGACTAGAATTGTTTTGAATGGGGAAAGTGCAACACTCAATATGGCGGAATAAGTCCCGCCTTCTAAATAAGAGCCAATCACCAATTGGTAAAGTCATCGCAGCTGCCGTTAGAAGCTCCGGAGTCAGTCAGACGCACGCTTCCACTGCTCATGGGCAGTAGCTTTATCCAGCCTTTTCTGTCATGATTTGAGCGGTTAGAAACTAAATTTATGAGACAGTTGTTGTCAGATTCCATTGGTTATTTCAAATATGAAATTTAGACTTTTAGGGAAATTTGATGTTTCCCCTTTCAAAAAGATAAGAGCTGCACTTGCATGTCCGAGAGGCGTTTCCAAGATGGCCGCCGAGTAAAGTGTCTTGTCTTAAAGGGACTTTGACCTCTCTCTCTCTCTCTCTCTCTCTCTCTCTCTCTCTCTCTCTCTCTCTCTCTCTCTCTCTCTCTCTCTCTCTCTCTCTCTCTCTCTCTCTCTCTCTCCCTCTCCCTCTCTCTCTCTCTCTCTCTCTCTCTCTCCCTCTCCCTCTCTCTCTCTCTTCCTGTCTCTCTCACCCTCCCCAACTAAAGAATGTCAATAATAGGTTTGAAAACTGGTTATATAACACTTATTTTTGAACTTCCTGGTCATTTCAAATGCAGTGTAGCACTTCAATAAGTGAATGAGTGCACAGTAGAGACAATACCCTGTGAATAATGAACACTTAAATATGCTCTGACTGCCTATGGTTGAAATTATACACAATGAAGAACATTTAAGTCCGTTAAGTGTGCTTGTAATTTCACATCACATTAAAGAACTCTGTGATGTTTGTCAGTGTGAACAAAGGCTATGCTAACATCACAGCTGATTCTGTCTCAATTCCCTCACTCACATGTGATACAGATTGATGTGACATCATGGCCATGTGAAGAAGACCAATAATATCATCGAATATGAGATATGATAGATAGATGGATGATAGATAGATAGATAGATAGATAGATAGATAGATAGATAGATAGATTCTGAACAGGGAAATATGTTATTTAAATTCTGCAAATATTTTAGTTAAACTCTACTTTGTAATGCAACTTTTCTTAGTCCAAGCTAATTTGTAATTAAATGGAAAACGTAAAATTAAATGAAAAAAAAAAAACATTAAATAGTGGTCTCTGACTTATGTGTGCAATTATGTTGATTTGACAAATATGCATGTGCATGCGTGTATCGCAGCGCTGTTTAATACGCACCTGTTCTGAACTTGCGTTAAGCCTAAAGTATATTTTGGTTTTTACACGTAGGCTACGCTCAGCATATGCGTACATGAAACGCGCAGCCTTTCAAAGTATACTCTATTTGATAATGGGTGCGAACATAGTCGGTTAACACATGAGCATTAGAAAGTTTTATCTTTGTCCAGTGTCTCCACTATTTCTCTCCAGAAGCTATGGCCGATGACAATATCTTTGTACACACAAGCGTGTCAACACAGGCATCTGTTGTTGTTGAGGTCTCCGGTAGTTTGTTGTTGTTCCGTCTCTTCATTTTCTTTTTTCGACTGTGAAACATCCGCCCGAGTCAGTTGTTGCCACCTTGTGGACAAATTAATTAGTGCAAAAACAATTCAACGTGCATGTGCGACCTGCACGTAATCCGTATGCCCTCAGGCCAGATGAAGATGTTTGGAGGGCCGGATTTGGCTGCCATTGAACACGGATTAAAGTTCTCCGTCGCCATGAAGGATTTCCGTTAATTGCAGCGAGTCTACGATGGATTTCTGTCAATTGCAGGGTTTCCCGCCTGTCCTTATGTCTTAAATTCACTTTTCATAATTTTAAGGCCGTAAATATGCTTACATTTCTCATGGTGTAATACATTTCTTAATTTCAGTCTGAATAGGTCTTAATTATATCATTAATTATAATATCCATTATATAATCCATTATCCATTTATTAATTATAATATCCAGAAGCCATATCACCCTGTAGCCCAAGACTGGTTGCCCACTGAAGCTAAGCTGGGCTGAGCCTGGTCAGTACCTGGATGGGAGACCTCCTGGGAAAACCAGGTTGCTGCTGGAAGTGAGGCCATCAGGGGGCGCTCACCCTGTGGTCTGTGTGGGTCCTAACGCCCCAGTAGAGTGATGGGGACACTATACTGTCAAAGAGCACCGTCCTTCGGATGAGACGTTAAACCGAGGTCCTGACACTGTGGTCATTAACATCCCAGGATGTCCTTCGAAAGAGTAGGGGTGTAACCCCGGCATCCTGGCCAAATTTGCCCATTGGCCTCTGTCCATCATGGCCTCCTAATCATCCCCATATACACTGATTGGCTTCATCACTGTCTCCTCTCCACCAGTAAGCTGGTGTGTGGTGGGCGTTCTGGCGCAATATGGCTGCCGTCGCATCATCCAGGTGGATGCTGCACATTGGTGGTGGTTGAGGAAACCCCCCCCCCCCCCTTCTAAGTAAAGCGCTTTGAGTGCAGAGAAAAGCGCTATGTAAATGTAATGAATTATTATTATTAAAAACAGACGGCAGCAGTTTATGAGGCTGCTGTCCCTTTAAGAATGAATCCATGGATCTAATACTCTATTACACATCCGATTTTCTCCTAATGTTTATATTCTGTAGAACATAACAGACTGTGTTTATGTGAATACTCAACACAATGTGCATTTTACAGAATTGTGTGTGTATTTGACCATTCAAGTGCAATAAGCTGTGAAAGAGAACCTAATTCGGAATCGTATGTGATTCTCAATGTCTCACATTAATCTCAATGTTATTAATAACACTAATGTGTCTATAACTTTAAGTACTGCTAAGTTAGAAGTTTAAACGCTTAAGAAAATCGATTTTTTTTTACATTTGTGAATCGATACAAATCGGCAGAAGAGTGAATAGCGATTCATATAGGAATTGATTTTTCCCCCACCCTTAAAAATAAAGCAGTTTAATATTAATATTGAATATGAAAAAAAAAGATTTAAAAAATCATTAAATGTTTAAACGTTAGGTGAATTTTTACTCTTTTTTTTTTTTTTTTTTTTTTTTTTTTTTTTTTTTTTTTACCCCAATCACTATAAATTAGCTAATAATAACATGAAGAACATAAAAAAAAAATTAAAAAAAAAGACTGTTACACATTACCTTTGGGATTTGGAGAAGAATTGTTGATTTTTTTCCAAAAAATTATTTTCTGAATGCAAACAATCCAGAGGGTAGTGGGTGACGATGTTGTTAATCACAAAGGAAAGTGAATGGTGAAAGGGAGGTGTTGGTAATGTGGGGATTGAGTAGATAAGAAGGGTAATTGGAGCTGTGGGGGAGGAATAAAAACCTCTGCTCATATTGTATAAAGGCACAGGAAAACACTCTCAGAGAAAAGGCACATTACTTAAACAACAGGTTAGTGCTCTCTGGACCCAGAGAATGAACTCATGCTGACCTTACAGAGCTCAGCTGCATGAATTGTTAGAATAAAAGTCCCCTGTAGTTAAAATCAAGCATTTAATGTTGTTTATATGTCTATGTGGTGTTTTTAATATGCTTTGAGACAAACCATGTACAAATACAAATAACCATGTAGCGCATTAATAAGTCAACACAATTGCTGAGTATTTCCTCCTTAAAACTGCAGGGAACCAAAATGCGGTTTAAAATCGCTGGTGTTTCTGACTTCACAAACCACCTTGTAACCAATCAGGTCAACGTGATCGTCAACCTGAGTGGATCTCTGAGCTGGCGTGAGTGAGTGGAGGCGGGGCTAATTTGTATATTCATAGAACCGCTTGTACTAATTGAAGCAATGGTGTAGGCATGAGGATTTTTTTTTTTTTCAAGGAAAAAAAAACTTTAAATATGTAATTTTGGTAATCAAAGATGAGTTTCAAGGGAGACAATTATTGACTACAGGGGACTTTAAGGTTTTAGGATCACGTCCTTTAACACTCATCTGCACCAGTCTCAGTAAAATAGGTCACTAATCTGTAGTGGGCTTCCTTTGGTCATTTGTGCACTTGGAAACTGAAAATAAAACATGAGGTGCTTTAGTCAAGGCCAAAAGAATGACAGTAAATGTTAAGCTATGATATCAGTTAACAGTGGTTCCCAAACTTTTTGAAAGCATGGCACCACTTTTTTGAGAAATATAGGGAAATATATACTATATAAATATACTTGAGAAATATAAGAATATAAAAAAATATATATTTAAATTTTGTGTCTTTTAACCACTTTTTACACTCAGTTAGCTGAGCAGTGTGTGGGACATGCCAAAGTCACATACATCCAATCAAATAAAATGGTATAAAATGAGAATCACATTTCAAGAGATTTATCATTGTACTTCTATGTGTGTAAATGTTTGTTGATTTATCATAAAACCTCATAATTTCATAATTTTGCATTGTTCATGATGACTGAGTGATTTTGATGAGGACACCAAAGACACTTTATAGTGATTTTGACCCATATATAAAATTAAATCTAGATGAGCAAACAACATATGAGGCATAAACTGCAGCATGAATTTATTATGAATGCATCACAACAGACATAGGCCCAAATGACACGTGACGCGCGATAAAAGGTATCTTTTCCATGTTAATCAGAGTTTTTGTCCTAACCAGCCGTGACGCAGACACATGACGATTCTATTTTAGAAACCGTTTCTATTTTTCTGCGATGTCGCGGCTGGAACAACAAACACAAAGTGTGACAATGATAATCTCATAATATAATAAAACATATATATTATATGGTAGGATAGTTATTTTAGGCTGTTTAAGTTGGAAAAAAGATGAGATTCTGCAGCACCCCTAGCCAGTTGTCACCGGCACCCACTTTAGGAACTACTGAGTTTGATAATAGTTAAGGATTACTAACAATAGTTTCAGTTTTACAGATGACTGCTTAGCACAGCTAACAAAAACATGTTTCAAGAACGTTTTTCAAACATTCTTAAGTTATGAAAATGTGTTTTTAGCTGAAAGTTCAAAACGTCCCGTTTTTGTTTTAAATGGTTTTTTATCTTGAAAGTGGATGGTCACCAGGCTGTCAAGATCCCTAAATTGAAATGAAATGAAAAATAGCCTATAAATTGTGTGCTATATTTCAAGTCCATATGAAATCTTTGTGTGATGAGCAAACTGAAATTAAAGTTATCCACTTTCTTTTTTAGGTAACCACTCTCAAATCTCTATTTGAGTGAACTGTCCCTTTAAAATTGTGTTGGTAGATGGGAATTTATTTCGCAGTCGATCAGCCTATAGAGAGTTGACAGATTTTTCCTTCCAACTAATCAATTTAACTAAACCTTCTCTGTTGTTCTTTTACACATAGCATTTTACTATTGTAGTATACAATCGATATTTGGTGTGGCTGCAGTTCTGTTATTGTTTTCTCCCTTGGATTATTTGATTCTGTTTGCCTAATTATGATATTGCCTAAATTGCAGTCGAAACGTTTAAGGGTCGGTAACATTTTTAAAATGTAATACAATTTAAAATAACAGTTTTCTATTTGAATATATTTTAAAATGTAATTTATTCCAGTGATGCAAAGCTGAATTTTCAGCATCATTACTCCAGTCTTCAGTGTCACACGATCCTTCAGAAATCATTCTAATATAATGATTTGCTGCTCGAGAAACCATTTATTTGCAATAGAAATCCTTTGTAACATTATAAATGTCGTTAATATTATTATTTTTATTATTAATGATAATAATAAAGACATTTATAATGTTACAAATGATTTCTGTTATGATATTCTATTATATTCTAATTTGGAATTTGCTTGGGAAAACGCTTCTGCTAAATTAATAAATGTAAATGTTAATTCATTACACTAAAGTCTTTGATTTGACATTTTAAAGGAAATAATTATTTTTCAAATTAAATTAAAACGACTAAATAAATAATTTGTAATTGGCTATTTTATTCAATATGATAATAATGAGATGAAGAAAAATAAATAACAGTGCATTTTGTTATTGGACAATTCTGTTCACTTTTTGTCATCTTTTTCATCTGTAATGAGTTATGAACCTTCACCAAACCTGTAACTATGTGGCAGGAATGAAGCAGAGAGAGAATCCAAATGCAAGTACTTTATTAACTAAACAAACAGGTTAACCAGGGTAAACGACAAACAAAGAAACTCAGACCAGGAACATGGAACACCGCTACAAGCAACTACGACCGACAAACAACAACTGAAGAACAGAGGTATAAATACACAGGGAAACAAGATAACAAGGGGGCGTGGTTAAACTGAAACACCTGGCAAGACTAATCAACATAACAGCTGAACATGGGACAAGACACATGGCAGGATCACATGACGGACAGGGAATCACATGACAGACAAGAACAAGGAACAAGACACAAAACTCACACCGTGACAAAACCCTGAATAATCATACAGACTATATGCTGCTGCACGTCAGGATCATGGCTTATATGATATGGTCAGGATATGGCTGTTTTACGTTTTAAAGTCACAGCCGTGAGCCTACTCGCAACTAACTGTGGAATGGTTATGTGAGGATCGATACATGTTTTAGTCACTGTGACTTTATCATTTGAATGTTAGAACAGGTGGTTCTGGGAAGACCTTGGGAAGGTTGCTTAGATTTTGTTATTTGTGTGAAGTGTGGATGTGATATTTGTGAGTTTAAAACACTTTTGTAATGTTCATTGTCTTGTCTTAATAGAAATTAAAGAAGGCATTTATGTACAGGTGGATCATAAAAGGAATGAATCCGTGTCAGACCATTTAACAATTTTATCTCTTTCTTAACCGAAATGAAAAGAGTTAATATATATATAATAGGCAAATGCAATTCAGAATATTAACATTCTGTACTGAGGCAGTGAAAATATAATTGTCTGGATATTGTTTGCTGGAGGCAGATTCTGAGGTTGTGCAAATATTATGAGGATGTGCAATATGGTTAAGATTAAAGCAGGAGCTGGTATTAACAGTAGTGCAGTACAGTGATTGTGGTCGTAATACTGTTGGGTTTAATGGTATTTGTACACCATAACCATCACCATATTACTTCTTCGGAGTCATTTGAAATGAATAGGCCTATGTAGCTAGTAGTTTATTAAATGTTGCCTATTTGTGGATGTTCGGCAGTTTTTGGTTTTCAGGTCAAGTCATCTTCATTTATATAGCGCTTTTAACAATGTAGATTGTTTCTAAGCAGCTTTACAGAGATAAACATAATTTAGGGTAACAGATTGTTTTGGCTTTATAGCGGCTCTTGAATAATGTTATTTTCCAGCTAAAGTTAGTTTTGATTGATTTACTTCCGTCGAAATGATCATTTGTTATTAAATTAGGGGCCGCTAAGACAACACCGTTCTCTCTAAACAGACTTTAAACACGAACCTGTGATAAACGCTGATGGCGTTCACATGCGCATTGATTGACAAGAATTGATTCTATAGTTATGTGCGTTTGAATATATGTGCACAGGTTTGTAATTCCAAACCATGCCTAAACAAACTACTTGTCTTGCCTATAAATTTGATACAGAATTTTATTTTATTTTATCACTTCTGGTTAGGTACGCAAACCGAAATTCTGTAGAGTGGTAAAGGGATCCTCCACAGGGAGAGTAGTTGGCATTTCAGCACTGCATTGTCATCGGGTCCAGACAAAGGTCCTAGTCAGATCTGGATCCGGTAGGCTGCGGGAAAACCTTGGGATTTAAACAAAGACACTAAAATTAGCATAGATGCCATTCTTCTTATGATGTAACGAGTACATCAGGATTAATGGGAAGTGTTCCCAGTTCCGGCTGACCTACTCTATGCAGCCTAACATTTAATTATAGAAGTAAATTATGTATTATGTGAACGCTAAGTCAAAGAGATGTGTTTTTAATCTAGCTTTGAACTGACAGAGTGTGTCTGCTTCCCGGACAATGTTAGGAAGATTGTTCCAAAGTTTTGGTGCTAAATAGGAAAAGGATCTACCGCCAGCAGTCGATTTTAATATTCTAGGTATTGTTAACTGGCCGGAATTTTGAGATCGCAATAGACGTGAAGGACTATAATGCGTTAAGAGCTCACTCAAGTACTGCGGAGCTAAACCATTTAGTGCTTTGTAAGTAATCAGCAATATTTAAAAATGTATGCAAAGTTTAATAGGAAGCCAATGCAGTGTTGACAGAACCGGGCTAATATGGTCATACTTCCTGGTTCTGGTAAGAACTCAAGCTCCTGCGTTTTGCTGTAATTTGTTTATTAAGCGTGCAGGGCAACCACCCAGTAGAGCATTACAATAATCTAGCCTCGAGGTCATGAACGCATGAACTAATTGTTCCGCATTTGTCAATGAGAGCATATGGCGTAATTTAGATATATTTTTAAGATGGAAAAATGTGGTTTTACAAATACTAGACACGTGACTTTCAAATGAAAGATTGGTATCAAAGAGCACACCCAGGTTCCTAACCGACGACGAAGACTTAACAGAGCAGCCATCAAGTGTTAGACAGTATTCTAGGTTATTACGTGTGGAAGTTTTTTTGTCCAATAATTAGAATCTCAGTTTTTTTCTGAATTTAGTTGTAGGAAATTACTAGTCATCCAATTTTTTATATCATCTATGCATTCCGTTAATTTTTTTTATTGGTAATTTTCGTCAGGGTGTGAAGAAATATACAGCTGAGTATCATTGGCATAATAGTGAAAGCTAATTCCATGTTTCCTAATGATATCTCCTAATGGTAGCATGTACAGAGTGAACAGCAACGGTCCTAGTACTGAGCCTTGTAGTACGCCATACTGAACTTGTGATCGATAAGACATCTCTTCATTTTCTGCTAGAAACTTCTAACGGTCTGATAAGTATGATTTAAACCTTGCTAGTACAATTCCACTAATGCCAACATAGTTTTCTAGTCTATTTAAAAGAATGTTGTGGTCAATGGTGTCAAATGCATCACTACGATCAAGTAACACTAATAGAGAGATACAACCACAATCGGATGATAAGAGCAAATCATTTGCAACTCTAATGAGAGCTGTCTCAGTGCTATGGTACGGTCTAAATCCTGACTGAAAATCCTTGCAGATATCATTTCTTTCAAGAAAGGAACACAGTTGTGAGGATACTGCTTGTTCTAATATCCAGAGCCGGTCCGAGCCTTTTGGGGGCCCTAAGCAGAATTTGATTTGGGGGCCCCAGACTACTACGCGAAGTCACCTGTGCTTGACGATTATTGACACAAATGTCACGCAATAATGATATATTATAAATTAATACAGTGAGGTTATGTATTATTACAAAAAATACTTAATAAAAAATAGATGCCTACTTAAAGTTTTAACTTTTACTTTATTGTTTTACTAACTCTTTGAAAATTCTTAAAACAAACTGTATCAAAACATAAAATAAATTATTTGCTAAAATAATCACAAAACTGAGAAATCAGAAACATAATAAGAGCAAGGGTTCAACAATGACAATTATTGTTGAAAACTGTAAAAAATATTATTATTTCTCAACTGTCTCAATACAGTGAAACTGTCCTCAAAATCTTTATTATTATTATTATTGTAACAGACTTTGTTGGATTGTACATGACAGAATCCAACTAAGTCTGTTACTATAATACCGGTAATGATGTACTGGCGCTCGTTGTATGTGTGTATGCAATGTATTTTTCCCCTAAAGATAGGAATGGGTCGTTCGCACTTGGTACTGGAGTGTCGCGGGTTTTTGGAGTTAGTGATCTGATGTGTGGTATAATAAAGTGGAGAAGAGTTCAAACTGCTATGTTTATTATTTATTCAAACTGCTCTTACACCTAGAAGGTCAAGTTCTCCTGCGTCTATTTTCTCCAACTTTAACCGATACCTTGAATATACGCAGTTGCGCATGAATTGTCTATGCACGTGCGAGGTGTCTAGATTATGCGCATGATTTAAACGCTGGCAGACACAGCAGCAGTTGTAGGCAGGTATATTGATCATGAAATCAGAATTTTCTTGTCTTGAATTATTCATTCATTCAGTAATATTCATTCATTCATTTATGTCACTTGTTTAAGTCATCTAAAAAAAACACCTGGTGGCCACGGGGCCCCAAGCAGCCGCTTAGTTTGCTTATGCCTCGGGCCGGCCCTGCTAATATCTTTGACAGAAAAGGCAGATTTGAGATCGGCCTGTAATTGACTAATTCTGTAGGATCATGTTGTGTTTTTTTAACAAGCGGTTTAATTATAGCCAGCTTAAAGGTTTTTGTTACGTATCCTAGAGACAAAGATGAATTAATGATATTTAGAAGAGGATCTGTGACATCTGGACGCATCTCTTTCAGTAGCTCAGCCGGTATAGGGTCTAACATACAAGTTATTGATTTAGATGAATTAACGAATTTGCAAAATTCTTCTTCTCCTATAGCAACAAATGAATCATTTTTTTCCTCAGGGAGACTAAAATGCACTCCCTGATGCGATGCTGTAGTAGACAGTTGCTTAGTTATAATTTTCTCCCTGATATTATTGATCTTATAAGTGAAGAAGTTCATAAAGTCATTACTGCTGTTTTGCTTGGAAACTTCTGTGCTTGACGCTTTCTTTTTCGTTAGTTTAGCCACTGTTTCAAATAAATACCTAGGATTATGTTTATTTTCTTCTAATAGGGTTGATAAATAAGAAGATCTAGCAGCTTTAAGGCCTCTCTGTATGCAATCGAGCTCTCCTTCAATGAAAACCGAAATACCTCTAGTTTTGTTTTCTTCCAGTTGCACTCCATTTTTCTCGCTGCTCTCTTAAGGGCCTGAGTGTGCTCGTTGTACCACAGCGTTGGACTATTTTCTTTAATCTTCTTTAAGTGCAACGGAGCAACTGTGTCTAAAGTGCTGGAAAAGTTTCTGTTGCAATATCAAGGTCTTCTAAGCTGTCTGGGATACTGAGATGATGAAACTGATTAGGAAGATTATTGATAAAGCAATCTTTAGTGGCAGAAGTTATAGATCTAACATATTTATAACACGGAGTCGGCTTTGCAGCCTTGGCTAAATGTAATTTATATGAGGCTAGATAATGATCTGAGATGTTATCGCTCTGCCGCAGAATTTCAACGGCATCAACATCTATTCCATGTGATAATATCAGCTCTTGAGTATGATTACGACAATGAGTGGGTCCTGACACGTTGTCTAACTCCAATTGAGTTTACAATGTCTTTAAAAGCCAATCCCAATGCATCTATGTGTATATTAAAATCACCAACAATTAGTTCTTTATCTGCAGCCAATACTAATTCTGATAGAAAGTCCGCAAATTCTTTGATAAAATCTTTATGGTGCCCAGGTGGCCTGTATACAGTAAAAAAAAATACAAAGCTGGTGTGCACATCCCATACACCCAAATTGAGCTCAGGTGCAGGACAACTAAGTGATATAAAAAAAAAATATAGAAGTGTGAAGTCATCATGCCTGATGAAGACCTGAGGGTCGAAACGTTGCTTTTAATAAATTCTTTTGGAGCAGTATTTTTCAGTGTGCAGACTTCACATTTCTTTATTTTGGCCTGTATACAGTAGCCAGCAGAATTCTCAAACGAGGCTTAGACGGAGCTTACAACCTTGAAGCAAACAAAAGTCAGACAGGAGCAATCGATGTCCCGATGCAGGGGCAATCGATGCAGGGACCTTCTGGGTTTTCAGTTTTTTTATGTACTATTCAATAATCTCTGCATGAATTCATAATATTTGTTGACATAACAAACATGTTGGTGGTAATGAGCCGTTTGTGTAATACAGTGACTTGTGCCTTGTGTTGCAGTGCTTACTTCAGATCAGGATGAGTAAAGAAATGGATGAGATTTCTCCCCTGGGCGACACGGGACATGGTGATGGGTCTGAGGGAGACACAGAGGAGGATGATGAGCCCAAAATTTGTCAAGTATGCGGTGACAAATCCACAGGCTACCACTTTAACGCCATGACCTGTGAGGGCTGCAAAGGCTTCTTCAGGTGAGTGTGCAAACATATTTCTCAGCTGCTGTAATTTTTGTAATTGAAAATAATTAACTCACCCTCATGTCGTTCCAAACCTGTATGACCCTCTTTCTTCTGTGGAAAACAAAAGGATATATTTAGCAAAACATCCGCACTGCTCTATTTTTATTTTATTTTTTACTGTAAGAGAGGCTATCAATATATTAGTCCCTATGAATTGTGTGCTGTATTTCAATCTTCTGAAGCCATGTGATTAGCAATGAGAGTTTGAGTTGTCATTCACTGTGCAACAATCCTACTCGGTTGAGTTAGATGAGTTAAAAATGGGGTCTGATAAAACTGTGAGGTTGGGAGTGTATAAAAAGATGAGATGAACAACAGTAATAAAGTGAATAAATGAAGTGTATTTACAATGTTCAAATGAAACTTAAAATAACACAATTAAACTAGAAAAAAATAGGCTGTTTTTCGATTCTTGAACAAATCGTTCTTTTGAGCCGGTTCTCAGTAACTGTACGAGCCGGTTCACTAATCGAATTGAATCAAACTTTAGTTCAATGTGACATTCCATATGTTGTACGGCCCGGTCATCCGGGCAGGACGTTGCTTCCACAGCGTATTCCTTTCCAACGAAAGAGAACGCTTTCCCAGTGGTCTTGTGGAACAGCAGTGACTTCCCTGGCCTAAGCCCTGTCCCATCTCCACCTTTTGTCTAGGCACTGGAAGGTGGCAGCATTAGTGGCGTTTTAATTGGGATCCCAATCAGTCAACTACGTCGAACGTGAGCGACTGAAAGGGAACATCTCGGTTATGTATGTAACCCTCGTTCCATGAAGGAGGAACGGAGACGTAGTCCCGTCGCCACTATTGCGTGACCACCGCTGACTCTGGGCTCCGCTCGGCTCCTTAGCGGAAAAACAACTAGTACGTGCATCTACTTCCGTATTTATACCCGTGCTGCGGAGCGTGTGATGCAATTATCGCATTGTGCATTGGCTTGTTTTTACAATACTCGAAGATGACAGGCTCCCAAAGCCTGATTCCAATCAATGAAAGTCAAATTGGTCCAGTGGTGTTTTGGACCCCATTGACTTTCATTGTATGGACAAAAACAAATTGTGTTGAAATGTTCTTCAATATATCTTCTGTGGACCACAGAAAGTGGGTCATGCAGGTTTGTAACGAAATGCCGGTGAGGAAATTATTTTCATTTTTGGATGAACTATTACTTTAACCAAAGCTTGCGAGGCAAAAATGCAACTGAAAGATATTTAAAATGAGGGGTCAAACAGTCCTTGTAGCATTCCTCAATTTATTCAATTTAATTGAAGCATTTGATAAATAGACATGGCAGCATGCAGTCTGTTCTGTGGCTAGAAAAAATAATTTGCCCTTTAATTAAGTTAATGTCTGACACTGGTAGACAGTCGTGCACGTATCTTGTGGCATCTTATTTATTCTACAGTCAGTGCATCAGTGCATGATTCACTTTGTGTTTGTGTGATCCTGTTGTAAGGCGTGCCATGAAGCGACCCACACAGCTCAACTGCCCGTTTCAGAAAGCCTGCGTCATCACCAAGAGCAACAGGAGACAGTGCCAGTCCTGCCGTCTCCAGAAATGCCTCTCAATCGGCATGAAGAGGGAGCGTAAGTTTAATTAAGTTCTACTTTTCATGTTCCCTAACTGATAGCTGCTCTCACACAGAGCATATGGTTCACACACCACTTTATCCATTTCATTGTCAAGCCATTTTAATATAAAATTGTGCGTTTACCAGCATTTAACGTGTTTAAATAGATTCTGCAGATGTACCTTATCACTTAACCCAGTCAGCCTTATTTCATGTTCTTGCATGTGTAATAGGGGTGTAACAATACCCTCATCTGACGATTCGATACATATCACGATACCGAACTCTATTATTATTATTGCGATACTCCAAGACACATGGCGGCAGTGGCTCAGTGGTTCATGTGGGTTGTCTACAAACCGGAAGGTTGGTGGTTCAATCCTCGGTTCCACCTGACCAAGTGTCAAGGTGTCCATGAGCAAGACATCTAACCCCCGCTGCTCCCGACGAGTTGGGTGGTGCCGTATGGCAGACACCGCCGTCGTTGTATGAATGGGTGAATGTGAGGCAATATGTAAAGCGCTTTGGTGGCCCAGTGGGTCTGTGAAAGCACTATATAAATGCAGTCCATTTACCATTTACATGATAAAAGGTTGTACTGTTGATTTAAACAAAAAATTTACTGTTGATTTAAAATGCTAAATTTGATATTATATCGTGGGTGTAAATGAATAGGCTTGGACTTGGTGCTAGTAACCCAATGCACAGAACAATGGTGACACCAGAATAAAAATATTCATAATTCTGAAGCTGAAAATACAGAATTATTTTAGACGAATAAGCTTGCAGTCTTTCACTGACTAGATCTATTTAAAATAATGTAGGCCACTGTTTACTGGTAACATCAGACATTTTGCATTATTAGGACCCAAAAATATTCCCCATTGCATAATTGTAGACTTGGAATTAAAGCCTCTTTTTGTTTCCCCGTTATTATTTGATTTACGGGACCAGACACCAGTTATCTTGCCAAGAAAGATTTTATTCTTATATGTCAGGAGAGAAACTTCAAGATGTTGTATTCATGCCAGGTCTATGCGTTTCCGTGTTTCTCTGAGGTAGTACAGTAAGATTGAGCTTTTATACATCACAGAGAGTCTTACAGCTTCCTTGTAAGGTAACAAAACATGTTGCTCTGAGCTTCTTAAAATTAGAACGTATGTCATACGTATACGTTATGTTTAGCATGTCACAATTCACTTCCATATTAAGAACTATCCTTGTTGTTTACATCTGTGATGCACTTACATCAGTCGAACATGTTACATTGTACACACCCCATAGCAAAATATAGCTTCCCCCTGTCTGACATATGATCCTCCCATGGATCCATGCTATCTATAGTTCCCTTATGCATTCAAACTCATGCTTTTGCAACTTCATAAGATGATACAACTGATTATGAATATTAATAAAGAATAATAATACAGATACATAATATTTAATAATAAAATAATATTAAAAGATGAAATTTTGAATCTTCATCTCCCTCCACTGGAACTACGGCCGTCAGTTCCACACCATCATTCCCAGGTGGCCAACCTATAGAAGTGATAGTGAGGAGAAGAAATAGCAGACCAAAAAATAGACAGAAAGAACAGAAGAATGGAAACAGAGAAACAAAACAAAGAACAAAACCCCAGCCCATGTTATGTCCCCGTATACTATGTGTATTTTAATATCTATGTGTATGTCTTTAAAATGAACCCCAATCATCTAAGAAAAGAAAAACTAATAAGTCTTCTGCCCGTGCCTGAACTCATTAATTAATTAACTCATTAATTAATTAAATCCTTCAGTTCCGAACCAAAACAAGAAATTAAAATAAACGTTGACGTTAAAGGATCCTATCCCTTGGGGTTGAAAATCAGTAAGCGGATGTTCATTGTTTGTGAGGTAGTGTTTTGCATAAAATCTCTTATTTCACGCTGTATGTCCCATTCTCAGTTCTATCCATTTGGTTAGAAATAATCAATTTGACAGGTTTGGTACTTTTCCTTCTAGTAACACATATAAGGACTTGGATTATTAGCATGAACACAAAAACTCCTACCATAGTCAAAACTATCCAATTGGACCATGATAAATTCCCTAGGATTCGTGGTAGTTTCCTCTCAGACATTAATTTAGCTACTCCACTTGCTACAATAACATGACCCATTGCTTGAATTCCCTCCTCTTGAGCTGCTTTTACACTCTTTTTAACTCTTCTAACCATTTCAAAGAGGTCATAATTCCGTTCTTCTACTAGATCATTATTCCACCATTGTGGCTCTAACTGCAACAGTTGCACATGTGGAACATGAATTCCACCCAAGTGAAGAGGATAGAGAATCTCAAGGCAAAATGGATCAGGAGGAATTGGACACAACTTTCCCCCGTATATCATATTTTCACTTATTCCATCATGTAATATACACCACTGTGCTTCTGACACCTGCCATGCACCTGTGGCTTGATCTAAAGGAACTACTTCCCAAACAGCAGAACCATTAAGAGATAGACTAAACATTGTAGAGCATGAGCAAATTACCCACTCATGTTCCTCAACACAACAGTCTGTGGTAGAAATCATCGGTGTATTGCCGTCAGCCCAATATCCATTCCTTCCTAATCTAATTACTGAATTTCCTTGTCTAGCACCCATTGATTGGAATTGCCTGACTGTCATAATATTGCGCTTCCCATATTGAGGCCATATCATAATCAAGGGTAACATTCCAGAACCTGACAACGAATTTTCATTAATAGCGATTTTAACTAATGGAATATGTTTAGCAGAAGTCAAATTAAGTTGATTACCGAAAATCACTAACAAAGATTCTGCTATCCGCTCAGGAACTTGTCCCATTCGAATAACTTGAATATCTTCTACCATTTGATCCTTTAAATTCTGAGCTAAAAATAAACACGCTGCACGATGTGTCTCAAAATTAGACGATTTTGTTAATGCATCTGCCAATTCCTTTGCAGCATCATTAAGATGCTGACCCGCTGCTATAATATGTAGAGAACCCTGAAGAGCCTCAGTGAGTCCTTTCCCAGTCATTGTTCCCACCCACTGAGTATACTCGCTTAGTTGATTCATTTGAGCAGTATTACTAATTGAATTGACAGAACCAAATACCCCCGCTATGTCTCCCCATATACTTCGAGTTTTACGATTTTTACTACTCAGAGGATTTTTAGAGGTATAATATTTAACTTCTTTGTCCAACCAACTTCTTATTTGTGTAAAATTACCACAATAAGACTGATCAAAAACTGTAAGAAGAGAGTTCAAGTTATAATTAATTCGCTGCCGCACCATATGGGCTTCATTTATCAAGGTTTTGGTTTCTTTTGCCAACAAAATACCATGAGCTGGTGCAATAGTTGTATTTGGGCATGTTTCAGCTTTGTTTGTCTTTTCCGCAGAAAGATAAAAACACCTTCCGATTTCCCCAGTTTCTAGTTCAGTCTCACAATATTCATTCTCATCTTCTGAATGCCATACTCGTACATAATTTCCCTTAAATCTTGTTGTTCTTGAGGAAGCATCCCTCAGAAACCCTTCACATGGCAACACTATGGGATAAATACACCCTTGGGTCAATGAATCCCATATTGTAAGCACGTGGGTACGGTTCAGAACAAAATTAATTTCCACATTAGTAGACGTTATGAGGTTTAACCCTATAACTTCACATTGTTCTTTTGAACAAATGTCTCGTCTTTGAGCACTACCAGTATACCCCCCGTCTTTTACCGGCCAAATTACTCTGCTTTTGTAACATTGGTGGTAAAAGTTACATCCTCCAAAGACGTCCTTACGATATTTAGCAAGGTCTTTATCATTGCGTGGCACCCAATCCCATAATCCCCATTTGGAAATAAAGGGTAGAGTAAAATGTTGGCCAGATTTCAGAGTTGCATTCCGAGTGATTCCTTGAACTCGAGGAGTCCATAAGGCTTGGCTTTCTTGATAAATGCCAAGTAAAATTAAAAATAAGCATACCATCGTCGTTGGGTATCGAGAATAACTTGCAACCATCTCTAATCAATGTCAATGGAACTGATTCCTGAAATGGAAGCAGAGAAATAATTAACATCACTTCTTTGTTCCCAATCTTTAAACCTAATGGATGAACATTGCTCAATCTCAGGCCATAAGCCATCATTATCATCTTGTTCATTCACTAAGCAAGGTTTAACTTGTGACCAATGATACCATCTATCTGTTCCTACACCCTTCCCTTTGAGACAAACACTTGTATCAGTAGTTAGGAGTATCTCATATGGTCCTTCCCATCTAGGCTCTAAACCTTTCCTAGCAATTCGTTTGATCATGACAAAACTACCTAACTCGGGAATGTGTGGAATGTCAGTAGTGGTGTGTTTTTCATCCCATTCCTGTTGAGCTTCTCGCACTTTCTTATTATTGTCTTTAGTAGCTTTGTCTAGCATTGCGAGATAACGGCGTAACTTTTCTTGGAACAAAGTAGAGTCTCCTCCTGTTCCCGCTGGTGGCGGAGCATCAGGAGGTAGAACCATTGCTCTTCCCGTCATTAGTTCAAAAGGGGTTAGTCCTGTAACTCGGTTTGGAGTTGCTCTCAAGTTCCACAGAATAGCAGGTAATAACTTATGCCAGCCTTGGCCAGTTTGCAGAATGGCTTTGGTAAGAGCGGTTTTCAAAGATCTATTCATTCGTTCAACCAGGCCTGAGCTTTCCGGCCTATAAGGAATGTGGAATTTCTGTTTAATTCCCATCAATTTCATTGGTTCCACTCCAGGCTTTCCTCCCTTGTACAGGTCGATGAGGGGGCTGGTGATGCTAGCAAAATCAGGTATATACTGACGACAATAGTTGAAAAGTCCCATCACCTTCCGCATTCCTGTAACTGTTAGAGGTTTTGGAAGTTGTCGTAATGCCTCTACACGCTCTGTTGTCATTCTCCTTCCCTCCACAGATATTTCTTGGCCCAAATAGATAACCTTGGATTTGGCCAGCTGTGCTTTATCGGGGTTAACTTTGAATCCCCCTTTCCTAAGGGCTTGTAGGACAACATTCAGAGCAAATACATGGCTGTTTTCATCTGGGCTTGCAATTAACAAGTCATCAACATATTGGAGGCAGACACTTCCTGATTTCTCAATTTCAGCTTTTTGCTCCGTTAAGAACTTGTCCAAAGCTCTATGAAATACAACAGGAGAAAGATTAAGACCTTGTGGGAGTCTGTTCCAAACATACTGTTTTGCGCCCACTGTGAAGGCTAATTTCTCTTGAGATCTTTTGTCTATAGGTATAGACCAGAAAGCCGACAGTACATCCAGTACCGTAAAAATTTTAGCATTTCCTGGAATGTCATTCAGAATGGTGGCAGGATTGGCCACAATAGGATGCGGTTTTGGTGTTACACTGTTAAGTCTTGTGTAATCAATGGTTAGTCTCCATGAGTTATCAGATTTCTTGACAGGCCAGACAGGACTATTAGTGGTAGATGAAGTTTGTCTGATGATTCCTTCAGCTTCCAAGTCTGCCACTATCTCCTCCACGGCTCGTCTTGCTTCAGGTCGGATGGGGTATTGTTTATGAGGGGCATGTATCGGTCCCTCAATAACAATGGGATCAATGTTGGCTTTACCACAATCCAATTTGTGTTTAGCCCAAACATCCGGATATAAACTGCACAGAAGACCCCACACACCGTCTTTCTTCCAGTTTCTGATAATTGGTTTTGCTGTACCAACAGACCTTAGATTACATGTGCGATCTTCGTGTGGTATTATCCCAGCAGTTGTAGCGATTTGACGACTGTCAGTGAATATGATCATGTTTAATAATGAAAGAATGTCCATGCCAATAAGGCTTCCTTGTGAATTCGGCCCAACCCAGAAAGATGTCCATAAGACTTCATCTTCATGTATTTGCAGTGGAACTTGAATACTTTTGCGGAATTTTGTGATACCTCCTCCAACTCCTTCAACATCCATAGTTTCCTCTGTTGTAGGTAGGTTCAGATCTGTTATTGAAATGGCTGCGCCTGTGTCCACAAGGATGTCACATGGGTGGCCCCCTATTAATGCATTGACGAAAAGGCGATTGTCTCTTTTCTTACTAATACAGGGGGCCGCTGATTCCTATTGCGGACGCATAATTCCCTCAATGAGCTGACGGACTTGTGCTTCAGTCCACGTCTTCCCTTGAGGGGTTTCATTATGGTTTTTGGCACTGACCTGTCTAAATGATGGACCTTGACCTTCTGCTCCACCTCCTTTAGCCCAACAATCTATTTTTGAGTGTCCACGCTTTCCACAGTTGCTGCAGAAAATCACCCTATTCTTTGTGTCCTTGTTATATTGAGCTGTTGCCACTCCTCTTCGATATGGCTTGTTTCCTTCTTCTTTATTTGATCTCATAGCCATCTCTAAGCGGCCAGCCCATTGCATAATTTGGTCAAATGTCTCACCTGGGTTGACTCCAAGTGATAAGGCTTGTTGGTATTTTGTGCTAAGTCCATCCACAAGTGTGTCAGTGAACTGTACATCATCTCTGTCAGGTTGTTTCTTGGCACAGAGAGCCCATCTCTCATAAGCATTCCACTTACGTAGAGCATATTCATCTGGAGATTCATCATCCTTTTGCTTAATCAATGTCACTAATGTGAAAGGAAATTTACCACTGCCCAAGATTTCCTGGATTTCTTTTCGGAACACATCTAATGCTTGCCAAAGACCCAGGGGTCGTCCCTGGCCATCAACCCACATATCTATCCATCGGGCGGTTGTTATCGAAGCTGGCAAGCGTTCCCATCTGTCTCTTGGGATTTTAGCTTTCACAATGGTGTGTATGTCTCTTAATGTCATTTGATGTGCTTCAATCAATGAGTCTAATTCTCGCCAAAACTCTGTGTTTGGATCTTGTCTCTTCAGAGGAGGCAAGGCTGTGAGAATGGCTTGACGTTCTCCTGGTGTGAATGGTCTCTCTTCTGTCATCATCTCAGATCCTTCCCTTTTAATTACAGGTGAAGAAAATTCAGGACCAAGCTTGTCAATTGTGATCATGTCGTCATCTCTTGTCTCATCACCCCAGTCAGAATCATAATTCCGAACTGGTGTACATCGCAGCATGTCTCTGTTTGGCTGAACTGTTTTAGATCTTGTTATTACCGGAGCTGCTTGTGCAGATGCAATATACATTTTGTCAACTGGACCTCCATTTGATCTCGAAGCTTGAGGCTGTGTCAGAGGTTTAGATGAATTTGTATATTGTTCAGGCAAAATTGGATAAATTGGGTTGTAAGGAGGAGGCGTTACAGTTGTTGCAGATTTCACTGGTGCTTGTGAATATTTCTTTTCAGCTTCAGTTATTATATTTGTCCAATCTGGATCAAATGAATCATCATTGGTTGTATTCTCTCCATCTGAACATTTAATAGACATAATTTTGTTCAATTTGTTATATGCTTCAATTTGAGGCTTCATTGCTTCAACAAGTGGGACCGGGCACCCATTGATACCAGAACAAATTCCACCTTGTTTCAAAATCCAATGTGCGGCGAGGATTGGAAATACTTTTGACTTGATAGAGTCCTTCTGGGACTCAAGCCAGCTTAACTGCACATCCATAGATGTGTTAATGTCCAGTCCTTTTTTCAAAAACTTAGCTTGCTTTTTCTGTTTTTTTTCTAAGTACCAAGCAGATATTGTTCTGCTGTTAAATCCACTTTCTGCCATTGCAAATTATTTGTCACTCTGTGTCTGTGTGCTCAAACAGCAGGGCTATTTTTGTGAGGGAGTGTGTGTGTGAATTCCAGGGGAGGCCCTCTGCTTTTCTCACTCTCCACCTGTTCTAATTTCTCAAGAACAAAGAAGGGGTTGGGAAACAAAAAAACAAAAAACAACTCTAATATTTTCTGTTTTTCTTTTTTGTTTGTCTTAATTCAGATTAATTTATATATATATACATATACATACACACATATATACACACATATATATATATATATATATACACACACATTAAAGTTGCTCTCAGATCAGTCTTTTCCTCCAAACACTGAACAGCTTTATTGTCAAAATCAGAATGCATGCAATTCTAGCATCTATTCCATTGATACCCTTCTTCTAAGGGTTCAATCCTCTGCGTATTTACGTTTTAGGGTTTATTTGTATTTTTTTATACTGCACTGTACTAACTTCAAGCACAGACCCGCCACTGTAAACCGCTATAAATCACTGCTTGTCACACTATCCTCGTCTTCTTCTGAAACGATTCTTTGTGTATTGGATATATTTTAGAGATAAATCTGCCCTTTATCGCAATCTCGCCATATTCCAACCACCTTACAAGCTAATTGCTAAATCGCCTTACAGCTATTTCCAAAATTTGACTAAGATGGTCTTTTCCTAAAAAAGATCCACTTTCTACAGTCTTTTCAAAAATGAAAAAGACTTCCCCAGCATCATTCAATATTCAGAGGTTTACTGACCAGAGCAACTCAAATAAGCCACATTCTAATTATTTAAATTATTTTTATTTTTTTTCTGACACATATATTCATTGGCAAAACAACTGGTACTTTAAATAACACAGTTCTTTTAAGCAGTTTCAGTCAATGTCCAATCATCAGGCAGACTTAGAATTATTTAGAATAGGAAAAGTCTTACCTTGAATGATTGACAAATGCCTGAAGATGCAATCCTGTTCGTGACGCCAAATGTAGACTTGGAATTAAAGCCTCTTTTTGTTTCCCCGTTATTATTTGATTTACGGGACCAGACACCAGTTATCTTGCCAAGAAAGATTTTATTCTTATATGTCAGGAGAGAAACTTCAAGATGTTGTATTCATGCCAGGTCTATGCGTTTCCGTGTTTCTCTGAGGTAGTACAGTAAGATTGAGCTTTTATACATCACAGAGAGTCTTACAGCTTCCTTGTAAGGTAACAAAACATGTTGCTCTGAGCTTCTTAAAATTAGAACGTATGTCATACGTATACGTTATGTTTAGCATGTCACAATTCACTTCCATATTAAGAACTATCCTTGTTGTTTACATCTGTGATGCACTTACATCAGTCGAACATGTTACATTGTACACACCCCATAGCAAAATATAGCTTCCCCCTGTCTGACATATGATCCTCCCATGGATCCATGCTATCTATAGTTCCCTTATGCATTCAAACTCATGCTTTTGCAACTTCATAAGATGATACAACTGATTATGAATATTAATAAAGAATAATAATACAGATACATAATATTTAATAATAAAATAATATTAAAAGATGAAATTTTGAATCTTCAATAATTATACATTATATTCAACATATAGTAGTTGAACGAAGTACTGACACTAAAACTCAGTAAACTTGATTTTTTTTACACACATTGACATTTTTATTTTGGGTGAAATACACAATACATATTGTCACTATCCACGATACATGTTGCATTTTTGCATTGTGATATATTGTGACACAATGTATTGTTACACCCCTCATGTGTAATATATTAAGCATGAAAGTGACAGAAAAGATATTTATAATGTTACAAAATAAGACTTCTTTCAAACACTTACCGACCCCACACTTTTGAACGGCACTGTATACCTCATTGTGTATACATTGTGTAAACTTCACTTTGATTCCTGTGGTTCTGTTCCTCAGTGATCATGTCAGATGAGGCCGTGGAGAAGCGGAGGATGCAGATCAAGAGGAAGAGGATGCATGAGGAGCCCGTAATGCTCTCCCCTCAACAGGAAGCTGTCATAGAGGAGCTGCTCTGCGCACATCAAAAGACCTTTGACATGACTTGTGCCCAATTCGTTCAGTTCCGGGTAACATATTTACCTTATTTAGTTTGTCCGATTGAGATCCTGACCAATGTATCTTCTAGGGGTTGCACAGACTAGTCGACTTTAATGCTCTGCCATGACGCTTTAAGCTTGACGTCGACTAGTTGCTGGTCATGGCCTATAGAGAGCGCAAAAGGATAAGAAATCTTTTAAGTCCACTTTTACGCTCTGTTTCCAACAGTTAAAATGGCAAATAAATGCATACTCCGAGAGCGCTCCACAAGGTACGTTTGAATATACCATCTGGATGCTCAAAATTGATCGGGTGAATGCACGTTTTAAATTGCTTATTGTACGGGTAAGTTAATCGCCCTTCTAAACGAATGCATGCTGCATTGGAACGCAGACACAAAGACAGTAGATCGCACATTACGTGCAGTTCGCGCGCACACAGAATCATTCAGGAGCGCAGAAATGTATTGTCAACTCTGTTCTATGATTTATCAATAAAATAGCTTAGAAAACCCACAGCTTCGCTATTAGTAGAGAGATGCTGCCAGGTAGAAGTAATTCACACGCTATCGCTCTCTAACTAATGCATTCATATAAATGTGATCTTCTATATCTGATTTAGAACGAGCAGAAATCTGTGAGAAATATAACGACCCAAAGCTGTTATGTAGGAGCTGTAGCCTTGTGGGCATCGCTGTGTCATATGCCATAGCTGTGTTTGAGTCTCAGCTCGAGGTTCAGGCTTATTTGTTCAGTAATAACGCCAATCAGCATTCAGCACCTAGTCGACTCAACTTTAATCACATAAATGCCAACTTTAAAGAAATCGGAAGTCCTTCAATCCCTAGTATCTACTGAAATACATCCGTCAGTCTTTATTGGTGGTTTTATGTCTGCAGCCTTTAGATCGGGATCGAAAATCCATGTCGGAATACAGTGGAGAACCAAAAACTGGCAGATACTCTTACGCAACCATGCATAAACCACAGCTTGAAGATACAGTGCAGTGGACCACCAACTTCAACTCCCTCTCATCCCCTTCCTCCAGCTTTCAGAGTCTTGAAAATAAAGAGAAGAAGTGGCTTAAAGATGCCATTTTCACCTCTTTGCCACATTTTACAGACCTCACCACGTACATGATCAAGAATGTAATCAACTTCAGCAAGACGCTTGCAATGTTCAGGTGAATACTCTTACACCTGATATAAAGATTCCTCGTTGGTGGTTCGGTCACATGTGATAAGACAAGACTTGACAAGACAAGGTTTCTTTGCTCATTGCTATTTTAATCAAGCAGCTTGACTCGTACAAGTCTATAATGAAGTTGTGTTTTCTACAGGGCTCTGATCATAGAGGACCAGATCTCTCTGCTGAAGGGCGCTACCTTTGAGATCATTCTGATTCACTTCAACATGTTTTTTAATGAGGTGACAGGCATTTGGGAGTGCGGCCCGTTGCAGTACTGCCTGGATGACGCCATGCGAGGTGAGCGTCTGCACAGGTTTCCATGAACCTCAGGGTCTGGTAGGGCTGGGGGTGTAAACAAAATCACATAACTGTATACACTGCAGGTCAGAAGTTTTAGGCTCCGTAACATTTTTAATTTTAATTTTAAATAAATTGTTCTTTAGAGCTTTCTATTCATCACAGAATGAAAAAAGGGTTAACAAAAATATTAACCCTCATCCTTCCCTCGTGTTTTGTAACACATCTTTCCCTCGCGGGTCAAAATGACCCAAACTCTAAAATTATACTTAATTTGTTTTTGTGTGTCCAAAAAGCTTATTTTATTTCATTTTGATAATATTTCTTCTAATTTTTTAATGCAATTTTTTGGGAGTTTTCTTGTTCTTCTTTTATTTTATTTTATTTACCTTTTAAATGACTAGATTTGATAGATAAATAAATAATAAATAATTTAAGCACATTCCTCACATTCTTTCAACTTAAATTCAAAATATCTTATAATTTCATGGATAACCCTTTTAATTCAGCTCAAAATATCTTACATTGGGTGTCTTTGCTGAGCTCTTGTGGAAAAAAAAATTGCCACAAATTGACTCTTGCCACTAAGATGGGCTTATAACACTATTTCTCTTCAGAATGCATTCAGATACATATGTAGACATTATTAAAAAAATGTTTTTGGTAAAGTTTTGGAATTTTTAGTTTGAATTTTTAGCATTTTTAGGTTTTTCTATATGTACTGAAGCATTCCTCGCATTCCATTCATTCCTAAGGGGGTCATATTGACCCACGAGGGAAGAATTTGTTACTTTTTGTAAAATTTCAACCACAAAACTTCTCGAATCCATTGTTATTTTGTTTTGTTTTTTATATTCGTGGTTCAAATGCGACAAAAGTCCTAGGGTCTTGGACCCCTCTGATGAACACTCAATTTGAAGGATCCAGCACATTGATAATGATAAGAAATGTTTATTGAGCAGCAAATCAGCATATAAGAATGATTTCTGAAGGAACATGTGACCCTGAAGACTGGAGATCAGTTCGTACTTTTCTGGACAATCAGCAAAAAAATGTATTTATTACTAAAGAAAAAAAAGGATCATTGTTAATAGATCTAAAGTCTGGCATCAGTGCAAAATGGACTTAAAGATCACAGAGGAAGAATTATAAAACGGATGCAACCAACTCTAAATTCTGTTTGGATGAGTTACATTAATGCTGTACTTTGTGCTGTTGCATGGCAACTCTACACTACGTCATAACTAAAAAGCGGAATCAAGGAGCATAGAAGTACCAAGAGGCGAAACTCAATAGAACGTTCCATTGCAACAAACGGACCCATGCGCATAGCTGCAGCTCCGCCATCTTTGACTGAACGCAACACAGCTGTCATAGAATATATATATATAAACAGTATATGACAGAAAAGCGTTTATATTTACATGTAAATCAGTGGTTAATGAATCTGGATTCTTTTATCAGGTATAAAAGAAGGGCTTTGTATTGTGGATTAGTATTTTAATGTTCATCACACTCAGTGTAACTCAGTGTACACTCAGACGCCATACAAAAGAAGAAAGCCAGGGAACCGTAACCACACAACGCAGTAAAGAAAACAGGACCACTTTAAGAGACAGTGAAAAGGTCTCTGCCATCACTCCAGCTGAGAGAAAGAGGAGGAGAACACAGGAGGAAGGAGTGGTAGAAACCCCTTACAGTGCAAGAGAGGTGTTAGGAGCACAGCAGGGAAATATCTGTAGATTATAAGGGAGATAGCGAAAGACCTCAGTGAACAGCTGTTTCTGGAAGTGATTCCTGCCCTGCAGTTTTTAATACCTGCATCAGTCGGTGTGTTTATTGGCCTTTTCATTACTTTAAATGGGATTGTGTCACGTAGACTTCATGCTTGACTTCAACTATCTTATTTTAAAGCATATTTTGGTCACACCATATATTAGGTGTCTTTAATTGCATTGAAATAAATATGATTGTTAATTACAATCAATGTACATTACTTATTGTGTAATTTTTAGCGGCATCTAGTGGTGAGGTTGACCGAACCATTGCAACCAACAGAAGTTACGGTGGCCGACAGGAAAATATGTCGTCGTCTGAGACAGCAGAGAGTAGCCAGTTAAACAATGAGGTTTCTTTACAAAGATACATTAAGAAATTAGGTTTACTTAATTATTCAGTAAAAAGATGTGTTGTGAATATTATTGTTACTTGTTCATCAGTGTTTTATTCGCTGACTTTAGCTAGCTTCTTTGCACGAAGAACAACATGGTGATGAAACGCATCTGTCCGTTTAGGGCTCCTGTGGAAACATGTCGGCGCATTTCAATGTAAGGGGACCCGCGGTGTATGTAGATAGAAATGGCTCATTCTAAGGTAATAAAAACGTAACGGTTCATTAAGTAAGGTCTTTATACATCATTGAAAACATAGTTATGTATATGATATTGCATTTCTGTCTTCAGATCCTCCTTAATATTACACAATGCACCTTTAAAATGCGGGGGTGGAATATATGCCTATTCTGCACTCAAAGTGCACGCATAAAGCAATGATTATGAATGTGTGAGACATTTTAATTATTAATTCATAGACTAGTGTTTTCTGAGTCAGTGTCGGCGGCAAAGATGAAGTTGACGACGCTGACTCGCCATCTCCGCTGTATAGTGGACGCTCTTTTAGAGAGAAATTCACATTTTATACAGATTACATAATCAGTGATTACTTTCAGCATCATTACTCCTGTCTTCAGTGTCACATGATCCTTCAGAAATCATTTCTTATCAATGTTGTTTAATTATTTTTGTGGAAATGGTGATTTCTTTCAGGATTCTTTGATGAATAGAGAGTAAACCAAAAAAGAAAAAAAGAATGTCTGTACTGTATTTGAAAACTATTTAACCCAACAGTAAATCCACATCCCAGTTAATGAAAAGGTTGTTTTGACCTAAAAGATGTCGTAAAAATACTTTCTCTTTTTTTAAGTAGAATTTAGAGAGACAAATAAATGATAAAATATGCATTATAGTGTCTTGTGCTTTTAATATTGTGTATGCATGTACTTTATATACAGTAGCAGTACTTAAACTTGTCTGTAGCATTTCCACAGCTTACAGTCACCATAAGCATCTCTTTTCTTATGGTGCATCTCTTTCTGTAACATCAATGTGGCCCTTTCATAAGGACTCATACTGTATGTGGCAAAACAAGGGCCCGCAAGGTAGATTAATTAAAAGCTCCAATATGTCCTTGATTTTCTCTTTATATTTGCTTCTAAAGGCTGTGAATTTTCAATAGTCAAAATGTAATGAAATGCCACTTCTCAAGCTACTAATTGCTCTCCATGTCAACAGTCCTTAATTGGCCACTATAAAAGCTGAATTGTATTGAATGTCCTACTGAGTCATCTCCCTGACAACCAATTTCTTACAGCTGTCATTCACAACAGCACATCCATTTAATGAACCTTGAATTGCTTCAAACCAAACAGACATGACTGCTTTACCATGTAGATGTGAGCCTGCCATATGGAAAAATCACTAAAAAAATCCCTGTAAAGTCTCAAATGCTTCTCCTATAGCCTGCAATCAAATGGAGATCATATTTGTGTAAATCCTCTGTACTAAAGTACTAAATAAGTTAATGAAGTCAGATATTTTAATATCAACTTAAACATTTCCCATCTTCCATGACCTGAACCATGCACATTTTTATTCTATTTTATATTTTCATTTATTTCTTTTTTATTATTTTATTAATGAACTTAAACATTTCCCATGTACTTCTTACAAGACCCAATAATTTGAGCTATGCATATTTTTATTATTATATAACATCTAAAACAATTAAATATAACTTAGTACTCCTGTGTTATAAAAGAGAAACCTCATTAGTGTTAAGTATTTTTATACTATTATACTATTTATACTACACTATATTTAGAATTAGCTTTTATTTATACTTGTTTATATGTTTTTTTCAGTTTTCATTTGAATTGTAGCAATTTTGTAACAAAAAAATGTGCTTTAGTAGTTTTTATTAGTTTTTATTTTTCCTTCTATTTAACTTTCATTTATTTTTATTTCAGTTTTAGTTTTAGTAATTTAGTTAGTTCATTTTCAGTTAGTTGCCAAGTCAACATTTCTAATATTACGTCTATTAAGTGTACGTTTTTCATCTAGTAATTATATTTGTATTTGATTGTATTTCATCTTAATTTCAATTAAAAACGATTTTTAATAGTTTTAATTTTTGTAAACAATAACAAAACTTGCAGTGTGCTTGTCCTCTTAAAGGTGCCATGTTGGAATGTCTGGCAAAAAATAAATTCATACTCCACATTCCATACCAGACGGGGGCAGTATACCTCCAGAAAGTGAGTTGGTCTACTCTAACGTAACAAACGAGAAACGGCATAGTCTCTATGGCTCCGCCCTTACAGTCTATGGCTCCGCCCCACCTTCACGCCGTAGCAGAAGCCGAGCCAACTCCTATTAGAGGACGATTTGACTCAAGACTCCAGAGGAACGTTAGCTATTGTCAGGTGATTTTTAAATGACATCTTCAAGCTACTCCCCTTCACCTTTACCAGTGAATATGTTCATTTAGTTTTATTTATATTACATATTTATTGTTAGTTTGAATTACATTTATTTGACAGACAGCATTCGCTGATTTAGACCAAGCTTGCGCCATTCAGAGCTACTAACTCGCAATTGACACTTTTCACACGCTCTCACGCCACACATAAATTTTCTGACGCACAGAAAAATCGCAAAGCAAAGAGGACACGTAGACCGACAGATTAGACAGAGCAGGTTAGTTATGATATATAAAAAACTAAGCTCTCAGATTCTGTCAATTTTACTACGCAATTCAAACAATATGTTTTTTGGCGCTTGTAGAAGTTAAATGAGAGATCCCTAGCGCACGTGAACCGATCATCTCTACTAACGTTAGCTAATAGTAAAAAAAAACACGAAGACTGTTAAAAAATACAGTAGCCTATGCTACAACTTACCAAAATGTATTCCTCATACATAATATCTATCCTTTTTTTAATCAGTGTACAGAAGGCAACAACATAGCTGGAGAACAAATATCTCAGATTTACCTCAGGAAATACATTTAATAAAGATAATATAAGCCACGTAGTTAGCAAGAAAAAAAGAGTTATAGTGTATTTTGCTATATATGTGTAGGCCTACTACATATTTATTATAATTTTACTTATATCATTAAATAAAGTTGTTATAATAAAAAGAATGCATTAGATTTAATTTTAACAGCTGATAGGGCTCTCTGTATGTTTACAGCATTAGGTCAGTTGTTTTTTTTGTTTTTCGAACATCCTTCGATACATTTCTATAACTTCTGGAAAAAATTACACAAACATATAAAACAAACTTCTAGTGAAATACTAACAGCATCTTACTTACCGATCCAAAAGAAATGTTGCAAGTTCAGAGTCGAACTTCATTTCTTTCTTGTCCATTAAAAGTCTCCAGCGATGGAAAGCAGTGCCTATATTGACTCTGGTTCTGCTCCTTTTTTTGTCCGATTTTTTTTGAGCATCTGTTCGAGGTTTTTTCCCTGCAGCGGGTGGTTGTGGTGAGGCTCTCTTGCCAAGGGCTTCAGCCATTTTTCCGCTCTCGTCTCTTCCCTGAACTGAAAGTAATGGGCTGTACTTTTCACATGATTGACATCAGGTTCAAGTACGCCCACAAGCCGTGCGAGTTATTCGTGTATTACAGTTTGAATGGTGGTTATGTTCCCCGCATACCGCCTCCCATGGCCGAAACTGGTATTACGACACCCGTCGGGCCGGCGCTAGTAATTTAGCATGCTAATTTAGGTTTATATCTCGGCAGCACTATAACTTGTCAATATTTTAATGACATCATTGCACTTATTTCTTCTCATTCTTTCGATGCGTGTAGCTCATTTTTTGGATAATTTTACCTCAATTTTTACATAGGGCACCTTTAAAAACGTTCTCCTCTTAAATTGAAACGCCAATAAAAAGTAAATTAATCTTAGGTGAGCATGTATCACATTTGCAGTTTACAAGTATACATCATGCGTCAATTTGTCGCTTTCTTTACACGTTATTCTTTCTGTCATGTGTTCCTTCATTTCTCCTCCACTGGACAGCTGGTTTTCAGCACCATCTGCTGGACCCTATGATGAATTTCCATTACACATTGCGCAAGCTGCACTTGCATGAAGAGGAGTATGTGCTGATGCAGGCCATCGCGCTCTTCTCACCAGGTACCTCAGATGAAGCTCAACATACACATAAACACAGGAGCCGCTGTTAAAGGGATAGATCACTCAAAAATGAAAGTTCTGTCATCACTCACTCACCCTCAAGTTGTTCCAAACCTGTGTGAGTGTCTTAGTTCTGCTGAACGCAAAAGAAGATATTTTGAAGAACCAAACAGTTTGGTCCCCATTGACTTCCATATTTTTATTTTTACATACAATGGAAGTCAATGGGGACCAAAAATATCTTCATGCTGAATGCTGATCATTTGTCCTCTCACGTGTGTGTTCGTCCACAGATCGCCCTGGTGTGACGCATCACAATATCGTCGACAGTAACCAGGAAACACTAGCTCTCACCCTGAAGACCTACATCGAGGCAAAGAGGGCCGAGCCAGAGAAACAGTAAGCATTCTTTCTTTCCATCTCATTAGGAAAACGTTTCCTTTGATTACACTTTCAGTCTAACCTTCTCCTCCCGCTAGTCTGCTGTACCCAAAGATCATGGCGTGCCTGACCGAGATGAGGAGTATGAACGATGAGTACACAAAACAGGTGCTGAAAATCCAGGACATTCAGCCTGAAGTTTCTCCGCTTTTGTTGGAATTAATAAGTAAAGATTAAAAGACCAGTCAAAACTTGCAAGGACTACTGATGATGAACTACTGAACAGCAGCATACGGTAATCGTGAAATTGTTACTAAATGTAATGTAATTGTGTTTGAGTTTATCTGACAAGCAGTTTTTTTTCAGAATCTTTTCGCGAAAGAACTATTTCTGTGGTTCATAAACAGATGTAGGACGGCACATTACTGTTTTATCTCTTATGTTTACTGCATGAATGAAGCTTGAAATGTGGGATTAAGGGGCCGTTTACACGACGCTGATTTAAAAACGGAACTAAAAACGTAAAACTTGTAATGCATTGTAATGTAAAACATTTTCGTGTTTTTAAAAGCGAAACCGCTATTGTCTCTGTGTAAAGTACAAAAGCGAGATTTTGCGAAAACGGTGACGTCATGCGTATTAAGTGTTCAGTCTAGGTGTGAAGTGTTTCATTACAAAGTGACGTCGCCAACTACTGGCCTGACATGAATAATGCAGCGTTTTTAGTCGGTTTCGCAACATCCATGTGAACGGGATCGTTTTGACAACGTTGTCGTCTGTACGTGAAAACCGCAAGGAAAAACGTTTCCATTTTTAGTACATTGTCGTGTGGCCGTAAGATTTGGTAACACTTTATTTTAGTGTTTGTTACACATTACATGTACTTACTGCAGTAATAACAGTAAATTATGTATGTATAATTAAATGCAACTATCCCTCAAACCAAACCCTATTCCTAACTCTATAGTAAGTACATGTTCTTATTTAATATTCCTCTGTACATGTATGTATAATTACACAGTAACAAAGACACCTTAAAATTAAGTGTAACCAAGATTTGACTTGAATTTTCCTTTTTTGTCATGAAGGATAACATTTTATAGTAAGGTTCCATTGGTTAACATGAACTAACTGCCTACAGCATTTATTAATACTTCTAAAGCATGTTAATTTCAACATTTACTAACACATCATAAAAACCAAAAGTTGTATCTGTTAGTATTATTTAGTAACTGTTGCATTTTATTAACTAACTTTAAAAAACATTAATGGGACCTTATGGTAAAGTGTTACCTCATAAGCTTTGCAGGGTAAGATGCTGTAAGAGATTATTATTATATAATATTATGTTATTGCAGCAGAGATCACAAATTATAAAAATGAAAAGATGATACTATGATGCATACTGTGCAAATTGCCTGTCGTATGTCTTGACAAATCTGTTTATTTATTGTTTGTGTTTAAATGTAAAACAGTGGTATAAGTTAATCGCTTCTAATGGTGTTCAGGTTATATCAAATATATTTTAGTAGCTATATTTGACAAGACAAGAATGTAAGTGTACTTATGGAGTTATGAATCTCATAAAGAATATGTTCAGGTCATATTTTACTCCAAAAAAAAGGATATTTATTTTAGGACTTTCATTACAGTAATGAGAATGTGGGTTTTTTTTATGTATAATGGTAATGAGATTGTTTTTATGCAAAATATATGTCAAAATATCTTTGATTTTGAAGTGAAATTTCTGGACCTGGATCATGTTCTTTAGGTTTTCGTGAGATTCACTCTGTGATGTTTGACTGGTTAACAAAAAAACAAACAAAAAAAAAAAAAATATATATATATATATATATATATATATATATATATATATATATATGTATATGTATGTATATATATTGTAATAGCTAGTAATTCCATCTCTGTTGTGAATATTAGAAACAAAGCTTACTGTATTTTGCGAAACTTGAATGTCTACAATTTTGAAGAATCTCTGAAATTTTAAGACACTTTCTTGAGAAGTGATTGCCTTTTTAAAGTTTTAGAGTAAACTTTTTCACTTAGTACATTCAGGATTTCAGATTTTACCGAACAGACATCAGAATAGCATTTAGACGTCATTTGGAACTTTTTTTGGTTCACTTAAACACTTAACAATGACAATCAATGTGTAGATTGTGAGCTGGTGTTATGTGTACGTGACACATGACAATGTCGAGCAGATGTTTCGGGTTCCAAACTAGGTGTGCAGTATTTTTGGAACGGAGTCTTTCACATATTTGCTACAAATAAATACCTGATATCTGAATCCTCTGCTTTTTATGTAAAGCTCAAACTCTTTTGAAAATGCCTTCATGTTGCCATTTTGTGTAGATAAAGCAATTATTTCATCCTGCCTGTAAAATGATAAGGAAAGTTGTCGCAACATGAATAATTACTACACAGTACACTCAGGTTTTTTCTCTTTACAGTGGTTATTTTTCAATGTGAGACATGACCCTCTCAGGAAAATAAATGCAAAATTGTACGAGAATGTGTGAATCTTTTACTGTGCAATTGTGTAAATCATTTACTCATAATGTACACTACTGTTTAATTGTCATATGCTCACCAAGACTGCATTTATTTGATTAAATATACAGCAAAATTGCAAAATATTACTACAGATTAAAAAACTGTTTTTCTATTTTAATATATTTTAAAATGTAACTTATTCCTGATGGCAAAGCTGTATTTTCAGCATCATTACTCCAGTCTTCAGTGTCACATGATCCTTCAGAAATCGTTCTGCTGATTTGATTCTCATGAAACATGTATCAATGTTGAGAACAGTTGTGCTGCTTATTATTGTTGTGGAAACCATGATACATTTTTTTGGGGATTATTTGATTACATTTAAAACAACAGCATTTCTTTTTTTAAATGGATTTGTTTTTGTACATTAATGCATCTACCATATGCTAAATAAAAGTATTAATTTACAAAAAAAATAAACCTTACAACCCCCAAATGGCAGTGTGCACTTTTTTTTTCATTAATATTTTCATGCATTTGGCAGATGCTTGTAGATAAAACAACATAAAATGCATTCAAATTACCGTATACGTTTAATTTGAACCCAGGCACTTTCCAGAATCACATTTAAACACAAAGCAAGAGTGGAGAGGAAAAAAAAAAAGAAACATTTAATTGAACTTTAATTTAATCTAAATGGACTGAATTTGAGATGAGACACATTTTGGGCAGCGAAAAGAAAGACACATGGCAAATGCAGTGTATTTTCCAAGCTATCCTACTCTTTATTTAATGCAAATTACAGTACCAGGTAACTAGTCTCTGAATCCAAGTCACACCAAGGACCAAAACGGACATATTTACAAGGAGAGGAGACATTTAGCATACCTTCACAGAAAAAGAATATATTTAAAATAAAATACAAATTTCAGTCACAAACAAAGGCATTCAAGTAATATTAATGTTATACAGGTTGCTTTTTTTCTTTTTCATTTTAAACCAAGACAACATTTTTTTTCCCAATAAGTGTATTTAATGCGATAGTCTGTTGCCCGCAGTTCTTAAAACATTTTTTTTGTATTTTTTTTTTTTGTATTTTGGTAATTTTTAACCCTTGTGTCTTTACATTTTTACTCTAACTTTAGTCACGAGAAGTGGTCACACCATTTGTGGAAAGCAACACATCTATGAATGCGTATCTTACAAGCAAAGCTTTACATTGAGGGTGCGGGGATGAGGGTCCGGCGGCTGCTACGGGACATCTCTACTGCGTACTGTCAGCTGGCCAACGAACCAAAACACCAAAGAAAACATTATTGCCCCTGGGATGTGTCGCAGTTACGTCACAACACGCTCATAGTTGGTTCGCTTTGGTAGTGGAACGAGTGTAAGAACGTACATTGTGATTGGCTCCACAGGAACGTGACTTCCTCCACACACAAAAACATCTTTGTTCCAGTAAGTGAGTGAATCCAAAGCAAGAAATAAGGGGAAAACATGACAGAAATACCATCGAGTGTGGTTTGTGACAGAAGATGAAGCCGGCTGTCAGTCATTCTGACTTGACCAATCAACAGCACCTGCAGAGGGTCACAGGAAGGGGGTGTGGCCTGTCTTGAGCGTAGACAGAAAGGGGGTGTGGCCTAGGGACAGGAAGTGTATGGAAGCAAAGGCACTCCAAACTATAGATACACTATACATTACTAGATATAGTTACAATAATATAGCTGGCACCTACTGTACAGATAAGATTGAACTATATGGCTGGAGAAAGCTCCTTGTCTACAGTATCCAACAAACAGGTCATTCTTACCCTGATCTTTTAAATCTGTTTTTAATCTTTTTTTTTTCCTTTTTTTTTTTTCTTTGATCCATTTTTCATTTAATCCCTCGTCTTTGTTTCCGCTCATTAACAGTTCTCAGGTCAGCATATATATGTACATAGCAGAACACACGCATGTACACATTCACTCACACATGCTTACAAATTATACAAAAATAAAAGTCAAATAAAAGTGTAAAAGCCAGAATTTGGTGAGGAGCAACATATCTGTACTGTATATACATGTCTGCCGTTTTCGTGTACTGCTATACTTTGCGTATTAAGACATTCTGGATAAAGAAAAAGTACATTTTTCTGTAAGCAGGTTGAAAGTATGCTAGTAGTGGTTGAACACAGCCACTTCAGTTTACCATTACAAAAGTCGTCTCTGTGAAGTCTGCACCACGTCGATGAGTTGTCCATCTATTCTTTATGTTTAGCTGTAACTCGCAGTGTGAATACGAACAATTAATCTGAGCGTTACAACACTGACCCACACGCGACAATAAATAACGGGAGGAAATCAGGACAGAAGGTGATTGTAATTCTACCAGGCGAACAGAAAACAGCACAAAAGAGCGAAACGCTTGCAAGAAAGGAGCTCCAGCAAAATGTGTCCAAGTTCTTAGTCATAAACATACTGTATTATTTTGGTCAGCGGCAAAATTCGCCACTGCCCTGACAATCCGTGATGGATTCTGGACCGATGATGCTAGATATAGATCTATATATAACTATATATATATATATTTATTTTACATAATGCAAAGTAATATATAAACTGTGTATGTATATATCATACAAGAACACAGAGATGGAGACGCACGTCTCACTTGTCAATCAAAATGTCTGCCCTTCCCCTTAGACCGCCCATTTTATAAAACCAAATAAAACATTCAGCAGACTTAAAAGTCCAAGATCATCAGCAACTGTTAGCTTTGTAGTTGGAACATGCGTTTTTTTACATTTATACCTCTTGTATAGTGCTTTGTGGGTTTTTTAGGATACAGTTAGATACGATATTTCCTTTAGTTTTGAATGCTGCATCATTTTCACCCAATACATACATATATACACACACATATATATATATATATATATATATATATATATATATATATATTGGGTAGCCATGCGCTATAAGAGACCCAGAAATGTAGAAAGGGACAGAACGTGTAGCTAGAGACAGTCCAGGTGAGAGAAGGGGAGTCCAAATGAAAACGGAAGTGGATGGATCTGGCTACCGGATTGCTTACATAACAAGATTGTCCTCTGAGAATGAAAAAAAAAAGTTCCGGCTGGTCACAGACCAGATTTTATGGTTTTATGGTTTAACAACCCCCCCCCAACCGTATCCACACTGATTTCTCTGTCTCTGTTGCTATTGTGAATTACACCCGACAAGGCTTTTCCAAGTATCATTTTGAACTCTTTCTGAACTTCATTAAAAAAAGACGTAAATGAAGGTTGGCTCTTGCAGTCTGAATAAGAGTGGTGGTTACATGACTCAAATCCTGCCCAATAAGCTGGTGAGCAGTGGGGTGGGCGTGGCCCTGGAGGCAGGGTCAGTTCTGATTGGCTGGGGCTCTCAGGTTGAAGTGTTGGAGGCGGAGGCAGAGGCTGCAGTTGTGGTCTGACTGCGATCACTATTGGCATCTGCACACAGAGAGAACATATTTTCATTTTTATTAGTATATATTGTATGTTATGTACTGTCTTGATGTCATAATAAAATAATAAAAAGTCACATTAAAAGAATTCCATTTTAATCAGTAGTAATGAGTGAAATAAATAAATAAAACAACTTATTACTATTTGTAAAACATCCATAAAATCGAAATCATGTGATTCAACCAAGAAAGTCATGTGGTCCAAACAGCATGCAGTAAAAAATGAACTAGGAGTGTGCGATTGTAATTGTTATTTTAACAGCGTGGAAGCTGACATGGTGTACGTCACTTACTATGCAATAACCAAACAAAAATATGCCATGAGAGTCCACTTTTTCATGCTGTTGCCTAGTAGAATAGTTAGTATAACTGCAGAATTCAATATATGAAGGCTAAAAGGCCCCTGTATGAGTTTTTGTCTTATATTTCTATATGATAGTTAAGCAGTATCACATGAGTAAGAGTGCTGTTTTCCCCAAACATCAGTACGATCACGAATGTGCTGATTGATTTTATACAGATATAGTTAATATCGTGAGTTACATTTTAGACACAAAATTGTCAATATTGTCTGTTTTTGTTCTATTTTGCCAATGGAAATATTCCCAAACAAAGCTGCAGCACAAAGGTGGGTGTTTCATTCCTGAATTAATTAATGTTGCTGATGATCCATTCAAAAATAATAGAATTTGACAAAAGATGATGCACACTAGAGATGCGTGGATGGGCTATTATTTCATCCGCAAACGCATCACAAAACTCATCATCCGTCCGCCATCCATCCGCACCAACGTTTTTGACCAACTTTCTAAGCCACACCCACCCGCCATCCGCTGATTGTTTTAAGGTCTATAGGCGATGCAAGGCGCTGCTGACGCGAGCCGCGAGGCTAGAAAGCTCTTGCCTGTTCTAGAAAGGATACGGATGTACTTTTCAGATGTAGGTAACAATATTTAACAACGTATATATTTTTTTCATTTGATTGGTTCAACCACCACCTGCCCGAATTAAATTAAAATATAATTTTTCGTCACGTCATCTGCCTGATCTGTAACCGCCAAACACGCATCTCTTATGCACTCATCTACTAAGCTAAGAAAAAATACCTAAACCAGTCATGGCACAAGCACATTTAACCAGTCCTACTCAACCCGCTTTGAGTGGGATTCGAACCGGCGTCTCCAGAATGGGATGTGGGCTTAAGATCACACTCTCTAGTCGCTTGTGCGCCTCTTGAGGCCTGGAGGAGTGAGTTACTCACACAGCTCTTACTAGCTGGGCTCTGTTACACTCACCCCTCTAAACCTCACTCCCATCCGGGTCACGGCACCAAATGTAACCAGTCCTAATCGACCTGCTTTGAGCAGGATTAGAATCTGCGTCTCCAGCTTGGGAGGCAGGCGAGCTAACAAGGACACTAAGGAGAGCAGTCTATAGTGTTACTTGCTAGTGCGTCTCTTGAGACCAGGGGAGGGAGGTTTACTTGCACAGCTCTTACTAGCTGGCCTCCGTTACACACTCAGCAAAACACAATCTAACTATCTTTAACAACAAAATCCCAGAAAATATCGAGGTATACTTTTTTTCAATATTGCACACCCCTAATATGGACATTTTATCAGAGTAAGCTATATACAAATAATAAGGGACGACAGATGAGCACAAAAGTGTCTAAAACAAGAACTGACCTGAAGTGGTAGAGGTGTTGGTGGGAGTAGAAGCTCCTGCCTGGTTACGTGCATGAGCGGGAATTAGGATAGAGGCCAGGGATGGGTTACTGGACAGCTCTGAGGGAAGAGTAAAGAAAAAAAATTTAAACATATCATCAACAAATGGCTTGTCTTGCTTCTGACAGAACATTTCTTCATAAAAGCAAATGCAAAATACTGCCTTACCTTGAGTTGTGAAGTTGAATAAGGATGGTTTCTCACGCCCGTTAGGAAGCTTGACATTTGGATCCCGCAGTTCATCGAAGAAGGAATGAGCGCAGGCCTCTAGTGGGGTCAGTCGAGCGGTTGGTGTGTACTCCAACAGCCGGGAACATAATGCAATGGCTTCCGGAGGCGTGCGTGGCCGGAACACCTGCGGAGAAGTTTAAGAAGTTTAGTAAGAGAAGAAACCGATATGCAGAGATTCAAAACGATGGCCTCCTTTACATATTTTGGTATCAACAAACAGCAAGGGCCTCATTTATAAAATGTAAATATAATCTGACATGATAAAAAATTCCATGGATTTAATGCTGCCTTCATGATATGTGCTATCGGAATTATTGTAAATATGAGCTTCCTAGTTACAAATTGGACATGAACGTCTCAAGTCATATCTACCAGTGGGAAGCTCTGGGATGATTTTGATACCCAAGTTTCCGAGGTGGGCATGTCTTAAACTTTAAACGTGGTAGAGCGGAGAACAGCTGTGACTGCAATTCTTTAATAGTTTTTTTCCACCACATCTACATCATTCCACAGTCTTGTCGTTAAAGTAGTGCATATTTACATATATGAATAATCATTTAAAGCGCAGTGTATGTATTATACACAGCAACATAGCCTGGATTTGACCGAAATCCCAGAAATCTTGATAGTGCAGTGAATGTCAATGAAAGTTACACTAAATGTCTTGTTGGCTTTAATAAGATTTTCAGGCAAGGATAAACCTGGTGTTCTCCGTGATTCCTGTTCTTTCCGACAACAAAGCACTTGAATGTGACAAGCTCGTAAAATAACTTCAGAAATGGAAAGTAGGAACATTTCCGATAGCACATAAAGCCAGCATAATCTTGTCCATTAAAAATGAGGAACAAATGTTGATATGTTAAGAAACTGTGTGATAACTGGAAGGATTGCTTTCAACCCTTTTTTGAATTGATAACTGCACATTATGAATAAATAACTTTTACATAAGCTTTATATTTCATTGCATCTCACCGTAATTCACATGGCATGCCTTTAGCAGTTTTTTTTTTGTTCCTACGGATGTTTTATGAATCATTAATAGGAAATTGAATCATATATGAATCATTTAGGAAATTATCTTTTATTTACACTCAGAAATGAGGCCCCAGGTTCCCATTGTGGCAACTTGTCCTGTATAGGGTGACATCATGTCCCATAATGGGGTTTTAAGGGAACTTTTTTGCCCTGCGTAATAAGGGTAAAACGTTCAAATGCTTTTTTTTTTTTTGTCTTTAAGGTGCTTGTATATAAAGCAATTACACATCCTAGGAAAAATTCAACTGATATTAGCCTTGAAGAAATAGGAGAAATAGGAAGAGATATTTATCTTTTAGAGGCGTTTGAGTCACAGGCATTTGGGCATATCCCGTGCAGAAGGTAAGACTGTCTTGAAGGGAGGGGTCTGATTGGAAGCAGGATAAGACTAAACACACCCTGCAGCTCAGTCATGTACTATACACAATGACCACCAGGGGGCATCTGAGAGATCCTGCCATTATACCTCATGTGGACTACAGCGTTGTGTAAATGGCCAGACACATTTAATCGTCATGTCTGCATAATACTTTTCAAGTATAAAATGTTTTTTAAGCAATAACTTAACTGGGTCACACTTTAGATTAGGGTCCAATTCTCATTTTTAACTATTAACTACGACTTTTGACCTCAATAAACTCATTAATAGTTAAAGCTAATTAATAGTTAGTAAGGTAGTTGTTAAGTTTAGGTCTTGGGTAGGATTAAGGGATGTAGAATATGATCATGCAGAATAAGGCATTAATATGTACTTAATAATTCCTAGTAATCTGCATGCTTATAAGCAACTAGTTAATAATGAGAATTGGACCCTAAACTAAAGTGTTACCCTAAACTGACAATTAATTTAGGTAAACTTTAAAAGTAAAAAATTCCTTTCTAATCATACAAAAGAAAAGTAGCAAGACTCATTACCAGTTGAAACATGTCCATCCAGAACAGTTTAGCTGTCCTTCAACTGCAATTTTCAAATGACTCAGCAAGTTCAGTTTAATGTACATGCTAACAGTTTCAGTTGCAAGGCAAAATCTACAATACCGCTTAAAGGTTTGGGGTCAGTGAGATTTTTTTTATGTTTTTGAAATTGAAAAGTCTCTTGAGCTATTAAAAATTAAAGAATTAAAATAAAAAAAATACTGTTTTCTATTTAAATATATATGTTAAAATGTAATTTATTCCTGTGATGCAAAAATGAATTTTCTGCATCATTACTCCAGTCTTCAGTGTCACATGATCCTTCAGAAATCATTTTAATGTGCTGATTTGATGCTCAAGAAACATTTCTGGAATCAGTTGTGTGCGGCAATTTTTTTTTTCATTATCAATGCCACATTTGATCAATTTCATGCATCCTTGCTGAATAAAAAAGTATTAATTTCTTTAAAAGAAAATCTTACTGACCCCAATCTTTTGAACAGTATAATATATACATATCACAAGCACAATCTAAACCAAAAACAACGAACACATAGCAAACAACAATTAAGTGCAATGAAGTCAGTAAGCAATGTAGAGCGTATCTGGTGAGGTCATTCAATTCAAATGAACATGCGGATGTGACATCACTGGCTGACAGTGGTTCTGCTCCAAAACCTAGTGAAATGCCATCCTGACTAATGGCTAAATATGCAGCTGCCTTATTATAATACATAGAACACAAATACTGATTAAAATAGGCCTTTTACATCTTTATTTAATTTAGTATTGAATTATTTATAATTATATTGATACATAATGTATATTTACATAATTTCTTTGCCAGCATTTACATATTTACAATTTCTTTGCCAGCATCTTGGTTTTTTATTTAATCCTTACATAGTGCATTATGGAATTGCCTTCTCTCTTCTAAATAAAGCTATTTTACAAGGCTGCATAATTATTCCGCCTACCTTTCTGAACAGGATTCTTTCATAGGCAGCTCACTAGAAATGGGAACAGTGCGACTGTAACGTCACTTGGCTAACCGTCACAACAGAGCTCAGAAAGAGGACGACTAGAGTCAGACACAATCCTGACTGAAATTTTCCCATCCTCTTTAATCATCTAGTTGAGAAGTAGAGAGTCCAAGAGCAATAAATGAAATAAAGTAATGTCGGCGAGTCCTGTGTGGTGCAGACGGCTGATAGGAATGAAATGGAGCCAGGATGATGAGTCGAGCTGAGGGCTGGAGGTGGAAGGCGGCTGTGCTAGAAGTAGTAAAACAGTTGACCTGTACCTGTTTACTCACCTTAGTCCATGGATGGGCCTTAATCTGGGGGAATTTGAACTCGGTGTAGTTTGGGTTCATTTCCCGAATCTGCTCACGTGTGGGAGTGCCAAGCACCTGTGACCACAAACACAGAGAAAGACCAGTCAAGATGATATAAAATGTTTCTTCAGCTATAGCCAACTTTATGTTCCGGAGGTTGCTTTTTCACCAAAAAAGGATTTCACCACTTTCTTTTTGTCACATGACAAAGGCTTGAAAAAGTTTTACCAAGCTTTGTATGAGGAACAGATTGAATTTAGGCTTTTATTCACATAGATCAGTGAACATAAACAGAAGCTCAACCGTACTTGCAAACCTCTTGCTGAAGCTCAAACACGCTGCGTTACACGAGAATGAACCTCATTGGTTCTCACACCGCAAGCGAACACGCTTGAGCCTCCGTTTATCAAATCTGATATGTGAGTTAAATAATCTGAATAAAAGCCTAAATTCAATCTGTTCATCATATAAAGCAATCAAGTCTTTTCAGAAAATGTAGACTAAACCACTCGATTCATATGGATTAGTTTTATGATTTCTTTATAATCTTTATAACCTTTTTTTTTTTAAAAAGTGTTGCATGGACTGTCAATGGAGTAACAGAAATCTATCAGATTTCATGTAAATATCGAAAGTACGAAACCTGTAAAGGTTTGGAATGACATGAGGGTGAGTAAATGATGACAGAAGTAACCCTTCAGTTAACCCTTTAATCTTTATATATCATTTCAATTACGTCTATTGTTTTTTAAAATGTGTTTAAAGTGTATCGCAGAATGTACCGACAAGCATTTATGGTAAACTAACATAAACCTCAATGTCAGTTCTATTGAAACTTGGGTGGCATGTCATTAAATATATTTTCAATTAACACTAGTAAGAGTGTGAAAAGTTTTAATTGAGTTTACCCTCTAAAAGCCCACAGCCAAACCAGCCTTTACTTGAAGAAACACCCATAAATCATCTTGTACAGAACTAACCATCTAAAGCATCTGTGCAACAGTCAGTTCATAGATCTTCCCACAAACTCATGCAAACATAGAGATTAAATCAGACAGAAGTGGCGGTGTAGCGGCGCCAGTACCTTGATGATCTCCACCAGCTGATCTACTCCACTGTCGCCGGGGAAAATTGGTTGTCCTAGCAACAGTTCCGCCAGCACACAGCCAGCTGACCACACATCTGCAAGGAAAGGGGTCAGAGAGATGCTGAGAGTGAGGAAGGGACGTTCTTATTATCCAGAGGTCAAGGACGCATAAAAAGCAAAACTGCGCAGAACGCATCCTTTAGACTATGAGCCTTATATTCTTCTATGTTCAATGCATGTCCTTGCAAAATCACAAATGGCACGTAAATAAAAAAAAGCATAAAACAATGCTCAGAATATTAGTAAAAATATCCTTGAGCTGATAAGAGATACTTAAGCTTCATATAAGGCCTATAATCTGCAATAATGGAAAAAAACATTCAACTAACTTTAAGTAACTTTGCAACTACATATCAACTAGCAGTCATTATTAGAGTATTATTAGACTGTCTTCTTAATATCTGCTAACACTTTATTTTGACGCCCCCAACAGACATTCCACTGACTGTAAGTAACTGCATGTACTTATTCTACTAACCCTTAACCTAACAATCTTCTAATACTCTAATGAGAGTTAGTTGACATGTAGTTGCAAATTAATAAGAGTTAGTTGACATGTTGTTGAAAAGTTACTTAGTTAGCAGAACGTCTAAAGTGAACTATAAAAACTGATGACTTTTCAATTCCTGATACATACAATATTTAGTAATCAAGGTGGCCACTATAATGTAATGTACAACCAAATTGAATCATAGTCAATTTGACAGACAAAATTAATTTAATAAATAAATAAATAACAACTAGAATTTGACACAATTATTACTCAAAATGAACTAGTCTGAAATTTCCAGGCAGTAGATTTTGGAACTACTATCACTATGAATCGGACAACCTGGTATGATTATTGCTAGTCCCACAACAGCCAAACATCAATTAAATATGTACCCTAACTGATACATCAGTGAATCCCCTTGTGAAAAAGAAGTGTGCTTAATTGTACTGAATGTGCACATGTAGTGTACTTCAAATCTTAAAAGAAAAAATTGCATATAATATATGAATAAAATAATAGGCCACTTAATATAAATGAAAATAATAATACATTTGTATCTAATTGCAATTAACATGCAATTAAGTGTCCAATAACATTACATTCAATTCGCACTGAAGTATATTATTTCCGTAAAAAGGAAATACTCTTATCATATTACTCATATAAAAGTTATTTTTCACAAGGGTTACTGTTGGTATGAATTTGTGTATTTTTCATGATAAAAGGTATTAGCCTAATGGAAGAGTAGTTTATTGAAGCAGAAATGGGATTTGGATGTTAGATGTGGTTGTAGTATGATTACAGCTCATATACCTATGCTGGAGGTGTAGTCGGTCGCTCCGAAGATGAGTTCAGGGGCTCTGTAGTACCGTGAGCATATGTAGGAAACGTTGGGCTCTCCACGTACTAACTGCTTAGCACTGTGAACAAAAAGACACATTTACACTGATGTAACTCTCTGATCCAGTACAGTCTCTGATCACACTCATCACAATTATAATCGAGTATGCCAACATTTTTATTTAGCTTGTTGGCCGAATAAATCACCATTCGGTTTTTTTGGGCCACTCAATGCATTTTCTCTGATTGGATATCTATCAGATTTGTTAAAACTGTTTCATTTACACTTGGCCTCATAAATGTGTCTTCACAAAACAAATATAAAACTTTACAAGGACAAGATTTTTAGCATCTAGTCCTAGTAAGCATATTCCCATGCTATATGCAAATTCAAGAGAGTTCACATCAACAAAAGCAACGGATGTGGGCTCCATTTATTTTATCATCAGCTAATTTCAAGTCTCTGTGAAAGTATTTCAGAGGGGATTTACACCTGGTCTTTTCACGATTGGATAGCTATCCGATCAGTAAAAACATATGAATTGGCTAAATATGAATAGGCCTTTTGTATGGAAAATTACTTTTGTGATTCACAGAAAAAAGAAAAAGAAAGTAACTCTAGAGTAACTCTAACCCCTAAAAGTGTTACTAAACTTTTCCTCTCTTTTAGCAAATAGCTATGAAGTCAAATGAAATCTAAAGATGTCTAGATGTTAAGTTGAGCTATTAATATCAAGGTCTCTTCCAATATACACATCCTAGTTCAAGAAAAATGTGCATTCTTTTTATCCAAGTGATCAGTAACAAGCAGCAGAATCACGTGCCCTCTTTTCAGTCAACCCACGTAAGGCAAGTGAAAAATGGATCCCCGAATATCACTTCATCTAAAATCTTCACTAGCATCCAAAAGCAGAAACAGTGGAGAGCAGGTTAAATGAAAAAAGCTGAAGTCAGCACAGATATCTCAGAGCATAGCGAGACCATCTGGAGGCCTCTGGTGAGGTGTAATATGGGATTATTAAGTTAAATGCAGTAAAGCGATGCTTTCAGTTCATAGATCCACTGGGGTCGGCACTAGACCTTTGAAAGGTAATAAGAAAGGGCATTGACTCCTATGAATTGGCTATCAAGAGATTACCAACTGACCTGCCAAAGTCACAGAGTTTAAGCACGGCTGTGTCTGGGTCCAGCAAAAGATTTTGGGGTTTTATGTCCCGATGGCAGATCCCAAAGGAATGGATGTAGGCCAGACTCCTGAAGAGCTGGTACATGTACAACTGCAGTGATGAAGACAAAGGAAATATACACAGGTCATTAGGTTAGAAAAGACGTCATAACGGGTCACAAATAATGGACACTAAAAATGTAGAATATAATTTGGCCTTCATGGCTTGAAATATCAAACGATTTAATGGAAAGACCAAAGGTGAACATTTTCCAAACCCGTTGTTACAAATCCAAATGACTTTCTTTTTTCCCCCCATGGAACCAAAAAGGTCAATGTTCGAACAATATCATGGCTGCTCTTTTCAATTTAATGAAAGTGAATGGGGACAGGTGCTATCAAGATGCAAAATGACATAAAACCACCATAATACAGTTTAAATATCATAAAAGAGGTCCATGTGACCATTCTGAAGTAATACAATAACTTTGTGTGATGCACACACTAATACATGGCAAATATGGCAACACTAACATCAATGGTGTTCCTCCATTAGAACTGTGATGGAGGAAAAGATTATTAGAGAACTATTATTGCTATGTTCTTCACCAAGATTTATAGTCTTGGCTTATAGGAATATAGTTCATGAGTCATATGGACTAATTTTATGATTCTCTTATGGTGCTTTTTTGTCATTTTGGATCTTGAGAGACCCCAGCCCCTTTTCACATTATTTGGAAAATAGTGGCCACAAAATTCTTTATTTTTTGATTGAACGATTCATTTAAACCAGTGGTTCTTAAACTTTTTTTTAAGACCCCTAATTGACCACAACAATATTCAAAGGCCCCATGATTTTTCCAAATTTTTGTAATTTACTGGATAAGTATTAAGGACAACATTTTTATATATATATATATATATATATTATTTTTAAAAATCTACCCAATAAATAGTTTAGAGCTTGACGTAACTAAAAAAGTTGATTCTTCATTTAAAAAAACCCTATAAAGCTTACTGTAACATACAACACCAAATTTCCAAGGCCACTGCCAACATGATCAAAACTTTTCTGAAAAAAAAAAACTATAGTTCTTGGAAATACCTTTTATTGTCTGACTGATACTTTTTAGCAAGTAAAAGGTATTTTAGTATAATTGTAATAATGTCCCCCTTTAGGTCATGGCACACATGTCTTTTTGCTGTGAGATCTTTACAGATTTTTCTAAACTAAACGCAAGAATAACTTTTATACTCTTAATGATATTACAAAATGAACATTTACTGGACTAAAGCAACTTAGATTTACCTGATTATCCAAACATCATTTTAAAAAAAAAGTTAAAATTGCGAACCAAACACATC